>CM051457.1:75059776-75100250 GCA_028274465.1 Plantago ovata | reverse complement strand
AAAGATTCTGGTACTTGAATGTGGTTGGCCTATTCTGATGCTGATCATGGTGGATCAACTCTTGATAGAAAAAGTACCTCTGGAACTTGTCAGTTTTTGGGTACTAGATTAATATCATGGTTCAGCAAGAAGCAAACGTGTGTCGCCAATTCATCTACTGAATCGAATACATTGCAGCTGGTTGTTGCACAGCTCAAATCCTATGGATTCAGCAACAATTAAGAGATTATGGTATTTCTGCAAGAAAACACCAATCTTTTGTGATAATACAAGTGCTATTGCAATTACGCAAAATCCTAAGTTTCACTCTAGGACCAAGCACATTGATATTAGACATCATTTCATTAGAGATCATGTGGAAAAAGGTGATATTGAGGTTGTGAAAGTAGGTACTGAAGATCAGCTTGCTGACATCTTTACCAAGCCCCTACCGGATAATAGGTTCGCAATGCTAAGGTATAACCTTGGATTGATTGAACTACCTCAATAAAGGATACACTTGGCAGAATGCTGAAACAGGTATTCAGCAAGAGACCAAGTCACTGATTTCTTCTAAGAAATGATAAGTCACAACATGATTGCTGAAACAGGCATTCAACAAGTAATTCCTTCAAAACAGGTATTTGTTAGGAAACTTGACCATTTGCTGAGACAGGAACTCAGTAAGTGAAAGAACTTAAGGATTGCTGAGACGGGTACTCAGACAATCAAAAGATACTGAAACAGGTATTCAAGTATCAAAGGAATTTTCTGAGACGGGAACTCAGAAAAAAAGCAAAGCTCATCTCTCAGATTTACCAAAGGATGTCTCAAGTACAAAAGAATTTACTGATACGGGAAATCAGAAATATCTTTTAAACTTAGAAAATATGAGATATCTAAGTAAGGGGGAATTTCAGCAAGTATCCAGATTGTTAATTCAAACTCGCTGAAAAGATTCTTGTCTATTTCAGCAAGCAATCTATCCCTTATTACTCGGTAAAATCAATTTGTGACGTTAAGCTGGCACAGATAAACTCGCAATAATCATGACATGAAATTCAATCGTGGCCATTGATTAAAAGGAGTTATTAATCTAACGGCTAACAAAACAAAGAGAGAGAGTGCTCTGACGGTTTTAGTTAGTGGGCCACTACGCATTCAATGCAAAGGCTCCACTATCTCCAGTGTTTCTCTGTTTTACCCTTGCTGAGAACTCAAATCGATTGAGTTTCTCACACACCAGAGACACTATATAAAGAAGGAGTTAGAGAAATGACAAAATTCTTTAACTCACATTTCCTTTCTCTGCAATTTCTAGCCTGAAACTACTGTACCTCCGATCAAAAAGCAAACTATCTTTTTCGTACAATTTCTTGCTCTATATAAGAAATGGCTCCCAAGAGACAGTCATCAAAGTCCTCAAAATCGTCAAAGGTTGATAGTGCTGAAACACGCACTACTCCGGTGACTGCTCCGGTGACTTCTCTGACCCAAAACACAGCGAAAGTTGTGTTGAAAACGACCGAATCACCGAAAAACCTATGCCTCCGTCATATCTTGACACTGCAAAGTGTGAGATGTTGATGCAATGGGGAGGATTTGCAAAGAAAAGTACATTCGGTACTTTTATGAACAAGAACTTGACGACCAAAATGAAGAGGCGCTTGAGTTCATCAAGCAGCAAGGCCTCATGAACTTTATCTCTGCTCGCACTAAGCAAGTGAGCATGATTGATACTATGGAGTTCTACAACAATGCAGAAATCCAGTCCCTTACAGACAGTAATGGAGTCACTGAAAAAGTGATCCTTACTTATGTTCAGAACACGCAAATCGTCCTGAAATGGACTGATTTAGCGGAGATTTTTCAGATTCCAACCACTGGAACTGAAGATGATGTCACTGCCACTGACGAAGAAATTGAAGCCTTCTACAGTGACGTCAGAAATACAAAAATGAAGAAAGGTGAGATAGCTCCCGTGACTTGGACAAAGCACGTTAAGAGAAAGCATCTCTGCCATTCACTTGGTCTAGTAGCTTTGCTACTAATAAAAGTTCTTGACTCCCAAGTCGGAGGAATTGACCAAGTAGGCCTGAGAAGATGGCCATTGCTGATGCATATCCATGAGAATAAATCGGAACTTAACTGGGCTAAGTACATTTTCAACAGGCTTGTTGATTGTGTTACTAAGTTTAAGGTAAAGGTAGAAGACAACAAGGTCTCACCTTCCTTTCCAGTTATGTATGGAATCAAGATATGCTACATCCTTGAACACTTCAGGATTCAGCTAAGAAACCCATTGCCAATCAAGAAATCTGTGTGCAATGTGGGAAGATCTTTCTACAAGCAGAATGTACCTAAGATTGCTGGAAAGAAATCCAAAAAGACAACAACTGCAAATGTTGTCAGCACAAGCCAGCAAGAAAGGTATACAACAGCTGCAGATGTTACCACTCAGCAACTTAGAGATGAAACTGCTGTTGGTGGTGGTAACACAAATGAAACTGCTGTAGAAAATCAACAAGGTACGTGTACAAGAGCCGTTGCTGAAAATGCAACAATAGATGACTCTGGGAAACTGGAGAAATCTAAAAAGAAAAAGAGGAAAGCTGATGATGACACTCAGACTGCAGCGTCATCAGCAAATCCCGTACCTAAGAGGAAACGGACAAGTAACAAAAGAAAGAAAACACTGGCTTCTCAGTCAGTCCCCAATGTCCAAGACTCCTCAGTCAATTCCCAGACAAATGCTGAAACGCATTTGCCAGTAGATGTTGCTGAGATAATTACTGAAACATACATCAGCAATGTTGAAGTGTTTGCGGAAGCCTTCAACAATCAACTTAACGTTGATAACTCTACTGAGAATAGACCACAAGGCAGTGGAAATGAAATTCCTGCCCAAGTCCCAGATATCTACTTTGTAGATAATCTAGATGATCAAACCATGGAACCAGTAAGCAACATTGCTGCTGATTTGCAAAGAGCGGCATTTGCTGATGCTGCTGAACAAACGGTTGCTGAACAAGCAACTCATCAAGTTGCTGAAGCCCAGCTTGCTGATGGACCAGTTGCTGAGAAAGCAATGGTACCAGTTCCTGAAGTTGCTGAAACTCAAGAAGCATCATTCAAAGACGCATCTCTTGATGCTGAGAATGCTGGCCCAAGTTCACCCAAGACTTCAATTGACAAAGTCCAGCTTGTACTGGAAGATTTAAGCAAACAAATGGAGTTGGAGATTGAAGAATCATCCAACAAGTCAATTGAACTCTTCATGACAAGCAGTGAGCTTAAAGGTCAAGTTGCTTCTGCTCAACTTGTCAATTCAGAGACAAGGGAGATTGCTGAAACCGCACAGCTTTCACAGTTAGAGCAAACTCAGAAGTCTGCTGAAGAAACAGTCCAAGAAGCTGAAGAAACTGTTAATGCTGAAAGGACTGAGCCACAACCTGTCCTTCTTCAGCAGGTAGTTAATACAACCATCAGTAAAACTTCAAATTCTGAAACTTATTCTTTTGCTAATATTATACTATCTCTACAGACTTCTCAAGATACAAGTCAGATGGTTGCTGAAGCCTCTGCACCAGAACCAACACTCCCTGCTCAGCAGGTAGTTAATAATTTTGGTATAAAAACTAAGTTTGACAGCTTAGTACTTGTGTCTAATTTTAATTTATTTCAGGATGAACAAATGGAGGATGCTACCCCAGCTCCTCATGGAATGGAAATTGTACTACATGAGCTTGCTGACTCTCAGCAGGTAAATCATGATTCAGATTTAAACTCTAAAACAATTCTCCAAACCATTCCTGATCTAAATAAAATTCTTTTTCAGGCTCAAAAGGAGACCACCGAAATGGTACTCATCACTGAAGATCAGCAAGAAAGTTCTGAAGAACTTTACTTGAGCTTCAAAAGGACAACTTTGTCAAGAGTTGCTAAGTCCGTCAGCAACTGGCAAAGATATAGGCGAATGGACTTCTCAGATCTTCACCTTCATCTCTCAAATGAGAAAAAGAGATCTTCACTGCTGAAGCTCGAAACATTTGTCCACTCCATACTTCCGGAAGAAATGACATATTCTCAGCAAATGAGTTCAAATCTGATTGCTCAAATCAGAGAGAATATGAAGGCAAAATTTAAGAGTGCCTCTCCAGCTGAACAAGCTGTGATGCTCAAAGGCTCATTCGTTCCTGTGGTGGCTGATCCCCACAAATTAACTGAGGAAGAGGAAGTGACAAGTGTTGCTTTGTACAAGCACGTTGAGCTAGTCATTTTGACAGATGATGAAGAAGAAGAAGAAGATGAGAACATTCCCACTGATCCAAGTGATGATGAAGGGAAAGATTCTAAGGACAAAAAGGATGACGATGATGACAATCAAGGTCCAAGTCCTGGTGCTGGTGGATTGAAGTTAACAGTTGCTGAAAATATTCAATCTGACAATCAGCAAGCTGAACAACAACAATCTCAGCAAGAATCTCAAACTCCTCCTGCTGCTGCTGAAATCAGGCACCTGTACAAGGTGCTGATACTGAAGAAGAATACGCCAGAAAAGGGTTGCCTTGAAAAATGGCAAAAGTCCAGTTTCTGATGCCAAGGTTACTGAAGAAAACCTTGAAGATGAGGATGAAGAAGATGAAGATTACCAACGAGCTTTACAAAATAGTCTCGTGATCCATGCAAGGCATACGCAGGATCTGGAAATTGGTGAATCTTCAAGACCAAAATCAAAGGAAGTTCCATCCCTTCCACTTACTACTGGCGCAACTCCAGTTGTTGAGTCTCAAACGTTGCCTTCAGCAACTACTCAATCAAAACTAACTACTGGCGAAACTCCAGTAATTGAGCCCCAAACTCAATTGAAACAACTATCTACTGGTGAAACTCCAGTCGTTGAGTCTGAAGCGTTGCCATCAGCAACCACTCAACAAAAAGGAAGTGAAGCTACTGACAAAGGCTCAAAAGTCGCTCAACTTGATGAATCTGAGGATGATGACGACTTGTCGGAAAATGAAGATGAACAATCCAAGCGAGACCCAAAAGTCGTTCAGATTCCTCCCCCCAATTATCTAAGCTATGAAGGAGATTCATTAAGGGCTGAGTTGCTTTTACAAGATGATCAGTTTGCTACTGAACTTAAGGCTCACTTCTTGACACCTAATTTAGTGCCGTTCCCAAGAGTTGAGGAGTTTACTCCCAGAATTCTCGCACTAAAGAAAGTCCATGAAGCCTGCAAAGCTGAAGATGAGGCATTGCTTGCTGAGAGCCCACTTGACATTGGTAAAATATTGGCTACGGTGCTGAGACGCACTACAACTTTAACCATAGCTCAGAAAGACATCAGTCTTTATCACCATAGCTATGAAGAAGATGTAAGTCAAGCTCTCTTACTGGCAAAAAGTGCTCTTGTCAAAGCTCAGACTATTATGGATGAGAAGGCCGCAACAGAGAAAAGACATGAAGAGAACATGATGAATATTCAAAAAGAGTTAGCAACAATGAACTCTGATCAACAAGAAATCATCATGAAGTATAACAGTCTCAACACTCTTGCTGAAAACTGCAATGAGTTTTATTCTCTGCACATCACTCCGATGTTGCAATCCATGTCTAAGGGGGAAAAGAAGACTAGAAAAAGCAATCAAACCCCTCCTACTCCTGCTGATGTTGTGCCACCTCCACTAGAACCTCTTGCTGAAAGAGAGCAAAGTTCTAAAAGACAAGCAGAAACTGAGTTAAATTCAGCAAGTACCAAAAAGAGAAAAACCGCTGCTGAAACTCAAGATTTCTGTCACATTGAAAGTCATCACAATCTGAATGAAGATGATGAAGAAGATGATGACAATCAAACAATAGCTCAAGCCATAAGAGCTAGACCCTTAACAGCCATAACTCCGTCTGACCACTCAAGGCATTTTTCGTCTGACTCTTCAGCAAGAGATCAAGACAATGCTAAAACAAGAAGAAGAAGGCAAAGACAGGAAGAGAAAAGGCTGGCCAACATTGCTATTGGCTCCGGCATTGAATATACAAAGACAAGCAACGATGAAACCACTCAGAATGTGATCAGAAACATTCATGGTTGCTGGATCTTAAAGCTGGAAGATTTGTTGGTAATCTCAAATCGAGGTGTTTGGCAATCTCAAATCGAGGTGAAGAACTTGTCGCCTCTTACGTACATAATTACACGGGTTACAACCATAGACTGTAACATGCATCATTTCATAAGGCCATCGTGAACCGCAGCAGAAGAAACACCACTCAAGGTGATGTCGAGACTACTAAGCTTAACTAGTGCACATGCAAATGTGACAAACCAAGCGAGACAAGCCTCAAACTACTTGCAAGGTGATGCAACATATGATCAATGGCCATAAACACTTAGTCTACTCAATAAAAAAGTTCAAAAGACTTGGTGTTAGGAAACTTGTAATTTTGATGAGCAATTAACCATGCTAAATTAAGAACAGTCCAGTAACTAGTACTCTTAAGGTCCATAGAAATTTAGAATTTTAAGGACATTGTAAAAGAGGAACGTTTGCTGCTGACTTAGTTAGGTCTTAGATAAGTTTTTTCATTTGTGGATGACGTACCTTAATTTCTGTAAAGAAATTAATCTATTGACACTTTAGCGTATGATGTATCTTATTTTCTGAAAAGAAAATATCTTATTGATGCTTAGCTTTGATTTTCTGAAAAGAAAATGACCTATTGAAGCATTTGCTGAAGATGTATTTTGTTTATTACAAACAAATTATTGAAGCAAATAAGAAACCGGTCAGAATCTTGAAGACTTTTGAAGATCTGAAGACTTGAAGACTTGAAGACTTGAAGATTGCTGAAGACTGGTAAGGCACGTGTTGTTCAGAAAGTGAAATTTTCAGCAACAGCATTGCATAAGTGAAAATCTGAAAGACAGAGTAGGTTGTGCTTGCTGAAACTGAGAATAAACACTTGCTGATGAACATATGTGACCTCTTGCTGAATGTACGTGATTTTGCGCTCCATTGTTACTGTTTGAATTCTATTCAAAGGTGCATTTAATGCAAAGCTTACACGCAAAGGACATGAAGACTAGAAGACAAACAAAGGTTGCTGCTGAAAGTACAAAAGCAAGATAGTGACATGTTTAGGAACAAAAGCCTTAGGATTTGAAATTCAAACGGCTCCTTACTTGCACTATAAATAGAGGTCATCCGGCAAAGAGTTGAAGGGTGTCAACAACGTGATCAAACTCTCACTTGTGCTTAAAACTCACAAACCTTCAAACTCTCTTACTGCCATTGATCCGTTCCAAGAATTAAAGCTTGAAAAAGCTACTTGTGAAGAAGTAGAACAAACTCGGCTAAGAAATTAGTTAAGTGTTCTTTCTTTCGAACAAGAACAAGTCTTGACACCAGAAACAATCAAACTTGTTTACTGCAAAGTATTCCAAGTTGTGTTTCTTAGATTACTTGTTGTAACTGAATAAGTTATAATTAAGTCATCTCACCCCAAAACTCTCTAACTGAAAATACACCCTTTCAGGCGTGATATTCAGGGGGAACTTAATCAAGCATAGTTTTGCTGATTATAAGTACCAAGTTTGGTGGAGAACAAGGTTGAGTTCTCTAGTTTAGGTTGGAGACGAAGCAAGTGTGCTTTGGTTTCTGTTGAATCGCTTTAGATAGGAGATTGTAAGGAACCTCAATCATATCTTAGTGAATTCAGTCCTAGAAAGGACAAAGTGGATTAGTTGGGAGATTACGCCACTCTCAGATACCACTCTAAAAGCGTTTGTGTGATTTACTTACTGCATTTAGCTTTCAGCAAATTTATATCTGTTTGTACACAGTCACTCACATCACTTGCTGAAACACCTTACTTGCTGAAAAAGCACTTATTGTTTCAAAGACTTCCGCTCTCTGATTTTAAGTATCAGCAAACCGAGTTACTGGAAAGTAACTTACGATTGCTGAGAAAGTTAAGTATCAGCAACCTCATTACTGAAAAGTAATAAGTACTTGCTGAGAAAGTTTTAAACGACGAAAGTTTGAAAAGACTATTCACCCCCCCCCCCTCTAGTCTTTTCTTGTTGTTTAAAGGGACCAACACTTGGCAATAAACTCCACACACAACAACGTGCAACAACTAATCTAGGGATGATATGCATGCAAAAATTTGAAAAAACACGAAAAAACACGACAAATCACATGAACTTGAGTAAAATCAGGCATGTACGAACCACACAAGCATATAGTACTGAAAATCCAATACCCCCTCCCCAAACCTAAACTTTTGCTCGTCCTCGAGCAAAGAAAAGTTGAAAGAAAAGGAAAAATTGGATTGAAAGTACACTTCCCGGAGATAAAGGTTCGTGTCCAATCTCCTATATATGAGTAGTACCTGAAAGGACTCAAGAAACAAGTGAAAACGGGTGCGCAAAGGTGAGAAGAATCGAAAACGAGGAAAATCTGGGTACAGGGTCCAAGCGGACCGCCAAGCGGGGCGCTTGGGAGGCTCCAGGCGCTCCGCTTGAATTTCCCGGAAGTTGAAAAACTTCCTGGAATTTGAAGCGGACCGCTTGGCCCTTCCAGGCGCTTCGCTTGGCCCTGTTTCCAGATTTTCGATGTTTTTCCTCTCTTAATCACCTAAGGCACCAAGACAAAAACTAAACTAAACTAATCACGACAAAAGGCACACATGCCACAACTACAAAAGCAAATAAAGAGTACAAGAGTCAAAAGTCATAGCATCATACAACCAAATCGAATTAAAAGAGTTTCAACCAACAATAGTAAACGAGCCAAAATAACGATAATATACAAATACTACCGATAAATGTGGCCCCTTTCGGCTGGTGTCTCTAGGAGTAGGGGTCGTAGGGGGTGTTAGGAAAGTCACTCCCACTACCACCGGTCTGATCATGGAAGGGGTACCCCGGAATCCGGCGAGCTAAGGCATCACAGCGGTTCATCGTCTCCTCCTGGTGGGCTCTCCAACGCCTAGTGTCCTCTGCTCGAGCGGCCTCCCAACGCTGATCTACACGCCCCTGGTAATCATCCCAACGCTACTCCTCCATCACACGGAAGTCCTCCCACCTCTTGACATCGCGCTCCTCAAATCCCCGGAATTGGGTCGTCTGAGCCTCCAACATGGTGGTTTGGAAGCTACCAAACTGATCGACCAAGATCTGGTTGAACCCCAAGAAGTCGAAGCTTCCTTGTCCGGCCGTAGGCGGAGGTGGAGGAGGTGTCACATGGCGCGTAACCCTCGGTGGCATAGGTTCTCCTTGCTGAGTGCACCAAGCCCCGTGCATCTCATTGTACGTATCAATGTTGATGGACTTCTTCGGCTTCTTGTCCAGCACGAGGTCGGGAACTCCGGCCTCCTTGCACATGGTCGTGATCAAGTTACCAAAGGCAAGCTTCCGGTTGGCATTACGGCGGCGCTTGAATTCCTCGAAGATGACGACGCCAGGAGTGAGAGGCAAATCATGCAAGAGAGCATGGACTAGGACTCCGTAATAGGAGTGAACCTCGGAATCATGTGTGCTAGGGATCAGAGTGGCTTGAACGAACTTCAACATCATCCTTGCCTCGAAGGTGAGATCGTTGTGGCGCAAAATCCGGGGTGGCTCCTCAGGCAATTCATAATCATCCACGGTAATGCCATTCATTATCTCCATGGGGTAGTGATCAGACTCTCTGTCGTAGACATAGAGCTCCGCGGGATCAAATCTCTCGGGGATTTCAGGCCGGCGGTTTGGATCCCGCGTCAGTGGCCTATCCAATCGCATGATGAAGCTAGTGATGCACAAAGGAGTAAACTCGACCCCAACACCGCGGACGGGGACCTCACCGGTCCGTTCATTGTAGTCCGTGAAGGCAATGTAGAAATCCTCCACTACTGCTTGGTCCCAATTTGGCATGACCTCGCCATAGTACTTCCAGCCTCGCTCAGTAATGAGCTTGTTGAGCTCTCTGGCGCCATCCAACGCGCTCTGCCCACCCGTGAAGCGAATGCTCCTCTCGGAAATGTATGTGTGCTTATGGGCATGGAAATTCGCTTCGAATTGCCTTGCCCTCCCCGATTGGCGATACTCGCCGGGTGTGGCCGTTTGTTGGGCACTCGAGGTCCCTTCTCCCCTTGATCTCTTGGATCTTCTTGATGCCATTGTACCTAGAAGAATCTTGTTTGATAACTTCAAGAGACAATGAGACTTAGACTCTTATACTACTACCAAACAATCTACTTCTACTCTAAGACAAGTATACGTTCTTCGTTTAAAACGAGTCATAACGCAACAAGTCGACTCTTAGACGTCAAAACTCACTCAAGTAATCTCATGGTGAGTTTGAAGGCTTGCTAAAGTTCATATGAAAAAATCGAGAAGCTTTAACACTTCGTTACGATAAATCCATATGAGTCTAAACCAAGCAAACAAACTCTCCAATTAAATTACCCAACCAATCCAACACACTCTCATGCAATCACAACATCACCATAATCATAACATAACTCAAATTCAAGGCTAATAATCATCAAACAATTACATAGCAAAAATTCGAATCACTAGAGTTCATCATAAATCAAGAGGAGCAAAATTCGAATTTAGACATCACATCTAGTAAGAAACATGCTCAATAATCATTATCAAACTCTAATTCACCAATGCATAACACAATTGAAGCTAATTAAGATGAAATCCCAAATTCAAGAAAGTTAGGGTTCATGAGAGGTACCTTTGATTCCTTGTTATGGATGCCTCAAACGTGAAATTTGATCGGTTTAAATGATAGAGGGGGTGATGGGCTTTGTAAAATGCACAAGATTGCAAGAATTGGTGGAGAATTGAGAGATATTGAGATTTTTGGGGTGCAAAATCGGCAAAGGAGGAAGGAAACGAAGTGGGAGGCTTTGAATGTCAAGTGCCCCGCTTAAGGAAGCTAAGCGAAGCGCTTGGGTGTCCCAAGCGAAGCGCTTGGCAAGCGGTCCACTTGGGCACTCCCAAGCGCTCCACTTGGATTTCCAGTAGGAATTTTCATTCCTACTGGAAATTCAAGCGGACCGCTTGGGCGAGCCAAGCGATTCGCTTGGATTTCCAGTAAGAATGGGATTCTTATTGGAAATCCAAGCGGACCGCTTGGGCTGTCCAAGCGGTTCGCTTGGGACCTGAAGCTCCCAAATCTATTTTTTTTTCAACTTTTGCTAAATTTTCACCCCAAAAAACTTGTCTAAACAACGAAACAAAATTTAAACGTGCTTCTAATCTACATGCAATTACTTACCACCTCGGGTTGCCTCCCGAGAAGCGCCTTCGTTTAAAAGTCGTTGGCTCGACTCATCTTAGCTCATGCGGGATCAATTTTGCATCGGGTACTAGACTTCCCCGTCCAAGTGCTCTTCAAAGCACTAAGTCCCTGCACATCTTGACGAACATAAAGAGGACCAAAGAATCCTACAAGTTCGTTAGTATCAACATAAGCACATGAATTAACTATGGCTCGCAACGTATGTTGCTTGCCATTTACCTCGAAGCTACATGTACGACGGTACATGTCTATCACCATATGTACTTTGTTGATGAAGGCTCTACCCAAAAGAACCACATCCTTGAGCTTTGCGGAGGATGTAGGCATGACGATGAAGTTCGTCTTGACCTCTACGTCGGCGACTCTTACCACTAGATTATCGATCACACCCAATGGCTTCTTCATAGACCCATCCGCCAATTGCACCATGCATTTCATTGGTCTTAACCTAGACAAACCCGACTCTTCGTACACGTTCAAAGGTATGACATTCACACCCGCTCCCGTGTCTAGAGTTGCCACTATTCCATCCTTCTTTCCCAAGCCGATTTCCACATCAAAGCTCTCTTGGATAGGCACTTCCACCATATCCACCAACTCATCCTCAGACGATGAGTTTTCATTCACTTCCTCAACTATCGCATCAGATTGTGCGACCTCTTTCTCTTCCACAACTACCTTAGGAGTCTCAAGCTCCTCACTCACCTTGCAAGTTTCAGTTACCTTGAAACTTGGCACCTCAACTAGTGCATTGTCTCTCACGACCGTGATCTCCACGGGCAAATCAGTCACCACGGTTATGGCCATAGCCTTCTCCGTGTTTCCGGGAAACTTCCCTTGCTCTCTACTCGCCCCTCGATCTATAAGCTCTTGTAGCTTCTTATGGAGATTGCTACTACTAGCCTCAAGCTTCTCAAAGCGTTGATTGTTAGTAGCCTCATTACGATAGTAATGCTCCATGAATTTATTCGTCTTCAAAACCAGATCATTGAGTGAAGAGACAAGAGGTGAAGGAAGCACCCCTCCACCTTGTGGTCCCGAACTAGCAACCGGAGGTGGAGGTGTAGGATTAGAAGGAGGTGCTCCTCCATACCAATTGTTCCCATAGCTGAGACGACTTCTATCTTTATTAGGCCCATAGGCATTTTGATCCGAGTTATGAAAATAACCACGGTTGCCTTGATTCTGGTACCCACCTCGGGGTCCACGGTTTTGTGGCCTCACATTGCCATAACCTTGCCCGTAGTTCACATCTCCAACTACTTGCTCTCCCTCAGCAGCATATACTTCTTGTCGGACATCGTTCGTGATGTATTGCTCTCTAGCAAATTCAGAACGGCACAAGTAGGCCGGGTGCCCATAATTCTTGCACACACCACAAACTTCCGTAGAAGGAGAAGGAACGCTTTGTCTCAAAGCTTGCTTCACTTCATGGGCGAACCCATCGAAGACATTTTGTTCCACTACTACCTTGGCTTCACCTCTTTGCTCCTTTTGGAGCACACGAGCATTCACATTCCGGTTTTGAGAATTCCGGTACATCATGTCCAGCTTCACTTGGGCTTGAGAAGGAAGCAACTCCCCCATACTACCTCCACAAATACTATCCACTTGAGATTGAATCTCAAGATGTAAACCATTGTAAAATAATTGGAGAAGCTGACTTTTATCATACCCGTTATGTGGGCATCGATGATGCAACCCCATGAATCAATCATAGGCCTCGTGGAAAGGCTCATCGTACCTCTGCTCGAAGGAGCTAATTTGTCTCTTCATAGCCATTGTCTTGGAAGCGGGGTAGTAACGCTCCATGAACTTGTCAAAACATAGATCCCATGTCGTCAAAGACCCGGCCTCCAAAGTATTGAGCCAAGCCTTTGCACGATCGCCTAGCCCCATAGAAAAGACCTTCATGCGGAGATCATCATCCGTAACATCAGCTCCCGGTCGCCCAAGATGGAGAACAAAGTTCTCGAGCTCATTCAAGTATCCTATCACGTCCTCATTAGCCATCCCATAGAATTTGGGAAGTTGTTGGAACATGTGATTCTTGATCTCCAAGTTCCTAGTGGCATCATTGAGGACAATTGCTGGTCCTCTAGCCCCAACCGTAGGCTTTGTAAGTGTACGGATAGGTCTCTCCGCCATTTCACCTTCCAAGTAAACTGATTCAAGAATTGGCTCCAAAAGATAAGAAGAAGACTCTTCCCGAATACCAGAAGTAGAAGCTCTAGATGCTACTCCTTCAAACTCAAGATTCAAATTCCTCCTTCTCCTTTGAAACAAACGATCGATCTCGTCTACAAAAGGTTCAATAATAGGTCCACCCGTTCGGGTTCTAGGCATGCACTCACCTGAAATACAAAATAGTGAGTATCTCAAGCAAAAAGAAACAAAAACAGAAATGAGACAAAGAAGAGATGTTGGCTGAAAAAACCAAAACAAAAACACCAACCAAAGGAGTTAAGTCCTCGGCAACGGCGCCAAATTGATGATGTCGTTTTTAACCAATTAAATTTGTTTCAAAAGCCTAAGAACACTTATCACTACACAAACTAGAGTGCAATGGCAAGTTGTCCCCGAGTGTCGTTCTCTCGGGACCTAACGTGGCTTTGCTTGAGGTTTTTGCAAGTAATTTCAGTCAACGAGTTCAAAAGTTGATAGAATCGTTTCCTTTGAACAATAGCAACGAGAAATCAGATTTATGTAAACAAGATTGGAAAACGGTTGGTGGTAGAAATCAAATACACATGCATGGGTTACGAATATGCTCACAAGTTCAGCGCGTAGAACCTTCGATCAAGTCTGCTAAGCAACTCGTCTAGGCAAATTTAAGACACACATCATGAAAGATCACTATCAATAATTTAGAGGTACTTGTCACCAGCACCATTTATCTAGCATGCTGCAAATCTCTAACATACAATCCTATAGCTTTCATTGACCAAGAGTTTGTCACTATACTGAATTCGAATATATTTTATAGGCAACTAAGAATCATATGAAGGGATTTGCAGGAGGATTGAATCACAATCTCATGTAAGCATAAACATAACCCATAGCATGCATATTCTACATTCTACCACCAACACAAAAGATTTAGCTACTCATATTCATCAACATAGACATCAATTCATATGAATAATAATTGGAATACATCATATCAAACTACAAGACAAGAGAGTGATACAAGTTACCACCAAAGCTGTCACTAATCGGTGGAAATCAAAGAAAACCTCTCCGTAGATGATTACAAAGGATGAATCACAATCAAAACCTTGAAACCCAAGCTAAAGTACAAAGAAATCTGAATATTCTCTGAGCTTTGGGGCTTAGGAGCTCTCCAAAACGAAGTTACAGTTCAAAAGATATTCAAAAAATGATCAAAGATCAGATCTAAGAAGGAAAATCCGAAAACGTAACCGCTGCCAAGCGGACCGCTTGGAGAAGCCAAGCGGAGCGCTTGGCAAGCGAAGCGCTTCTGGCACACCAAGCGCTTCGCTTGGCTCCTGTGCTGAAGCTCCTGGAAATTGAAGCGGAGCGCTTCACTATTCCAGGCGCTTAGCTTGGCTCCTGGGCAGATTTTTGTCTTCAAACTCAATCTTTTAGCCCTCGCATGGCCCTCGGGTGCCTTGGACGCATCCTTCTCGATGCTTATTGATACTCAAGCACTTACAAACAAGCCACGGAGATTGGGGAACTTCAACGGGGTCATCTTTTCCATCAAAAAGGCTCGTTTTTAGCTCCAAAAACGCCGTTTCGTACCTAAGTGCCTGAAAATGCTGAAAACACAAAACGTGACACAATTCTACAAAACTAACCAAAAAACAAGGCTAGAAGATAGCAAAAGAAGGTGAAAAAGACAAGATGAACGCGTCAAAAATACGTTCATCATCTCACAAAACCGCTATCCACCAGATCTTGCAGTTGAGTCTTAAGCTCCTTAAGCTCAGCAGGTGCCATCCTATAAGGTGACTTCGAAATGGGTGCGGTGCCAGTTACCAAATCAATACGAAACTCCACTTCTCGTTCAGGGGGCACGGAATCCAGCTTCTCAGGGAAAACACCCTTGAACTCCTTAACCACCCTAACTTCCTCGATTTTTGGCTGATCTTTGGGTTTATTGATCAAATACGCCAAAAAGCAGGTAGCACCCTTCACGTACAGCCTCCTAGCTTCCATGGCAGACTGTAGAAACTTCTCATCCTTTCTCTTATCTCCTTTCCACACGACTTTCTCCTCTCCAGGTTTTCCCAGGGATATAGCCTTGGTTCGACAATCCAGTTGTGCGTAGTGCTCGCACAACCAATCCATACCCAGAATAACATCGTAGGTTGATAGAGGTAGAAATAAAGGTCATCAGGGAAAGTTCTTCCTAGGATGGAAATCTCGCATCGCTCGACGAACTTCTTAGTGATTAAACTAGCTCCCAAAGGCGTACATACTTCTAAAGCATGGGGTAAAACTTTGTATGGTAAAACGAGTGACTCAGCAAATACTTCAGCAATAAATGAATGCGTAGCACCAGAATCAAATAAAGCTTTAGAAGAAGTTTGAGCGATCAGTAGCGTACCTTCAACCACATTCGCGGTGTCAGGAACTTCATGACCACCTATGCTGAAAACTCGGGGCTTTGCCATAGTACCCTTTCCATCATTTCTCGGAGCATAGTCTCCTGGTCTTCCTCCTTTGACAATGGCATGACGGTTCGGACAGTGGTTGATCTTGTGATCCTTGCTCCCACAAGCCAAACATAAGCCTTGTCTTTTCTAGCAGTTGTGCTAATCGTGGTTGACTCCTCCATAGTAGTTGCAGTTCTTCCTTGCCTGGGACGACTGCCCAGACCCTCCAGTGGTGTTGCGGGAACGGTTGTCGTGCTGAGTACGGGAAAACTTCGCCGGTGGTGCTTGATATCCAGATTAGTATCCACCTCGACTCTCCCTCTTGTATCCAGATTGACTTCCTCCTCCATGGCTCCCAGAAGAACTAGAGTAGTTCCTCTTGCTAGAGTATGGCTTATCAGCCATCTTGATCTCCTTGAGACCACTTTCTACCTGGGAGGCGAGTTTGACAGCCTTGAGATAGGTAGGCATGTTGGTCCCAAACAAACTATACCGGATCTCAGAGTTCATACCCTTCACAAAGTAACGAACCTTCTCTCGTTCATCGTCCTGGAAATGCGGCACGTAATTCAGTAGTCGGGTAAATTCCGAGTCATAGTCGGCAACATCCATGTTCCCTTGCACCAAAGCCTGAAATTCATCTCTCCGGTTCTCGCGAACCAGGCGAGGCACGTACTTGTCCAAGAAATCCTTGGTGAAATTCTCCCAGGTACGAGCAACTCCCTCTTGCCTCCATCTTGCATTCACGATTCTCCACCAGTTCCTGGCGGCTCCCACGAACTGGAAAGCAGCAAGCTCGATTTTCCTCTCGTCCGGATAGTGCAGGATCGAGAATAAGTTCTCCATACCTTCGATCCAGAGCTCAGCCTTACGGGCATCAGGTGTTCCCTCGAACCTTTCAGGATGGAAACGAGTGAATCGTTCCGCAGCTTGATCGATGGTCTGGATCGGTGGTGGTGGCGGAGGAGCTGGCTGAACAGGTAGTGCTCCAGCACGGCGAATGGTTTCGCTGAAATTCCCCAAAGCAACGATGATACGGTCCACTTGGTCTCCATTTTCAGCATGCTGATCATCTCCACTTCCATTGCTGCTGGCACCACGAGTGTTTCTGCGACTAATTCTAACAAAGGGCACTACTTAGCAGTTGATTTAACAACCTCGAATCTCTAACTTAGAAAAGAACAGAAAAACCAAGAACTAAGGCCAGAACTTAATCTTCCACAACAGGTATAAACTGAGCAGTGAAGAAGAAAACATGCCTTGAACTTTAAAACAAAACGCAAAAACAAGAAAATCAACGAAGTCCTAAAACAGCCAAGCATGCAATTAAACAAAGGAAAACCGGTCTCTACTCATCTTAGTGAGAAAAACAAAAAACCACAGAGTCAAGTAAACGGAAAAGCATAAACAGTCTCAGACGGCTGAACTTAAAAAAAAAAACTCGCTTGGCAAAAAGGAAAGTTCGGTACGAGCTCGAAAAGGCATCTATCCTAATAAGCGTCCTCAATATCATCTTCGGAACGTCGTTCGGGCACGTGAGCATCTCCTTCTTCTTCCTCAGAGGGGTCCTCCTCGGGTTCTTCTTCGGATTCTTCTCCGGGTTCTCCTTCACTCTCCACTCTACGGGATGGTCCGCAACACTCGGGGAACATCCTCCGAGCCTTCCTCCTGCGAATCCTGATGCCTACGTTGGACGCGGTTAACGAAACAAAGCCAGAGTGCTCCTTTGCGGCGCGTAAAGCCGTCTTAAGGAATCCGATTTCCGCTTCCTTCGTTGCTATTTCATCTCGAAGCTTAAAGATCTCCAGCCAGTAGTGATCTCATTCACGAATGACCCTGTCCATCACGAATCCAGGGTAAACGCCAACAACAGGAACGAAGGTATACGGGTTAAACTCTCCTTCGACTAGGCGGTAACGAATGACCTTCTTTTCAGAACTCATACCTATCTGTAAGCACACGCGTATTTAACTAGTTAATAACTATGTTAAAATCAAAACAACTGCGGAAGGTCAACAGTTTCAGAACGGATCAGAGGTCGTCAGAATCAGAACAGAGAAGATGAAGAAACGGTTCAAGGTTAGTATGCAAGACTCGAATCAGAAAAGTAACAGAAATTACAAGACCTAACCAGCGACTCGGACCCTCACAGACACCCCAAAGGTCAAAAGATCTTATCCTAGCAAGCTCGAGTTTGAACTCAAGCTCTGATACCAACTGTAACGGTACCGGTTTTTGCAAACAAAATAATTTCTTGAAAAAGAAAATCCAAAATAACTTTAATAGTAACGGTCGGCAATTAATGCCAAAATAATCTTTGACGCGCTCAGCGCTAACAGAAATAAGCAAATATCCAACGATAACTCAAAATTCAAATGAAACAACGAGTGAAGACAGTAAAAAGTTCATCTTCTTATTTTGAAATAAAATCCCAAGACACCCCAGACCCTTCTCTCAGTCGCTGGCATCCTATTAGTGAACATCCTCAGCAGTATCTGAGAAGACGAAGCAGCAGCAGTTATCTCTTCTCTCTTCTCTCTCTCTCTTTCTTTTCTTTCTTTCTTTCTTTTCTTTCTTTCTTTCTTCTTTCTTCTTTTGTGTTTTACGGCTGAGAATGAGGATGGGATGAAACTGACTAGGGTTAGGGTTATGTCATTAATGGGCTGGTCAATGGGCCTTTGACTGGGCTCAATAATGGGCCAAAAAGAGGTCAGAACGGTCCAGGCTTCCAGATCGATCCAAACGTAATGAAACGAACTTGCTTAAGCGAAATTAATTAACTAATTATCGAATAAATAATTTACTCTGATAATTAATTAACTAAAATTAAATAATAAATTAATAAAATAATAAATAAATAATAAAAAAAAGACGGGGTGTTACATTTGGGAGGAAACCGTAGAAGCTGTCTGGGCAGTTTTCGAAAGGCTAGCTAAGGGTTCGCAGTTCAAGGACCCAAGGCAATGGTTAGGAGACGTGGACCTGAAGCTCCACCGACTCAAGAAGCCCCAATGTATAGGGGGAATGGGGATCAATTCGAGTGCTTTACCAACGAATTGAAGCAAGTCCTCAAGAGCGCCGCTAGAACAACTGTTTCAAACGAAGTTTGCCGAATATGCAAGAACTATGGACATGGAGCTCATATGTGTAGATCGGAGCTTGCGTATGATGATGGCAACTGGGCTCAAGGAGGCGAAGAGGAAGCCTTTGCTACGGAGTTTGGTACTCAAGAAGCTAGCTACGGACAAGATGGGAGGAATCCTCGAGGTGGATTTTGGAGAAGAGGGTTCCGAAACAATCAAGGATATGCACCGGCTAGCCAAACTTATGGCCCTAACCAAGACCGTAGTAGGCTAAACTATGGTAATGATCACTGCGAAAACCCCGCTCCGAAAGAGCCACCGAAGTCGAAGTCGGCTCAACTGATGGAGAACTTGCAAAAGATGGTTGATCACACCCAAAGTTTTCTCAAACGTTATGAAGAAGATTCTGAGAAGACTAGAGCGAGACTTGATAGGTTGGAAGAGGGCACTAGGCTTTCCCATCAAAAGATGCAAGAGTTGATCGACCGAGGAGCAAGTAGGGAGCAAGGCAAGCTGCCAAGCAACACTGAGAAGTCGATGTCCATTACCTTGGTGGGTGATCTACCTGTTGAAATCACCATCAAGAAGGGTGCTAAGTGCGAGAGTTGCGAGGGGGAAGTGCCCCCACCGGCTAAGGAAGAAGAGAAGGACCTTGGTGCTGACGAGAGTGAAGAGGAGCAAGAGGATCCCAAGCCACTCCCTCAAGGTTTTGATGTTAAGGTCGGGATTGGGGAACTTGAAGATGTCCGTGCTACACTAGACACGGGATCCTACTCTAATGTGCTCCTTTTGAATGCGTTGGAGAAGATTAGCCTTGGAAAACTATCTGTGCATAAGGCTATTGTGCAACTTGCGGATGGATCCTTTGTGAGACCCGAAGGCGTTGTGAAGAATGTATTGGTCAAGATTGGTGAAGCTTTTGTATACACCAATTTTGTAGTTATTCCGGCGTCTACACCTGGGACTGGGGATGTCATTCTCTTGGGGCAAACGTTCTTGACTAAGCTACGCTCCGTGATGGACATCTACCGAAGGACTTGCACTATTGAAGTGGATGGCAAGCAACATGTGTTGCGAGCCATATCTGATCCACCTGATCCACCTGATACTTCTCACACTGTTGACTACAGTGGTCTTAATGTCTATGTTCATTCTTATTCACAGGTTCGAGGCATGAGGAGGAGATCCATGAAGGGGAAGTCTAGTACCCTCAAGAAGAAGAGCTAGGCGCAGACAGGAGTCGAACCAAAGACTTTAAACAATGGCGCTATCTGGGAGGCAACCCGGGGTTTTTATCGCTTTCTTTACCGCTTTATTGCATGCATTCATACTCGAACAATTTGCTTTTCATATGTGAATTTGTTCGTCTCTGTGTCGTATGTGCTTATGTTATGTTTGAGTGAGATTTTTCGAGGTATTTTTTGAGAAAAATTGTTTTCGGGGACTAAAAACAACATTTTTTTCGAAACGTTCGTCTCCCCACCTCAGGAGGTGGGGGGCAAATCGCCCTACGATCCAGAGCGCGCGCGCGCTCCGGACGCGCGGGGCGATTCACCCTAGGCATGGGGCGTATCGCCCCACGACCTGCAGAAGCTAAAAACGGGGATTCTTCCCCATTTCCTCATTTTTCTCCATCTTCATCATCTAAACTCCAAAAATTCCTCCATTTTCAAAATAACTTCAAACCTTCATAACTTCTTCATATTTCCACCAAATTTTGTATTCTTTAGCTTCAATTGAAGCCCGTTACGTGCTCTTTCATTTAATCCGAACAAATCTCTTCCTAGTTCATTGAATCTTCAGATTTGAGGTAATCTCACATGAACCCTAATTTTTAAAATTTGGGGTTTTTTGGATTTATGCTTCAATTAAGCTTGTATGATGTATGGGTTGATGATTTATGTGATTATAAACGTAATTCATTATCAATTGCATGTTCAATTAGGCTTGGTTTGTTGGTTTGAGATTTTTTGCTATTAGATGATATATCTTGTTAGGAAATGTATCTTTTACCTTCATTCCATGCTTAAACATGTGTTTGTTGATATGATAATGATGGATGTAATGGTAGAATGCATGATTGATGAAATTGAGGATTTATGTTGTTAGATTTTTGATTACTATGGTATGGATTGAACCTTGTGATTCAAGGCATTTGTTATTTAGCAAGAGCATAATGTGATATGTTATTGCAGTAGTTACATTGATATGTTGTGTGATGAGGTAGCTAGATTAGACATTGGGTTTTTGAGGAGTTGGATTGTTGTAGATATTGCTCGTATTGTTCGCTCGTACATTTACATATGCATAAGTCAGTTTTGCGTCATACAAGATACTAATTGCTGTTTGTAGGAATCATGGCTCCAAGAGGATCCAGGAGAGCTGGCTCGAGCAAGAAGGGGAAGGGAGTAGCATCAAGCTCCCAACCTTCTCACAACATGTACGAGATGTCTTTAGCTGCGATAGAAGTCCGACAAAGGCTCGAAGCGGAGATGGCCAAAGGGGGAAGATCGATCATTCCAGACAGGAGGGTTGATATTCCGGAGGCAGCAGCTGGAACGGCGGGGTATAGGACGCTCTACCGATTGGCATCAAGAAGGAATTGGGTTTGGTATAGTTCCAACAGGTTCAAGGGGTACGACATGAGCCTCCTCCAAGAGTTCTACACTGGATACACTGATCTCGAGGAGAAGAATGGGGTACTAGTTCGAGGCCTGATAATACCATGGACACCAGAGTCCATTTCTTCATTCATCCATTTTGGGCATCAGGTGTTCACAGGGAGCGACCATGCCTACCTGTATGCGACGGCCTCTAGGGGGATAGGAAGACATATTACGGACGTGATCTGCAACAGGGAGTACAGATATCCAGAAATCGGGGGAGAACCTGCACAGATCCGTCAGAGCGACCTTAGCATTGAAGCTAAGGTGATGATGAAATTTTGCATCTTCAACTTGATCCCTAGGAAGAATGACACTTGGATACAACCAAACTACGCCGAGCTCCTTTACTGCTTGATAGACAGACATCGGATCGACATCGGGCACATCATGTATGAAGAGTATGAGCGCCACTGGGAAAAGAAGAAGAAGCCCTTCATCTTTCCGAGCTTCATCACTGCCTACTGCAAATATCATGGAGTCGAGGACATTGACGAGGGGGATTGCGAGGTCGCTGCCCTTTCACCCTCGACTATTGAGGTGCAGCTGGCTAGGTATCAGTTGAAGAACCCCACGGCTGCCGCTGCTGATGTGGAAGCACCCTTCCAACCGAGCGATTCCGATACTGAGAATGATTATGAGGATGCTATGGAGGCTGATGAAGCCCAAGCCCCAATCCCGGATATCCCATTTGTCCATAGAGAACCGCATGCACCGCCTCGAGCACCACAGGGGTCTAGAGGATTTGACTTCTCTGAATTCCAGACCTACCTCGACGGTCGTTTTGATAGAATTGATTCCAGTACCGCGGCCTTGCGACCGGACCTCGACGGGCACATTGCCCAGCGCAACCGCGATTGGGAGACATTCGAGGAGCATCGCCGAGAGGATAGGCAACAAAGGTGGGAGCAGCAACAACTCATCCAGCAGCAACAGGAGGCTCTACGGCAGTCCGATGATCTCCTGTCTGACATGTGGAGGGACTTTTATGGGGATTACCATCCCGATGATTAGTCTTTTCACATGTCCACTCTCAGCCAACCGAGGCCAAACCGTTCGGTAACATCTAGTATCACTTCTTATTACTCATTCTCTTTTGCTAGGGGCTAGGTTAAGAATCATAAGGGGGATGGGATGTGAACCGCGATGTTAAGTATTGTTTGGCTTTGTGTTGATTAGTATCTTGTTCTTTGTTTGCATTTGCATTTGCACGTTTACTGCTTTCTTAGTTTTTTAGGTTGCATTCACTGCATTCCTCCTAGGATAGTCTTGCATGTTTTATATGGAGTTTATTGCCGAATTTTTTGAACTTTTTTATTGGGTAGATTAACTAACTATACCATTAATCATATGCTTCATCTCTATGAATTTGTTTGAGGTTTTCTCGCTTGGCTTGTCACATTTATGTATTGCTCTTAGTTAAGCTTGGTAGTCTCGACATCACTTAGTGGTGTTTTCTCTACTGCGGTTCACGAAGGCCTTTATAATAGGATGATGCATGTTAGGGTCTTATGGTTGTTTTCCCGAGTAATTATGTACTTAAGAGGCAACAAGTCTTCACCATGCTTTGAGATTGCAAAATGCCTAGGAAGGAGGTAGTGTGAGGTTGTGTGATCCTTTGTTTATAACCTATTCTTCCGAATAGGTTTGGGGAGGGGGTTACACCATCATTAGACTTGTTTTTCGTTTTTCATTTCCGTAAATTTTGTAAACAAAGGGAGGGAGTTTATTTTTCCTTTTTCGTAAATTTTGTACTCCAACCTATTCTTTCGAATAGGTTTGGGAAAGTCGTTTGTGAGTTATTTTGTTTCTCTTTTCGTTGTGCTACTGCTGGCTAAAAAAATCGAAAACAAAAAAGAAAGAAAAATTCCAGGAAAAAAGAAAAAAAAATCATTTTCCAATTCTTGTAATGTTCGCAATCGTGTTGTAATTTTCTATTTTTTGTCTTTTGTTTTTGAGTGTCATCTGTTCTAGACCACCCTCGTCCTACCATTCAGGAAGTGGTGAATAGCCTAAGACTTTACTTGAGAGATGGGTAGAATAGGGGAGTGTTATCTTTTATAGGGAACCCTCCTTCGTTTGATGAGAGCCAGTACTGGTTCGACCTCTTTGAGGGAAAGTCTTAAACTTGGTGAACAACAGTAAGTCCTCAGTTTCATAGGCACGGGACGACCATTCGTATCTTAGCATACTTCTTTACGTCGTCACTGACTAGGTCCAAGTAGAGAATGTTACGAGAGACTATCTTGTCTTGACATAAGTGCTTATGTGGATGTGTATGAGTCAATCGAGGTATTCTTCAACCTATATTCATGCTCTGATTTATATGGTTCTTGTTCATATGTTTTTTAATAGATTCGGTAGATTAGTTCCTTAGTTCATTTTATTTGGCATGAGACTCCATTTATGTGTTGCATTGTTTTTTGCATTAGAGTCTAGCTTAGTTGTTTGAGGACAAGCAAAGGTTCGGTTTGGGGAGTTTGATGAATGTGTATTTTACACTTTCATTTAGGTCTTGTTCACCTATTTTAGCTATCCTCTATGTTAATTTAGCTATATTTTAGTGCATTTTATTAGAATAGTGTCACGTTTCCCTTTAGTTTTTATTTTACAGGTTTTGGTTGAAAAATGAGGATTTCACGGCAATTATATTGAAGTTGACAAGGAATTGGTGTTCCAGAACCCTATTTGGAGTATCTGAAGGTTTCCGGATAGGATTTGGAGTCTAGGGGTCGAATCTGGAGGTTAGAAGGCCACTAGAAGTCAGAAACCGAGTCCGAAAAGGGGAAGAAATCCAAAAACGCGTCGAAAACGCGCAAAATCCCGAAAAAAGCTCCCGGGCGAATCGCCCCACACCAGGCGGCCCGGTGTGTGGGGCCCTTCGCCCCACACAAATTCGAACACTATATATAGTTTCTCAGTTTTTCTCCGAAATTCATACTTTTCCAGACCTATTCTCTCACCTTTCTCTGTAGTTTTAGGTAGGAACATCCCAGTGCCTGTTCTGCGGGTTCATAGCTTAGGAGATACTTTTTCATAGCAGTTTGGAGCTTGTAAGATCGCGATTCTTCGGAGACCGACAACCTTCGGTAACATTGTATCTTACAGTTTTTCTACTTATTTTTATATATCTTTCAACATGTTTTCTTCTATGATTTCTTTTGATTGCATGACAACTATGAGTAGCTAAACTTATCGTTGGTGGTAGTATGTGAATTCTTAGCGAAGGGTTGATAATTATGCTAATGGCTATATCGCGCATTATACTCCGTGTTATTGCTTTATTTCTTTGATCTAGCAGAATCTCTATCTTCGTATTGTTGAATAATTATTGCACACAATTGGACAATGGTCTTTAACCTATCAGAATCTATATCTTCGTAGTGTTGAATAATTACGGAACACAATTGGAAAATAGTGTTTGACCTATCAGAATCTATATCTTCGTAGTGTTTGATAATTACAACAGGACAATTTATTGATCAAAGATCTCCATGCAAAACCGAGGAATTTACGCATGATTATTAACCCGTTATGCTTTGAAGGACCATACTATCACCAATCTCCATTATCTGTTAGAAAAACCCTTGCTATATCGTCTGCTGTTTTTATACTCTAAATTAGATTTGATAAAGCTAGTTATAGTCCTTAGAGATCGACACTCGAGGTTATTCTACTGCTACACTACGGTTTTCGTTGTAGTTGTGAATTTCCTTTGGCTAAATAACAAATTTATTTGATTCGCCTTGGAACACGACACCAACGCGTCCATCATGGATAACGGATGATGAGCTGAGGATGAAGGTTTTCGCTATGGGGCTTGGCGATAAGGCCAAGGCATGGTTAGGCTCTCTGGAAGCCGGTTCTCTCGACACCTGGGATAAGGTGTTTTCTGCTTTTATGGAGAAATATTTTCCCCATACTTTGACTACCGCGCTGAAGGCGCAAATCACTGGTTTCAAGCAAGATTATGATGAGACCATCTACACCGCTCTCAAGAGGTTCAAGGACCTCAAGAACAAGTGCCCACACCATGGATTTGAGCTTTCTGATCTTGTCCAACACTTCTATAATGGTCTTACGTATGAGAGCCAACTGTTGGTGGATTTTCAGTGCCGTGGTTATATCTGGGAGGAGACTGCCGAGGATGTGTTGGCGTGTTTCGAAAGGCTTGCTAAGGGATCTCAGTTGAAGGATCCAAGGGCAATGGTTATGAGGCATGGACGTGAGGCTCCACCAAACAAGGAGATACCAATGCATGGAGTGAGTGGGGATCGGTTTGAGTGCTTCGCCAAGAGCTCTCAAGAAGTTTGCCGGGTATGCAAGAACTATGAAGTTCTCAAGAGCTCAGTTGGAACAACTCTCCCTAATGAATTTTGCCGGGTATGCAAGAACTATGGACATGGGGCTCATATGTGTAGATCGGATCTAGCAAACGATAGTGTTTACTGGGTAGACCGTAGTAATCGCAACTACGGAAACGACCATTGTGGAAATCCTGCCCCTAAGGCCGAAGCACCTCAATCCAAGTCTGCTACTCTCTTGGATAATTTGCAGAAATTGGTAGATTTCACCCAAGGATTTTTGAAGAGATACGAGGAGGATTCGGAGAAGACAAATGCTCGTCTAGATCAATTGGAGGCAAGTACTAGGCTTGCACACCAAAAGATGCAAGAGCTAATCGGTCGTAGAGTGAGTAGGTGATGAACGTGTCAGATTCAGTCAAATCAATTTGTAATTAGCCAAAGGAAATCCACAACTACAACGAAAACCGTAGTGTAGCAGTAGAATGACTCGAGTGTCGTTCTCTCAGGACTATACCAGCTTTATCAAATCTAATTAAGAATATAAAAACAGCAGACAGAAAGCAATAGGGGGTTTCTAGCAGATAATGGAGATTGGTGATAGTATGGTCCTTCTTAACATAATGGGTCGATAATCATGCATAAATTCCTCGGTCTTGCATAGAGATCTTTGAATCAATCTAGTGTCCTGTTGCAAGTATTAAGCACTACGAAGATAATTTGGTCTGACTAGCCAATCACGATTGTCCTAATGTGTTCCGTAATTATTCAACACTACGAAGATAATTTGTCTGATGGTCGACTAGTGTCCAATTGTGCATAATGATCAATACAACATACGAGAATTTTGGTTACAACTGATTGATGAATGTGTATTTTACACTTTCATTCGAGTCTTTTTCACCTATTTTAGCTATCCTCTATGTTAATTTAGCTATATTTTAGTACATTTTGTTTGAATAGTGTCACGTTTCCCTTTAGATTTTATATTACAGGTTATGGTTGAAATTCGGAGATTTCCGGGCAATTATATTGAAGTCCACAAGGAATTGGTGTTCCAGAAGCTTATTTGGAGTATCTGAAGGTTTCTGGATAGGACTTGGAGTCTAGGGGTCGAATCTGGAGGTTAGAAGGCCACTAGAAGTCAGAAACCGAGTGCGAAAAGGTGAAGAAATCCAAAACCGCGTCGAAAACGCGGAATTTCGCGAAAAAAGCGTGGGGCGAACCGCCGGAGTCATGGGGCGAACCGCCCCGTGATAATTTCGGGCCTATATATAGTGCTCAGTTTTCTCTCCGAAAATCATATCTTTCCAAGCCTACTTTCTCACCTCTCTCTATAGTTTTAGGTAGGAACTTCCCGGGGCCTGTCCTGGGAGTTCCATAGCTTAGGGGATGCTTTTTCATAGCAGATTGGAGCGCGTAGGATCGCAATCATCCGGAGATTGACAACCTTCGGTAACTTTGTATCTTACAGTTTTTATCTACTTATTTTATCTTCTTTTCTTCTATAATTTCTATTGATTGCATGCCTATTATGAGTAGCTAAACTTATCGTTTGTGGTAGTATGTGAATTCTTAGAGAGGGAAGATAATCATGCTAATGGCTATATTGCGCATTATACTACGTGTCATTGCTTTATTTCGTTGATAAGTTGTAACCAAAATTCTCGTATGTTGTATTGACCATTATGCACAATTGGACACTAGTCGACCATCAGACCAATTATCTTCGTAGTGTTGAATAATTACGGAACACATTAGGACAATCGTGTTTGACTAGTCAGACCAAATTATCTTCGTAGTGCTTAATACTTGCAACAGGACACTAGATTGATTCAAAGATCTCTATGCAAGACCGAGGAATTTATGCATGATTATCGACCCATTATGTTAAGAAGGACCATACTATCACCAATCTCCATTATCTGCTTGAAACCCCCTTTTGCTTTCTATCTGCTGTTTTATATTCTTAATTAGATTTGATAAAGCTAGTATAGTCCTGAGAGAACGACACTCGAGTCATTCTACTACTACACTACGGTTTTCGTTGTAGTTGTGGATTGCCTTTGGCTAATTACAAATTTATTTGATTGAATCTGACATGTTCACCCAATTGGCGCCGTTGCCGGGGACTATACTCCTTTTTTCTGTTTAATTTGTTTATATTTACAGCTTTAGATTCCTAATTCTATTAGTTTTAGTTTTCCTTTTTAATCTCTCTCTGATACTGCTTTCCTAGTTTGTCTCTAATCACTTTTCCTAGTCTGTCACAGATAGTTTATGCCGCATACACGTTCTGCAGGAACACCGCTTGCTAATTCAATTGCTGAGATCGATAGAGTCTACCACCAAAGAAGGCGACTACTTGAAAGGCGCGCACTAGAGGAAATAGAGGAAACTGATTTCTCTGAATCTCTAATTAGTCTATTCGAGGAAATCGACGGAATGGCAGAAGCTAGACCATTGAAGGCATGGGTACAACCCACCAAGGATCGTATGAGGGGACCAGCGATAGTTCTTTCGTCTGCAACCCGAGATCTGGAGATCAAGAACCACGCATTCCAGCAACTTCCGAGGTTATATGGCTTATCAAGGGAAGATGTGATGGGGTACTTGCACGATATCGATGATTTCGTCAACCAACTCCCACGACCCGGAGCTGACATAACAACGGATGAGTTGAGGATGAAGGTTTTTGCTATGGGACTTGGCGACAGAGCCAAGTCATGGCTGAGCTCTCTTCCAGCAGGCTCGCTGGACACTTGGGAAAAGGTTTTTTCAGCTTTCATGGAGAAATACTTCCCACACACTCTGACTACCGCGCTTAAGGCGCAGATCACTGGATTTTAGCAAGACTATGATGAGACCATCTACACCGCGTTCGAGAGGTTCCAAGATCTCACGAACAAGTTCCCTCACCATGGTTTTGAACTTTATGACCTAGTCCAACACTTCTATAATGGACTAACCTTCGAGAACCAACAAGTGGTGGATTTCCAATGCCGAGGCAATATTTGGGAGGAAACCGCAGAAGCCGTCTGGGCAGTTTTCGAAAGGTTGCTAAGGGTTCGCAATTCAAGGACCCAAGAGCAATGGTTAGGAGACGTGGACCTGAAGCTCCACCGACTCAAGAAGTCCCTATGCACAGGGGGAATAGGGATCAATTCGAGTGCTTTACCAACGAATTGAAGCAAGTCCTCAAGAGCGCCACCGGAACAACTGTTTCGAACGAAGTATGCCGAATATGCAAGAACTATGGGCATGGGGCTCATATGTGTAGATCGGAGCTGGCATACGATGATGGCAACTAGGCTCGAGGAGGAGAAGAAGAAGCCTTTGCTACGGAGTTTGGTACTCAGGAAGTTAGCTACGGACAAGACGGTAGGAATCCTCGAGGTGGATTTTGAGAAGAGGATACCGTAACAATCAAGGATATGCACCGGCTAACCAAACTTATGGACCTAACCAAGACTGTAGTAGGCTGAACTATGGTAATGATCACTGCGAAAACCCCGCTCCGAAAGAGCCACCGAAGTCGAAGTCGGCACTACTGATGGAGAACTTGTAGAAGATGGTTGATCACACACAAAGTTTTCTCAAACGTTATGAAGAAGATTCTGAGAAGACTAGGGGAAGGCTCGATAAGTTGGAAGAGAGCACTAGGCTTGCCCATCAAAAGATGCAAGAGTTGATCGACCGAAAACTGCCTAGCAGCACTGTGAAGTCGAATGCCATTACATTAGCTAGTGATGTACCTAACGAAATCACCATCAGGAAGGTTGTTAGGTGTGAGTGCTGCATGAAGGAAGAACTTCTACAGGCTGAGGAAGAAGATAAGGGCCTAGGTTCTGACACAAGTGATGAGGAGCAAGAGGATCCCGAACCACTCCCTAAAAGTTTCGATGTTAAGGTAGGGATTGGTGAGCTTGAAGATGTCCGTGCCACACTAGGTACGGGATCCTACTCAAACATAATTCCTTTGAATGTGTTTGAAAAGAGTAACATCGGAAAACTATCTGGGCAAAGGGCTATTGTACAACTGGCGGATGGATCCTTTATGAGACCGGAGGGCGTTGTGAAAAATGTTTTGGTCAAGATTGGTGAAGCATCTATATACACCAATTTTGTAGTTATGCCGGTGTCTGCACCTGGAACGGGGGATGTCATACTCTTAGGGCAAACATTCTTGACCAAACTACGCTCAGTAATGGATATCTACCAAAGAACTTGCACCATCGAAGTGAATGGCAAGCAACACGTGTTGCAAGCCATACCTGATCCACCTGAACCGCCTGAACCGCCTGATATTATTACTCACTACTGTGGTGTTGCAGCCTATATTCTTTCTTATTCACAGGTTCGTGGCATGGAAAGGATATCAATGAAGGGGAAGCCTAGTACCCGCAAAAAGAAGAGATATGCGCAGACAGGAGTCGAGTCAAAGACTTTAAACAATGGCGCTATCCGGGAGGCAACCCGGAGATTTTATCGCTTTCTTTACCGCTTTAGATTTTATCTCACGAGTTTGATTGAGTATTATAGGTCACTTATACAAGCATTAGCTCTCACCTTGGATCCACTTTCGACGTTCGGGACGAGCGACGACGTTCAGGTTTGGGGAGGAGGTTATCACTGGTTATCTCTATACTTATCTTGCTTATGATAAACTCGTGAAATTTTTTGCATTTGCACGTTTACTGCTTTCCTAGGATAGTCTTGCATGTTTTATATGGAGTTTATTGCCGAATTTTTTGAACTTTTTTATTGGTTAGATCAACCAACTATGCCATTAATCGTATGCTTTATCTCTATGAATTTGTTTCAGGTTTTTCTCGCTTGGCTTGTCACATTTATGTATTGCACTTAGTTAAGCATGGTAGTCTCGACATCACTTAGTGGTGTTTTCTCTACTGCGGTTCAAGAAGGCCTTTATAATAGGATTGTAACGCCCCAGATTTCAGAGGCTTAAAAGGGTTGAGAACGCTACTCATACCAACAAGGTGCACCTTTCTTTTCGGGAATCCACCTAGAAGAACTTCAGAGTTAAGCGTGCTTGCTCTGCAGCAATTCTAGGATGGGTGACCCACTGGGAAGTTCCTGGTGCGCGCACGAGTGAGGACAAAGTGCGCGGATTAGAACCGGTGTTGGTCTGTGGGGCCAGCATATCACCCCAGAGAGCGCCCAGGAGTAACCTAGCCGGCCCAACGGGCCGAGTCTCAGCCCATTAGTGGGTCGGGTCGTTATAAGTGGTATCAGAGCGGGACTATCCGGAACTGCAGGAACTAAGTGCCATACGGGGCAAAGTGCTACACCGTATCGACGGTGGGAGCCACCTCTTGAGCCCGTAGGGGCCACCTCTAGAATCCTGCACGGATGGTTGGTCTCGGGACAGCGCGCAACGAGGACGTTGTATAATTTAAGAGGGGGTGATTGTAACGCCCCGGATTTCAGAGGCTTAAAAGGGTTGAGAACGCTACTCATACAAATAAGGTGCACCTTTCTTTTCGGGAATCCACCTAGAAGAACTTCAGAGTTAAGCGTGCTTGCTCTGGAGCAATTCTAGGATGGGTGACCCACTGGGAAGTTCCCAGTGCGCGCACGAGTGAGGACAACGTGCACGGATTAGAACATGTGTTGGTCTGTGGGGCCAGCATATCACCCCGGAGAGCGCCCAGGAGTAACCTAGCCGGCCCAACGGGCCGGGTCTCAGCCCATTAGTGCGTCGGGTCGTTACAAGCTACAAGGAAGGAATTTTGAAAACAGATACCAATAAGGTGCACCTTTCTTTTCGGGAATCCACCTAGAAGAACTTCAGAGTTAAGCGCGCTTGCTCTGCAGCAATTCTAGGATGGGTGACCCACTGGGAAGTTCCTGGTGCGCGCACGAGTGAGGACAAAGTGTGCGGTTTAGAACCCGTGTTGGTCTGTGGGGCCAGCATATCACCCCGGAGAGCGCCCATGAGTAACCTTGCCGGCCCGTTGGGCTGGGTCTCGGCCCGTTAGTGGGCCGGGTCGTTACAAGTGGTATCAGAGCGGGACTATCCGGAACTGCAGGAACTAAGTGCCATACGGGGCAAAGTGCTACACCGTATCGACGGTGGGAGCCACCTCTTGAGCCCGTAGGGGCCACCTCTAGAATCCTGCACGGATGGTTGGTCTCGGGACAGCGCGCAACGAGGACGTTGTGCAATTTAAGAGGGGGTGATTGTAACGCCCCAGATTTCAGAGGCTTAAAAGGGTTGAGAACACTACTCATACCAACAAGGTGCACCTTTCTTTTCGGGAATCCACCTAGAAGAACTTCAGAGTTAAGCGTGCTTGCTCTGCAGCAATTCTAGGATGGGTGACCCACTGGGAAGTTCCTGGTGCGCGCACGAGTGAGGACAAAGTGCGCGGATAAGAACCTGTGTTGGTCTGTGGGGCCAGCATATCTCCCCGGAGAGCGCCCATAAGTAACCTCGCCGGCCCGTTGGGCCGGGTCTCGGCCCATTAATGGGTCGGGTCGTTATAAGGATGATGCATGTTAGGGTCTTATGGTTGTTTCCCGAGTAATTATGTACCTAAGAGGCAACAAGTCTTCACCATGCTTTGAGATTGCTAAATGCCTAGGAAGGAGGTAGTGTGAGGTTGTGTGATCCTTTGTTTATAACCTGGTTTGGGGAGCGGGTTACACCATCATAGACTTGTTTCTGTTTTTCATTTTCGTATCGTGAGTTTATTTTTCATTTTCCGTAATTTTGTACTCCAACCTATTCTTTCGAATAGGTTTGGGGAAGTCGTGTGAGTCATTTTGTTTCTCTCTTTGTTATGCTACTGCTGGCTAAAAAAAAAAAATCGAAAAAAAAGGGGAAAAGTTCCAGAAAAAAAAGAGAAAAAGAAAATGAAAAAGAATCTGGAAAGAAATAAAGAAAAGAAAAGAAGACCCCAAAAAAGAAAGAAGGGTCCAAAAAAGAAAGCCAAAAGCAGTTTAGCAAAGTTTTGAGTCTTTTCTATTTTTCGTATTGTTCGTAATCATGTTTTTCTATTTTTTATCTTTTTTGTCTTGAGTGTCATCTGTTCTAGACCACCCTCGTCCTGCCATTCAGGAAGTGGTGAATAGCTTAAGACTTTACTTGAGAGATGGGTAGAATAGGGGAGTGTTATCTTTTATAGGGAACCCTCCTTCGTTTGATGAGAGCCAGTACTTGTTCGACCTCTTTTGAGGAAAAGTCTTAACATGCTGGAACAACAGTAAGTCCTCAGTTTCATAGGCACGGGACAACCATTCGTATCTTAGCATGCATCATTACGTCGTCACTGACTAGGTCCAGGTAGAGAATGTTACGAGAGACTATCTTGTCTTGACATAAGTGTTTATGTGGATGTGTATAAGTCAATCGAGGTATTATTCAACCTATATTCATGCTTTGATTTATATGGTTTTTGTTCATATGTTATTTGGTAGATTCAGTAGATTAGTTCATTTTATTTGGCATGAAACTCCATTTTGAGTCTTGCATGTTTTTTGTATTAGAGTCTAGCTTAGTTGCTTGAGGACAAGCAAAGGTTCGGTTTGGGGAGTTAGATGAATGTGTATTTTACACTTTCATTCGAGTCTTTTTCACCTATTTTAGCTATCCTCTATGTTAATTTAGCTATATTTTAGTACATTTTATTAGAATAGTGTCACGTTTCCCTTTAGATTTTATTTTACAGGTTTTGGTTGAAATTCGGAGATTTCCGGGCAATTATATTGAAGTCCACAAGGAATTGGTGTTTCAGAAGCTTATTTGGAGTATCTGAAGGTTTCCGGATAGGATTTGGAGTCTAGGGGTCGAATCTGGAGGTTAGAAGGCCACTAGAAGTCAGAAACCGAGTCCAAAAAGGTGAAGAAATCCAAAACCGCGTCGAAAACACGGAATTTCGCGAAAAAAGCTTGGGGCGAACCGCCGGAGTCATGGGGCGAACCGCCCCGTGATAATTTCGGGCCTATATATAGTGCTCAGTTTTCTCTCCGAAAATCATATCTTTCCAAGCCTACTTTCTCACCTCTCTCTATAGTTTTAGGTAGGAATTTCCCGGGGCCTGTCCTGGGAGTTCCATAGCTTAGGGGATACTTTTTCATAGCAGATTGGAGCGCGTAGGATCGCAATCATCCGGAGATTGACAACCTTCGGTAACTTTGTATCTTACAGATGTTATCTACTTATTTTATCTTCTTTCAATATGTTTTCTTCTATGATTTCTATTGATTGCATGCCTATTATGAGTAGCTAAACATATCGTTGGTGGTAGTATGTGAATTCTTAGCGAGGGAAGATAATCATGCTAATGGCTATATCGCGCATTATTCTCCGTGTCATTGCTTTATTTCGTTGATCAGTTGTAACCAAAATTCTCGTATGTTGTATTGACGATTATGCACAATTGGACACTAGTCGACCATCAGACCAATTATCTTCGTAGTGTTGAATAATTACGGAACACATTAGGCCAATCGTGATTGACTAGTCATACCAAGTTATCTTCGTAGTGCTTAATACTTGCAACTGGACACTAGATTGATTCAAAGATCTCTATGCAAGACCGAGGAATTTATGCATGATTATCGACCCATTATGTTAAGAAGGACCATACTATCACCAATCTCCATTATCTGCTTGAAACCCCCTTTTGCTTTCTATCTGTTGTTTTATATTCTTAATTAGATTTGATAAAGCTAGTATAGTCCTCACAGAACGACACTCGAGTCATTCTACTACTACACTACGGTTTTCATTGCAGTTGTGGATTGCCTTTGGCTAATTACAAATTTATTTGATTGAATCTGACACGTTCATCACTGATCAACGAAATAAAGCAATGACACGGAGTATAATGCGCGATATAGCCATTAGCATGATTATCTTCCCTCGCTAAGAATTCACATACTACCACCAATGATAAGTTTAGCTACTCATAATAGGCATGCAATCAATAGAAATCATAGAAGAAAACATATTGAAAGAAGATAAAATAAGTAGATAAAAACTGTAAGATACAAAGTTACCGAAGGTTGTCAATCTCCGGATGATTGTCATCCTACGCGCTCCAATCTGCTATGAAAAAGTATCCCCTAAGCTAAGGAACTCCCAGGACAGGCCCCGGGAAGTTCCTACCTAAAACTATAGAGAGAGGTGAGAAAGTAGGTTTGGAAAGATATGATTTTCGGAGAGAAAACTGAGCACTATATATAGGCCCGAAAAAACTCCGGGGCGGTTCGCCCCCCAGTAATTTCGCGGAATTTCCGCGTTTTCGACGCGGTTTTGGATTTCTTCACCTTTTCGGACTCGGTTTATGACGTCTAGTAGCCTTCTAACCTCCAGATTCGGCCCCTAGACTCCAAATCCTATCTGGAAACCTTCAGATACTCCAAATAGGCTTCTGGAACACCAATTCCTTGTCAACTTCAATATAATTGCCCAGAAATCTCCGAATTTCAACCAAAACCTGTAAAATAAAATCTAACGGGAAACGTGACACTATTCTAATAAAATGTACTAAAATATAGCTAAATTAACATAGAGGATAGCTAAAATAGGTGAAAAAGACTCGAATGAAAGTGTAAAATACACATTCATCAAACTCCCCAAACCGAACCTTTGCTTGTCCTCAAGCAACTAAGCTAGACTCTAATACAAAAAACATGCAAGACACAAAAATGGAGCTTCATGCCAAATAAAACGAACTAATCTACTGAATCTACCAAATAACATATGAACAAAAACCATATAAATCAAAGCATGAATATAGGTTGAAGAATACCTCGATTGACTTATACACACCCACATAAGCACTTATGTCAAGACAAGATAGTCTCTCGTAACATTCTCTACCTGGACCTAGTCAGTGACGACGTAATGATGCATGCTAAGATACGAATGGTTGCCCCGTGCCTATGAAACTGAGGGCTTACTGCTGTTCCACCATGTTAAGACTTTTCCTCAAAAGAGGTCGAACCAGTACTGGCTCTCATCAAACGAAGGAGGGTTCCCTATAAAAGATAACACTCCCCTATTCTACCCATCTCTCAAGTAAAGTCTTAAGCTATTCACCACTTCCTGAATGGGAGGACGAGGGTGGTCTAGAACAGATGACACTCAAGACAAAAAGATAAAAAATAAAAATTACAACATGATTACGAACAATACAAAAAATGGAAAAGACTCAAACTTTTGCTAAACTGCTATTTGACTTTCTTTTTTGGACCCTTCTTTGCTTTTTTTGGGGTCATCTCTTTTTTTCTTTTTTTTTTCTTTCCAGATTCTTTTTTTCTTTTTTTTCGATTTTTCTAGCCAGCAGTAGCATAACAAAAAGAGAAACAAAATGACTCACACGACTTCCCAAACCTATTCGAAAGAATAGGTTGGAGTACAAAATTCACGAAAAATGAAATAATGAACTCACGATACGAAAATGAAAAACAGAAACAAGTCTATGATGGTGTAACCCCCTCCCCAAACTTATTCGGAAGAATAGGTTATAAATAAAGGATCACACAACCTCACACTACCTCCTTCCTAGGCATTTAGCAATCTCAAAGCATGGTGAAGACTTGTTGCCTCTTAGGTACATAATTACTCGGGAAACAACCATAAGACCCTAACATGCATCATCCTACTATAAAGGCCTTCGTGAACCGCAGTAGAGAAAACACCACTAAGTGATGTCGAGACTACCATGCTTAACTAAGTGCAATACATAAATGTGACAAGCCAAGCGAGAAAACCTCAAACAAATTCATAGAGATGAAGCATACGATTAATGACAAAGCTAGTTCATCTACCCAATAAAAAAGTTCAAAAAATTCGGCAATAAACTCCATATAAAACATGCAAAACTATCCTAGGAAAGCAGTAAACGTGCAAATGCAAAAATTTCACGCGTTTTTCATAAGTAAGATAAGTATAGAGATAACCAGCGATAACCTCCTCCCAAACCTGAACGTCGTCGCTCGTCCCGAACGCCGAAAGTGGATCCAAGGTGAGAGCTAATGCTTGTATGAGTTACCTATAATACTCAATCAAACTCGTGAGAAAACAAACAAAACACACTAACCTTCATTGGAGGTGGTAAGGGTAAGCTCAAGGTGATCAACCTCCCTTTGATCACTAGATATCTCGAAGTACGGCTTCACTCGCTGGCCATTCACCTTGAAGGTATTGCCCGTCTTAGGATCGAAGAGTTTAACAGCTCCATGGGAAGCAACTTCGAGAATTTCATACGGCCCATCCCAACGAGTACGGAGCTTTCCAGGAAATAGTCCAAGGCGAGAATTAAACACCAAAGCTTTTTGTCCAGGAATCAATTCCTTACGTACTATACCACGATCATGATACTTCTTAGTACGTTCCTTGTAGATCTTGGCATTCTCATAAGCACCTAGTCGTAATTCATCAAGCTCATCTAGTTGCAACAATCGTTCCTCGCCAGCCTTTCCCATATCAAGATTGAGTGTTTTAATGGCCCAATATGCCTTGTGTTCTAGTTCTACGGGAAGATGACATGCTTTTCCATACACAAGTCTGTACCGAGTGGTCCCGATCACCGTCTTGTAGCTAGTCTTGTATGCCCAAAGTGCATCATTCAATTTTCCTGCCCAATCCTTTCTACTAGGCTTTACTGCTCGCTCCAGGATCTTCTTGATTTGATGGTTGCTGACTTCGACTTGCCCCGATGTTTGCGGGTGATAAGGTGTAGCGACACTATGGTGGACACTGTATCTCTTAAGAAGGGAAGCAAACGTTCTATTGACGAAGTGTGACCCTCCATCGCTGATGATTGTCCTAGGGCACCCAAATCTCGAGAATATTACTTCCTTCAAGAACTTCATAACCACTGCACCGTCATTTGTTTTCGTAGGAATTGCCTCTACCCACTTAGTCACATAGTCCACTGCAACAAGAATGTATTCATATCCTCTGCTGTTTGGAAATGGTCCCATAAAATCAATGCCCCATACATCGAAATGTTCTACCACTAGATTCCCTTGAAGGGGCATTTCATCTTTCTTGCCAATACCGCCACCTCGTTGACATGGGTCACAATTCTTCACAAAACTTCGAGCATCTTTGTATTGTTGGCCAGAAAAATCCTGCCTGCAGTACCTTGCGCGCTGTCTTCAATCCACTATAGTGCCCTCCACAGTTAAGCTCATGGCAATGGCTCAGTACACTTTGCTGCTCTTCTTGCGGCACGCATCTCCTTAGAATCCCATCAGCTCCTTCCTTGAATAGATGTGGATCATCCCATATGTAAGTCCTGCATTGCTTGGCAAGAGCTCTCTTGTCTGAAGCTGAAAAGTTAGTGGGGCAAATATTCATAGCCAAATAATTTACAATATCCGCATACCATGGCTCCTCATTAACCTTCATTAGATGCTCATCGGGGAGGTCTTCATTAATGGGTATCGGATCAACAGGGATATTAGGTATTCTAGATAAATGATCTGCTACTAAATTCTCCATACCAGCTCTATCTACTATGGTCAAATCAAAGTCTTGCAGCAAAAGGACCCAACGGATTAATCTAGGCTTAGAATCTTGCTTAGCTATCAAATGTCTCAAAGTAGCATGATCAGTATGGACATTCACAGGATGTCCAATTAAATAAGACCTAAACTTTTGTAAAGCAAAGACAACAGCTAAAAACTCCTTTTCAGTTGTTGTATAATTAACCTGCGCAAAGTCTAGAGTCTTACTAACATAATAAATCACACGATACTGCTTATCAACTTTTTGGCATAAAACAGCTCCCATAGAAAAATTCGAAGCATCACACATAATTTCGAAAGGAAGATTCCAGTCAGGTGGCACAACAATGGGGGCAGAAACAAGCTTTTCCTTAAGGGTATTAAAAGTAACTAGGCATTCATTAGAGAAATGGAAAACCACATCTTTAGTAAGCAGGCTACTTAAAGGTTTAGCAATTTTCGAAAAATATTTAATAAACCTCCTATGAAACCCTACATGGCCAAGAAAAGATTGCAATTCTTTCACGCAAGTAGGCGGGGGAAGTTTTTCAATGATTTCTATTTTAGGCCTGTCTACCTCAATACCTCTTTCAGAAACTACATGTCCTAGAACAATGCCTTCTCTAACCATATAATGACTCTTCTCCCAGCTTAAGGTCAAGTTGCATTCAATGCACCTTTTCAAAACAAGATCTAATCTTGCAAGCATTCATCCAAATGAATCACCAAAAAGGGAAAAATCATCCATAAAAACTTCAACAAATTTAGTTACCATGTCAGAAAACAGAAAGCATGCACCTTTGAAAAGTGGCGGGAGCATTGCATAGTCCAAATGGCATCCTCCTATAGGAAATGTTCCGAATGGCAAGTGAATGTCGTCTTCTCCTGATCCTCCGTGCAATTGAATCTGGTAGAAACTGATAAACCATCAAGAAAACAATAGAACTTCCGCCCCGCAAGGCGGTTTAGCATGTCATCTATAAATGGTAAGGGAAGTGGTCTTTTTTAGTGGCGCATTTAATCTTCTGTAGTCAATGCACATCCGCCATCCAGTGGTCTTCCTAACCGGTACCAATTCTCCTTTCAATTTCTTCCACCGTGACTCCTGATTTCTTAGGAACTACATGTACCGGGCTCACCATCGACTATCTGGAGGGGGGAAATCATATCATCATCTAGCCAACTTGATCTCTTCCTTTTTACCCACTCTTTGCATTGCTGGATTTATCCTTCGCTGAGGTTGCCTAACAGGTTTGGCATCTTGTTCTAGAGTGATGTTGTGCACGCATCTGTAGGGCTAATTCTTTGATATCGCTGATCCCCCATCCTATACTGCGGAATTTTCCTTCCATTACCTCATTGCTTATTTCTTCATTGTCGGAGAGATTGTGAGGAGCCAAATCACAGGCTTTTTATGCTTTTCTCCTAAGTACACATACTTGAGTGCGCAGGGAGCGGTTTCATTCTAAGTAGGTTCTTCAGGAAACCCACTTTCTTCTTTCTTCTTCATCTAAAGGTTTAAGTACCTCTCTCCTGCGGGAATTTCTGGGGTTCTATCCATTATTTCGCCTAGTTCTCTTGCCTCTTCGGTCATGTAGCACGTCTCAGCTTGCTTTTTAGTATTCCTCAAGTGGTTCGCGTTTGCCATGCTATGAGAAATTCGGAAAATTAGGATTCGAAGCCAAATCGACAAATTTTAGCTCTCCGTAACTTCCTTACTCGATCTGTCTCATCCTACCAACTACAATTTTTTCGCCCCCATTACCTCATGGTTATCTTCTTGCCTTAAGTTCAACGGCATGTGTTGGTAGTTTCCATGAAAAGGTCTACCAAAGTAGTACTACGTGCTCAGGGGATTGGCCTCCTTCCCTCGTCTGCGGACCTTCATTATCCACCACATAGCTGGGGGATTCTCAATTGTCTACCTTCACAAAGGATGTATTCTATTACCCGACTGGCTCTTCACATTTGGTCTGCCATTGGGACACCATATCAGTTGGTGTTACATTCTCCGAGTTCCAAGGGCCTTGTATA
>CM051457.1:74894769-75059676 GCA_028274465.1 Plantago ovata | reverse complement strand
GATTTTCGAGAGAGAAAACTGGCACTATATATAGGCCCGAAAAAACTTCCGGGGCGGTTCGCCCCCCAGTAATTTCCGCGGAATTTCGCGTTTTCGACGCGGTTTTTGGATTTCTTCCCTTTTCGGACTCGGTTTATGACTTCTAGTGGCTTCTAACCTCCAGATTCGGCCCCTAGACTCCAAATCCTATCTGGAAACCTTCAATACTCCAATAGGCTTCTGGAACACCAATTCCTTGTCAACTTCAATATTAATTGCCCAGAAATCTCCGAATTTCAACCAAAAACTGTAAAATAAATCTAAAGGGAAACGTGCACACTATTCTAATAAAATGTACTAAAATATAGCTAAATTAACATGAGGATAGCTAAAATAGGTGAAAAAGACTCGAATGAAAGTGTAAAATACACATTCATCAAACTCCCAAACCGAACCTTTGCTTGTCCTCAAGCAACTAAGCTAGACTCTAATACAAAAAACATGCAAGACACAAAATGGAGCTTCATGCCAAATAAAACGAACTAATCTACTGAATCTACCAAATAACATATGAACAAAAACCATATAAATCAAAGCATGATATAGGTTGAAGAAATACTCGATTGACTTATACACACCCACATAAGCACTTATGTCAAGACAAGATAGTCTCTCGTAACATTCTCTACCTGGACCTAGTCAGTGACGACGTAATGATGCATGCTAAGATACGAATGGTTGCCCGTGCCTATGAAACTGAGGGCTTACTGCTGTTCCACCATGTTTAAGACTTTTCCTCAAAAGAGGTCGAACCAGTACTGGCTCTCATCAAACGAAGGAGGGTTCCCTATAAAAGATAACACTCCCCTATTCTACCCATCTCTCAAGTAAAGTCTTAAGCTATTCACCACTTCCTGAATGGGAGGACGAGGGTGGTCTAGAACAGATGACACTCAAGACAAAAAGATAAAAATAAAAATTACAACATGATTACGAACAATACAAAAATGGAAAAGACTCAAACTTTGCTAAACTGCTATTTGACTTTCTTTTTTGGACCCTTCTTTGCTTTTTTTGGGGTCATCTCTTTTTTTCTTTTTTTTTTCTTTCCAGATTCTTTTTTTCTTTTTTTTCGATTTTTCTAGCCAGCAGTAGCATAACAAAAAGAGAAACAAAATGACTCACACGACTTCCCCAAACCTATTCGAAAGAATAGGTTGGAGTACAAAATTCACGAAAAATGAAAATAATGAACTCACGATACGAAAATGAAAAACAGAAACAAGTCTATGATGGTGTAACCCCCTCCCCAAACTTATTCGGAAGAATAGGTTATAAATAAAGGATCACACAACCTCACACTACCTCCTTCCTAGGCATTTAGCAATCTCAAAGCATGGTGAAGACTTGTTGCCTCTTAGGTACATAATTACTCGGGAAACAACCATAAGACCCTAACATGCATCATCCTACTATAAAGGCCTTCGTGAACCGCAGTAGAGAAAACACCACTAAGTGATGTCGAGACTACCATGCTTAACTAAGTGCAATACATAAATGTGACAAGCCAAGCGAGAAAAACCTCAAACAAATTCATAGAGATGAAGCATACGATTAATGACAAAGCTAGTTCATCTACCCAATAAAAAAGTTCAAAAAATTCGGCAATAAACTCCATATAAAACATGCAAAACTATCCTAGGAAAGCAGTAAACGTGCAAATGCAAAAATTTCACGCGTTTTTCATAAGTAAGATAAGTATAGAGATAACCAGCGATAACCTCCTCCCAAACCTGAACGTCGTCGCTCGTCCCGAACGCCGAAAGTGGATCCAAGGTGAGAGCTAATGCTTGTATGAGTTACCTATAATACTCAATCAAACTCGTGAGAAAACAAAACAAAACACACTAACCTTCATTGGAGGTGGTAAGGGTAAGCTCAAGGTGATCAACCTCCCTTTGATCACTAGATATCTCGAAGTACGGCTTCACTCGCTGGCCATTCACCTTGAAGGTATTGCCGTCTTAGGATCGAAGAGTTTAACAGCTCCATGGGAAGCAACTTCGAGAATTTCATACGGCCCATCCCAACGAGTACGGAGCTTTCCAGGAAATAGTCCAAGGCGAGAATTAAACACCAAAGCTTTTTGTCCAGGAATCAATTCCTTACGTACTATACCACGATCATGATACTTCTTAGTACGTTCCTTGTAGATCTTGGCATTCTCATAAGCACCTAGTCGTAATTCATCAAGCTCATCTAGTTGCAACAATCGTTCCTCGCCAGCCTTTCCCATATCAAGATTGAGTGTTTTAATGGCCCAATATGCCTTGTGTTCTAGTTCTACGGGAAGATGACATGCTTTTCCATACACAAGTCTGTACCGAGTGGTCCCGATCACCGTCTTGTAGCTAGTCTTGTATGCCCAAAGTGCATCATTCAATTTTCCTGCCCAATCCTTTCTACTAGGCTTTACTGCTCGCTCCAGGATCTTCTTGATTTGATGGTTGCTGACTTCGACTTGCCCCGATGTTTGCGGGTGATAAGGTGTAGCGACACTATGGTGGACACTGTATCTCTTAAGAAGGGAAGCAAACGTTCTATTGACGAAGTGTGACCCTCCATCGCTGATGATTGTCCTAGGGCACCCAAATCTCGAGAATATTACTTCCTTCAAGAACTTCATAACCACTGCACCGTCATTGTTTTCGTAGGAATTGCCTCTACCCACTTAGTCACATAGTCCACTGCAACAAGAATGTATTCATATCCTCTGCTGTTTGGAAATGGTCCCATAAAATCAATGCCCCATACATCGAAATGTTCTACCACTAGATTCCCTTGAAGGGGCATTTCATCTTTCTTGCCAATACCGCCACCTCGTTGACATGGGTCACAATTCTTCACAAAACTTCGAGCATCTTTGTATATGTTGGCCAGAAAAATCCTGCCTGCAGTACCTTGCGCGCTGTCTTCAATCCACTATAGTGCCCTCCACAGTTAAGCTCATGGCAATGGCTCAGTACACTTTGCTGCTCTTCTTGCGGCACGCATCTCCTTAGAATCCCATCAGCTCCTTCCTTGAATAGATGTGGATCATCCCATATGTAAGTCCTGCATTGCTTGGCAAGAGCTCTCTTGTCTGAAGCTGAAAAGTTAGTGGGGCAAATATTCATAGCCAAATAATTTACAATATCCGCATACCATGGCTCCTCATTAACCTTCATTAGATGCTCATCGGGGAGGTCTTCATTAATGGGTATCGGATCAACAGGGATATTAGGTATTCTAGATAAATGATCTGCTACTAAATTCTCCATACCAGCTCTATCTACTATGGTCAAATCAAAGTCTTGCAGCAAAAGGACCCAACGGATTAATCTAGGCTTAGAATCTTGCTTAGCTATCAAATGTCTCAAAGTAGCATGATCAGTATGGACATTCACAGGATGTCCAATTAAATAAGACCTAAACTTTTGTAAAGCAAAGACAACAGCTAAAAACTCCTTTTCAGTTGTTGTATAATTAACCTGCGCAAAGTCTAGAGTCTTACTAACATAATAAATCACACGATACTGCTTATCAACTTTTTGGCATAAAACAGCTCCCATAGAAAAATTCGAAGCATCACACATAATTTCGAAAGGAAGATTCCAGTCAGGTGGCACAACAATGGGGGCAGAAACAAGCTTTTCCTTAAGGGTATTAAAAGTAACTAGGCATTCATTAGAGAAATGGAAAACCACATCTTTAGTAAGCAGGCTACTTAAAGGTTTAGCAATTTTCGAAAAATATTTAATAAACCTCCTATGAAACCCTACATGGCCAAGAAAAGATTGCAATTCTTTCACGCAAGTAGGCGGGGGAAGTTTTTCAATGATTTCTATTTTAGCCCTGTCTACCTCAATACCTCTTTCAGAAACTACATGTCCTAGAACAATGCCTTCTCTAACCATATAATGACTCTTCTCCCAGCTTAAGGTCAAGTTGCATTCAATGCACCTTTTCAAAACAAGATCTAATCTTTGCAAGCATTCACCAAATGAATCACCAAAAAGGGAAAAATCATCCATAAAAACTTCAACAAATTTAGTTACCATGTCAGAAAAAACAGAAAGCATGCACCTTTGAAAAGTGGCGGGAGCATTGCATAGTCCAAATGGCATCCTCCTATAGGAAAATGTTCCGAATAGGCAAGTGAATGTCGTCTTCTCCTGATCCTCCGGTGCAATTGGAATCTGGTAGAAACCTGATAAACCATCAAGAAAACAATAGAACTTCCGCCCCGCAAGGCGGTTTAGCATGTCATCTATAAATGGTAAAGGGAAGTGGTCTTTTTTAGTGGCGGCATTTAATCTTCTGTAGTCAATGCACATCCGCCATCCAGTGGTCTTCCTAACCGGTACCAATTCTCCCTTCTCATTTTCTTCCACCGTGACTCCTGATTTCTTAGGAACTACATGTACCGGGCTCACCCATCGACTATCTGGAATGGGGTAAATCATATCATCATCTAGCAACTTGATCACTTCCTTTTTTACCACCTCTTGCATTGCTGGATTTATCCTTCGCTGAGGTTGCCTAACAGGTTTGGCATCTTGTTCTAGAGTGATGTTGTGCACGCATCTTGTAGGGCTAATTCCTTTGATATCGCTGATCCCCCATCCTATAGCTGCGGAATTTTCCTTCCATACCTCAATTAGCTTACTTTCTTCATTGTCGGAGAGATGTGAGGAGACAATCACAGGCTTTTTATGATTTTCTCCTAAGTACACATACTTGAGGTGCGCAGGGAGCGGTTTCAATTCTAAGCTAGGTTCTTCAGGAAACCCACTTTCTTCTTCTTCTTCATCTAAAGGTTTAAGTACCTCTTCTCCTGCGGGAATTTCTGGGGTGCTATCCATTATTTCGACTAGTTCTCTTGCCTCTTCGGTCATGTAGCACGTCTCAGCTTGCATTGTTAGTACTTCCTCAAGTGGTTCGCGTTTGCCATGGCTATGATGAAATTCGGAAATTACGGATTCGAAGCAATCGACAAATTTTAGCTCTTCCGTAACTTCCTTATCTCTGATGCTACATCCTACCAACTCAATTTTTTCGCCCATTACCTCCATGGTTATCTTCTTGCCCTTAAGTTCAAGGCATGTGTTGGTAGTTTCCATGAAAGGTCTCCCAAGTAGTACTACGTGCTCACGGATATGGCTCATTCCCTCGTCTGCGGACTTCATTACCACAAAATCAGCTGGGATTATCAATTTGTCTACCTTCACAAGGATGTCTTCTATTATCCCGACTGGCCTCTTCACACTTTGGTCTGCCATTTGGACCACCATATCAGTTGGTGTTAATTCTCCGAGTTCCAGGGCCTTGTATACTGAATACGGCATTAAGTTAATGCTAGATCCTAATTCAAGCATTGCCTGCGTAGTTCGTCCATTCCCTAAGGCGATGTCGATGATGAAGCTGCCATGATCCTTTTTCTTCATGGGCAATCCGGCAAGCGAGTTGACTGTTTCAACCCCATTCACTTCCCTTCCTGAAGTAATCCTTTTGTTCTTGATCTCACGAAAGAATTTCGTATAAGCTGGAATGTTCTGGATTAACTCCAAGAGAGGTACATTGATTTCCACTTTTGACAGGCGTTGGAATAAGGGTGAATCTTGAATATCCTTCTTGGCTGGTTTGATCCGACTCGGGTATGGCACGTGTGGCTTCGGAGGTACATATGGATTGGAAGATTTGTGAAGTTCTCCTGGTATACTACTTCCGACTTCGACTTCGTCATCATCTATGTGTATTACAGATGGTCTTGGTTCATCATTCCTTCCTGGAACTTCTTGAGGTTCGTTGGATCTTCCGCTATCTTCTTGTTCTATGCTTGACCCTCTATTATCGACCTCAGTAGGCTCCACCCGCTTAGGACGTATGAAGTTGGGAATTTTGGTCATCTTGCCTCCTCGGAGCAGTAGATTCACTTCTTCGCACTCATGCTCCTCAGTGGCAACAGTTGGAGATTGCTCTTGATCAGCTTCAGATGTCTCATCAGTAAGACTCGGACTGTTTGATTCCCTGGAGTTGGGGGGTGATTCGCTCCTCACCTCGGGTGGTTTGCTCACTACTTCCTGTGGGGTATCCTCGACTTCTTTACCGCATTTTCCACACTTCAGTAAGCTAAGTTCTTTGATCAGTTGCTCAGATACTTCGATTGCTTCAAAAGCCTTCTCGATACGAAGATTGTTCTCAGCTTGCCCTGCGTGTGCTACCTCGAAGACACTCTCAATGGCCTTAATCCCTGCGTAAAACGTAAGTTCCTCCTCCTCACTGATGTCCTCGTCCTCAGAATAGTCTTTGTATAACCCGTTAGTTTCGTCTTGATTCGAGTATATGTTGGCGACTTCATTCGACATTATTTTCTCGGATTGTGCGGATCCATTGGCGTATGTTTGAAAGACCTTCACTGCCTCTTCAACTATACATTCTTCCAATCCTCCACATATCCCATCTATTTGAAGCCTAACTTCATCTCGTAGTCCTCCAACAAAGAACCAAATCAGCTCCCCATCATCGAAACGGTGGTGGGGGCACTCACGTTTATACAGCTCAAAACGTTCATAGGTGTCACAGAACCGCTCGTATTCTCCTTGCTTGAAGTATTCGATCCGATTCCGTGGTGCCATCGTCTCATGGTAAGGCATGAAACGTGCCAAGAACTCCTCTACTACTTGGCTCCAGGTCTTCAGTGATCCTGGTGATAACCTTGCTATCCATATCCTCGGTTCATATCCCAAAGCAAAGGGAAATAACTTCCTGCATAATTGATCCTCGGTGAACCCCTTTGCTGGAACTTTTGCTATCTCCTCTTCATAGGATCTGATGAAGCTTATTGGATTCATATCCTCTCCTTCTTCGAACCTTGGTATCCTTCTCACTATGGTGCTTGTTACTCCGTACCCCGATAGCTCTTCTTCCAAGTATATAGCTGACCCCCTCCTGACTTGCGAGAATGTCGGTGTCAAGCTGGCTTTTAAGGTCGTCATACCTGGAAATCTGTATCAGGAGTAACTCAAAACTAAAAATTAGCCGTGTTAGAAATTTTGAAAATCGAGAAAATTTCTAGAAATCGAATACTACTTAAAGCTAGGAAAAGTGAATTAGAAACAGACTAGGAAAGCAGTATCAGAGAGAGATTAAAAAGGAAAACTAAAACTAAAAGAATTAGGAATCTAAAGCTGTAAATATAAACAAATTAAAAAGAAAAAAGGAGTATAGTCCCCGGCAACGACGCCAATTTGATGAACGTGTCAGATTCAGTCAAATAAATTTGTAATTAGCCAAAGGCAATCCACAACTACAACGAAAACCGTAGTGTAGCAGTAGAATGACTCGAGTGTCGTTCTCTCAGGACTATACTAGCTTTATCAAATCTAATTAAGAATATAAAAACAGCAGACAGAAAGCAATAGGGGGTTTCTAACAGATAATGGAGATTGGTGATAGTATGGTCCTTCTTAACATAATGGGTCGATAATCATGCATAAATTCCTCGGTCTTGCATAGAGATCTTTGAATCAATCTAGTGTCATGTTGCAAGTATTAAGCACTACGAAGATAATTTGGTATGACTAGCCAATCACGATTGTCCTAATGTGTTCCGTAATTATTCAACACTACGAAGATAATTGGTCTGATGGTAGACTAGTGTCCAATTGTGCATAATGATCAATACAACATACGCGAATTTTGGTTACAACTGATCAACGAAATAAAGCAATGACACGGAGTATAATGCGCGATATAGCCATTAGCATGATTATCTTCCCTCGCTAAGAATTCACATACTACCACCAATGATAAATTTAGCTACTCATAATAGGCATGCAATCAATAGAAATCATAGAAGAAAACATATTGAAAGAAGATAAAATAAGTAGATAAAAACTGTAAGATACAAAGTTACCGAAGGTTGTCAATCTCCGGATGATTGCGATCCTACGCGCTCCAATCTGCTATGAAAAAGTATCCCCTAAGCTATGGAACTCCCAGGACAGGCCCCGGGAAGTTCCTACCTAAAACTATAGAGAGAGGTGAGAAAGTAGGCTTGGAAAGATATGATTTTCGGAGAGAAAACTGAGCACTATATATAGGCCCGAAAAAACTCCGGGGCAGTTCGCCCCGTGCTGCGGCGGTTCGCCCCCCAGTAATTTCGCGGAATTTCCGCATTTTCGATGCGGTTTTGGATTTCTTCACCTTTTCGGACTCGGTTTATGACTTCTAGTAGCCTTCTAACCTCCAGATTCGGCCCCTAGACTCCAAATCCTATCTGGAAACCTTCAGATACTCCAAATAGGCTTCTGGAACACCAATTCCTTGTCAACTTCAATATAATTGCCCAGAAATCTCCGAATTTCAACCAAAACCTGTAAAATAAAATCTAAAGGGAAACGTGACACTATTCTAATAAAATATACTAAAATATAGCTAAATTAACATAGAGGATAGCTAAAATAGGTGAAAAAGACTCGAATGAAAGTGTAAAATACACATTCATCAGTAGGGAGCAGGGGAAGTTGCCTAGCAACACTGAGAAGTCGATGTCAATTACTTTGGTAGGTGACCTTCCAGTGGAAATCACCATTAAGCAAGTTGCTGCGAGCAAGTGTTTTGCACAAGACGAGCCTCCATTGGCCAAGGAGGAAAATAAAGGCCTGGAATTAGATGTAAGTAATGAAGAACCTAACTCTCCTGAACCAATTCCTGATAGCTTTTATGTTAAGGTTGGGATTGGAAGTCTCAATGATGTCCGTGCTACATTAGATACAAGATCTTACTCTAACGTGCTCCCCATGAATGTGTATGAGAAGAGTGGCCTAGGTGAGCTTGCGAAGCATAAGGCCATTGTGCAACTAGTGGATGGATCCTTTGTACGACCGGAGGGAATTGTGAAGAATGTATTGGTTAAGATTGGTGAAGCTTCTGTTTACACCAATTTCATTGTGATGCCGGCGTCTACACCTGGGATGAGTGATGTTGTTCTCTTGGGGCGAACTTTCTTGACCAAGCTACGCTCCGTAATCAACATCTACCGAAGAACTTGCACCATTGAGGTGGATGGCAAGCAACATGTGTTGCGAGCCATATCTGATCCTAGTACTCATTTTAATGCTTCTCATACTATTAATTATTTTGGCCTTGCTTTGTATGTCCATTCTCATTCTCAGGTACTAGGTATGAAGAAGAGATCAAGGAAGGGGAAGTCTAGTACCCGTAAGGACAAAAACTAAAGAGCGAGAAGAAGTCCAGTCAGAGACTCTTTAAACAATGGCGCTATCCTGGAGGCAACCCGGAGTTTTATTGATTTTTGCATTGCATGCATTTTTATTTTGAGCATGTCATTGTTTTTTATCTTATGTTTAAAGTGTGTTTTAGGTGAGAAAATAGGTAAAAGGATGATATTTTTCGTATTCAAACGTAAAAAAAGGAGGACCCAGGATTCTGCAGCTCCCGGGCGGACCGCCCCACACGGTGCGGTGCGCCTGGGAGCAGCAGAACACTTGGGCAGTTTCTGCCGCTCCCCGGCGGACCGCCCCACACCCGGGGCGGTGCGCCCGAGAAAGGTAGAACGCCTGGCAAGGGAAGAACGCCAGGGCGTTCTGCCACTCCCAGGAGAACCGCCCCACACCCGGGGCGGTACGCCCGAGAGTAGCAGAAGCCTGGGTGCCCCCTGGGCGCCCCAGGCGGACCGCCCCACACGGGGCGGTGCGCCTGAGGGCGCCAGTGACCGGGGTGCCCAGTTTTGACCCCGGACACCACAAATCACCTCCAAATGCAACCATATTGACCCCTTTACCCCTTCTATCATCCGTTTTGGTTTCTCACAAGTTTACTTGAGTAATACAGGTTACAGGTATACGACTAGCTCTTACCTCATGTCCACTTTCGATGTTCGGGACGAATGACGAAGTTCAGGTTTTGGGGGGGGGGGGGTTATCGCTGTGTATTTCTATAACTTATTTTGCTTATGATGACTTGTGAAAACCTTTGCATTGCATGTTTACTACTTTCCTAGGATTTAGTTTGCATTCATCCTTAGTATAGGATTTTTTGAAATTTTTTATTGTATAGACTAAGTGTTTATGACCATTGCCCATGCATTGCATCTCTATGGAATAGTTTGAGGTTTGTCTCGCTTGGCTTGTCATATTTGTATGTGCACTAGTTAAACTTGGTAGTCTCGACATCACTATGTGGTGTTTTCTCTACTGCGGTTCGCGAAGGCCTTATAAAATATTGCATGTTAGAGTCTTTGGTTGTATTCCCGTGTAATTATGTACGTAAGAGGCAACAAGTCTTCACCTTTCTTATTGAGATTGCTAAATGCCTATGAAGGAGGTAGAGTGAGGTGTGTGATCCTTTGTTTGAAACCTATTCTAAAGAATAGGTTTAGGGAGGGGGTTACTATCATTATACCTTGTTTTTCGTCTTTGTGAGTCATGTTGAGTTTGTTTTTATTTTTCTTGTGAGTTTGTGCTCCAACCTATTCTTTCGAATAGGTTTGGGGAGGTCGTTGTAGTGTCTTTGTTATTTCCTTTCATTGTACTTTCATTGTGCTACTGCTGGCTATATACAAAAAAAAAACGGGAAACAAAAAAAAAAGGAAAAAATTCCAGAATCTGGAAAAGAAAAAAGAAAAGAAAAAAAAGAAGAAAAAAGAATAAGACCCAAAAAAAGCAAAAGAAGGGTCAAGCAAGCCAAAAGCAGTTTTAGCAAAGTGTTGCATTATTTTTCAGCTTTTGTAATAGTTCGTAATCGAGTTGTAAATTCTTCCTTGGGTTCACGCGTCGCCTAGTCCAAGACTTGTTCTAGACCACCCTCGTCCTGCCATTCAGGAAGTGGTGAAGAGTTTTTCTTTAAGAGTCGGGTAGAATAGAGGAGTGTTGTCTTTTAGGGAACCCTCCTTCATTTGATGAGAGCCAGTATTGGTTCGACCTCTCTTCAGGGAAAGTCTCACTTGGTGAACAGTAGTAAGCCCTCAGTGTCATAGTCACGGGGCAACCATTTGTATTTTAATATGCATCATTACGTCGTCATTGACTAGGTCCAGGTAGAGAATGTTACGAGAGACTCTCTTGTTTAACAAAGTGCATATGTGAATGTGTATAGGTTCAATCGAGACATTCTTCAACCTACTTCCATGTTATGATTTGTATGGTCTTTGTTCATAAGGATTTGGTAGATAAAATCGATTAGTTCATCTTGTTTGGCATGAGACTCCTCTTTGTGTTGCATGTAGGTTGCATAGAGTCTAGCTAGTTGCTTGAGGACAAGCAAAGGTTCGGTTTGGGGAGTTTGATGAGATAGTGTTTTTTACACTATCATTCGGGTTTTTTCAACAATTTAGCTATCCTCTTGCATGCATTTTAGTGCATTTTGTTATAATAGTGTCACGTTTCCATTTATTTTGTTATTATTAGGTTTTAGGTGAAAATCGCACTTTTGGATATAAATCATGGCGAAACAATGATGTTTTGGTGCAACGAGATCACCCGTGGTGTGTCAAGGGGCTCAAAACCCTGCCCAAGGCCAAGGAGAACATGAAGATTCGAGATATCTTGTATGAGGCGGAAACAGTAGTTCATTCGGAGTTCGGATGAAGATTTTGGAGCCTTTGAAGTGAAATCTGGAAGTTCCATTTGCATAGTCTCAGTATTTTGGGGACCAGTATTTCATACGATATTGGATTGAGATGCGGTTACAATCTACATGTAGCTAGCTCGAAGTGCTATCCAACGGTGGGTCTTACGTGCCAATCCGAGTTCGGACGGGCCCGGAATATCAGTTCGAACATAGAAGAAAATCTGGAGAACTTGCTGCCAACACCAGGCGGACCGCCGGGGACGGGGGCGGACCGCCCCTGAGATTCCGGAAATCTGCGATATTTTATATATATAATTGTAAAAATTGCGAATTTTCAAATCTCTTTTCATATTTTTCCAGACATAAACCCTAGAGCTTGTTCTGGGGATATTTTCTCTTAGATTCTTTGTAACTTAGCGATTTTGGAGCTAGAGGAGAGATTTGGACACCGTTTAATCTCACCTCGCTAGATCTTTGTGAGTTTTAGCCATTCACCGGAGATTGACAACCTTTGGTGGTAACCTTGTATCTCACAATTCTGCTATTTATCTTTCAATTAAACATGTTTTCTTTCTTTATTGCTTCGATTATGATTGTTTATCGTGTTATTGATATGAGTAGCTAAGCATCTAGTTGGTGATAGTATGTGAATTCGTAGCTAGGGTTCGTATTATGCATGATTGAGTTTCTGAGTCTTTTACTTGTTTAATTATCTTAATTCGATTCTTTGATCCGACTAAGCCACATGTCTTCGTAGAAAGGTGTTAGAAACACTAGGACAATTCAAGATCATCGATTCGATTATATATAATTTGCAAGTACTGCTTGAACTAAGTATTAGTATAGATAGGAAGCTTTCAAAATACACGTCTGCAAACCTGTCTTTGGTGTTTGTAAATCGAATTACTTTTAAGACAGTACGCGTTGCACTTTCATGCATAATTAGAACTTGACGCTTAGAACGAGCATACTATCACCAGCTTTCTCCATATATTGTTAAGTTAAGTTAGAGATTAATTTGTTTTCTGAAATTATATATAGTTAATTAGTTAAAGCTAGTTTAGTCCCTAGAGATAGACACTCTAACTTGTGTGAACTATGAACCCTAACTCCTCGATACTCAATGAAACTGACAGTCATGAAATCAACATACAGAATTTGACGTCGTTCGGTTTCGATTGAAACCTACATCCACTATCACAAGCAATGAGTGCTACAGATTACATATTACAATGCACCAATGATGAATCTAAGATTACAGACTACAATTCTTCACCAAGTGATACAGATTACAATGCTACAGATTACAGTGCAACATATTACAATTCATCACCAATAGTTCCAATTATGAAGTGAATTTCACAAAACATCATCATACAAGAAAACTGGCATAACACATCAATACCATGACATGACCACACAACTATCACTACCATCAGAAGAGCACTTTTAAGACCAAAAGACAGAAAAATCATGCACCAATGTAATATTAGTCATTACTGAATACCTACTGATAGAAAGAATCCACATCTACTGGACAGTGGATTGGGACCTTGGGTCCAGCCTTGGATGGAAATGATGCATCTCAAAACATTACAGCAGTCCATTAGTATAACATATACACTAAACATATACAGGTCATAACAAAAAACTACTCTACTTGATCTGACAGATTCATCATCATCCAGAGATGTTGATCTCATCTTCCTCTTTCCCTTTCCTGAATCCAGGTACTTGTACTCAGTCTCGCCGCTGATCAAAGGTGAGGGAGCCTGAAACCCTGAATCAGAATTGACTTATGTTAATTAAACATTTATACGAATATCTAATAATGTAATAATTATGCTTACTCAATAGCCGTTCTCTGTAATCACGACTGCTGAACAATGTTGAAGTCGGGTTATCATCTTGGGAGCCACCAGTCAATCGCTCAGGAACACACCTAACTTCACTGTGAGCATACACTGTCACAAAGAGGTTCTCACGTCCAAGCTAGTTGAACGTCAGCTTTTCCTGCAGCTGGATGCCATACCGTACCATGAATTCTGACCAACCTTTAACCAAGTAGTATGAGCCATCCCTCAACTCAACTTGAACTTCAGTCTGAATCATATCCTCTGCCCATACCCAGAGCTTTCGTGGGACACGGTCAAAACACATTCTCTGGAAATCAGGGGGTATTGCCTATAAAATGTGACACGTGAACACAAAGCAATAGAGTACATCCGTATGAATGGTAAACTTTAAGCAGATAATGAGCATTCAACCTCATTGCAACCTAAAAATAGGTATCTACTCGTAACATAATAATTTAACACCCAGTGGTCAGATTATCCCCACAAGACTTCATAGCCTTTGCACAGAGTACAAAATGCTAATAACCAAAAATTTAAATAGATAAGAGTACTGACATTGATCTTACTAGTAAAACCTAGTATACCACACTAATCGGCTAATGAATAATCAAGCAACTGACAGGATCTAGTTGGATGATTAACAAAATTCTCGAATCTTCAACATCAAGAAGTATGCTAGTTCTAAAATACTCACAAATTCTCTAATCTTGAATTCATGGCAGTAATTAAGCATATAATAGTCCGATCATTCATGCAATTGAGTTTCCGTGGCTAAAGTAACATAAAACTATGAACCCCAAGCAGATATGATGTACAGTTCGAAACGACATAGTAAAGGGTGAAGTTCAATTCGGAACAGAGAGCTTACCAAGGCTATCTCGTCGGCGGGTGTGATCGTCCTTGTAAAACTGACAGTGCCTTTGGAAGGATGCAACTGTAAGTTTGCCATTGTTGGTTCAGGGATGGAGAAGGGTTTGTTCAGGAAGAGGGGAAGTAACACGGCCGGAGAAGAGAGAATAGACCAAAGATGAAAATAAGGAAGTTGAAGAGTTGGACGAAATTTTTATTGGCACAACTGCCAACAATTCCTTTTTCAATTATTTTTTACTTTAAAAAATATTATTATTATTATTAGTTTTAGCAGTTGTTATTATTTGAGGGTATAGGGTTTAGGGTTTGGGGTTTAGAGTATAGGGTATAGGGTTTAGGGTTTAGGGTTTAGAGTATAGGGTATAAGGTTTAGAGTGTAGGGTATATGGTATAGTGTTTAGGGTAAAAATCGTGGATTCCATAGCACGTCTTGCACTTGATTGAGCAACATCGGTGGAGACGCATATGGTTGAACGTCTGTCATAATGATGATACAGAGGAATTTATAATGTAAGTGTTCGTGCTACTGGCAAATTAAGAGTGTAAGTCTTGGTGAGGCATAACGATTAATAACGTAAGTAGTCCTTATAATACATAGCAATACAAGAACATATGGCTTGATGGTACAGAGCAATTGACTAATGAGACTCATAATGTGGAACGGAAGTATTGATGATACATATGAAATAAGAACGTAAGTGTTTCTTCTTGACCTTACACTCATAGAGCGCGCGTCTTTGTCGTTTTCCACGTTTAGAGCCTCGATTTACCATTCTTTTGTGATGTCTTGCGTAAATGGACATAAACTGGGGCACCTGGCGTGCACATGCAGAGGTAAAGTTTAACATAACCATCAAAACTAATCCAACATACACAAATTGGAGGGAAAATTCAAAAATATTAATTGACCAGAATGCCCTCTCTTTGAAGAACTAATAATTTGAGCCAGAAGGGTATTTTGGTACTTCTACATGGGTAGTTATAACTAACTATCACATCCTCTTCCGATTTCTCTTGCACGGAGTCATAAATACGTTACCAAATAATCGTAATTTTATTCCAAATACAATATTTTATTAAAAATTTGTCAAAGTTTGAATTTTAGGTTCGAACCCGTAATTTTCCAGAACCGAAAAACTCAAAAAATCACAATTTGGACATAAACGGGGGCACCCGGCGTGCCCAGGTATCTGTCTCGGGCGTGCCCTAGGAACACTCCCGGTACTGGCGCCCGGGCAGGGAGTGCGCTAGCCAGTACCGGGCGTGTGCCTAGGGCACGCCCGAGATAGGTACCTCGGCACGCCGGTTGCCCCCGTTTATGTCCAAATTGTGATTTTTTGAGTTTTTCGGTTTTGTAAAATTACGGGTTCGCCGTTTAAGTTCGGGCTCGATTTTTTAACACAACACCTTCATAAAGAAAATCAACAACATTACAAAAGAGCAATATGAAAAACTAATTGACACTAAGGAAAAAAATTTAATCACTGCCATTAACACCTTAAAGCCTAGGCAACATTCAGATTTAAGAACAGGTTCCGTATGTGTTGTAAGATGAGATAACATAACAAAACATCATGACAGACTAGAAGTACTTAGATCTAGAGAAGCACTACGATTTTCTAAATAGGCTCAGTCTAAGGAACACCAGTTTGCAATCAGACATCATAATATGCCATGAAATTCTTGCTAATAACCGGGAGCTCACGGGCAGACAACATCTTTGCAATGAGAGACAAAGGGAGGCCTGCTAGGTTCTCCTCGACATCAGCAACATCAAGATGGTAGAGGTAAACATATTCAAATGTTCCCATCTCTTTAAGTGGAGACGGCAAGGTATCAACTGTTGCATCATCTTGCACATATACAACTCCACAGAACTAGCGCTTCGCATCGAGGTCATCAAATAGATCCTTTAGATCATCATCAGAATGTAGAGTTCTTATGCAAGTAGGCCACTCCTCATCAGTATTGGCAAACCAGGCCTCACCTGGCAGATTTCCAGCCCCAATCTTTCTTCCAATGAGCGCGAAGAGGTTCCGAGGTGCAACTGCCCGGGATCAACCTGATGAATCCAGAAATAGTGGCCACCAATATAGTCCACCTTATGGTTACTCGAACAAGCCTGGAACCGGCCACCGTGGTGCACTCGAATGCTGTGAAGGTGAGCATACCGTCCTAATCGAGTAGTGAAAATCACAAGTTAATAAAACATTCAACAAATAAAAGTTTTCAAATAAATGAGTCCACAAGAGAATTTGTGGGATTTATACTTAACCAACCCAAAATCGAGATAATTATGTTACTCTTCGTCCCTTTTACGCCCATTTAAACCCATCACAAACCAGCCTAATCTAACAGATTACAAAGAATACTAAGAGCCAACAATAATGTCTAATTAACAGTCCGAACAAGACAATTAGCAAGCAATTTGGTACTAATATTCTTCCAACATCGGACAATTTTCTTTCCATGCATCAAGTAGTTTAACACATGCATATCATCGATCTAAATGAGTACATTCAAACACTAATACAAGGATAAAGATATTTACATGAAAAACCCTGAAAACTGAAGATTAAGAGTAATAGTAGTTCAACAGTCCCAACCACATCCTTGCCATAAATTATGTCTTTTTAACACTCCAAACAAGACAATTAGCAAGCAATTCAACATCAGACAATTCTCTTTCCATGGATCAAGTAGCTTAACACATATTTCCAGTAGATCATCGATCTAAATGAGTACATTCAAACCTCTAAAAACCGAAGATTAAGAGGGATAGTACTATACCATCGTGGTAGTAGTATCTTGGGAAGGCGCCAGAACCACATCCATGATCTCCTAGAAGTGAACGCCACATTTTTCTTTTAATTTCATATTGTTCTTGCTAAAGTCAAGCAACTGTTGGATGAGCAACCACTGCCACCAACTTCTCCTACTGAAACCACAGTGTACGAGGCAGAAATCACTGCTCCACGGAAACGTGGACGCCCAAGGAGAAGCACAAAAACTACATGCCTTCTTCACACTTATATTTATCCAACAGTTATACCTATTATGTGTATTGATTAGAAGCTATTAACATAAATTGTTTGTTATTATTAGGGCGAATTACATACAGTACCCCTCTTAGATGTCCTAATTACATGTAAGGGACCATTAGTTCATCAATTACGTATAGCCTCCAACTAGATGGATTTTAATTACATCCAGGTCCACGATCTTGACTTTCGGCGAACTAAAACTTTGAAAAGACAATTTTACCCTTACCGGAAAATCTGATTATTTTCTCACCCAAACAAATTCATTTTACGTTTATTGCAAAATAATCCCTAATATTTTCTATTTTACAAAAATGACACGAAGTAATTCAAAATTAAGCCATATAATTTATACAAATTTTAGAATACCCCTAAAAATTTATTATAAATCAATCCAATAAAATTTGTATTTACAATATAACCCAAATTTATTTTAACAGAAATGAATTTTTTTATTCTTTACCTTTCTTCTTCAAAGCTCCGATCATCGAAATTATCACCGGAGACCGGAGCTTTCGGAGCTTGCAGCTCCCATTCTGGGAGCCACAAGCTCCGATCGAGAGTTGTCGGAGCTTACAGCTCTCGATCATCGGAGCTAACAGAAGCTCTTACAGAAGCTCTCATGTAAGCTCCGATCTGGGAGCTTACAGAAGCTCCAGATCGGAGCTTAGAAAAGCTCTGATCGGAGCTTCTGTAAGATCCGATCGAGAGCTTCTATAATCTCCCAGATCGGATCTGGGAGCTCTCCCATTCAATGTCAGGTACCGGAATCCGGTAGTGGACTTGGAGAAGAAGAAGAGAAGGAAAATAGAAAAGAAAAAAATAAAAAAGAAAAAAAGTAAAAAAGAATAAGTAAAATATAAGGCCATGTTTGGTTGTATGAAAGAGAAAATCTCAAAATTCTATGGTCAACACCGGAATGGCCAAATGGGCCTGGATGTAATTCTTTGCAAGACGGTCCTTCAGATGAAAAGATGTCATCTAGCAGGGGGTCCAGAAGTAATTTTCCCTTATTATTATCTAGGAACAAAGTCTGTGGATGCAGGGGGAGGTGTTATGGCATCTTATACAATACAACATGCATTTTCAGGTTTGAGTGGTCTGCCTCCTGCACTGTCTCATGAAGGTTTGTCTACTAACTTGCAATTAATACTGCCTCATAGTCGAACCTCTATGATTTCTTACACTTTAATTATATCAATTGCTAAATAAAGGCACAAAGAGTTGTGATGATGCAGTATTTGCATCAGCTTCCAAGGAAACTGTAGCTCCTAGAAAACGTGGCCGCTCTCATAAAAGCGCAGATTGTAAGATATCAAGAAATATTGTCATTAATATCCATTTCTTCACTGCTATCATTCACATGATTTTTCTGTCACTACAAGACCTACTGATGAACGTGTATTTTACACTTTCATTCGAGTCTTTTTCACCTATTTTAGCTATCCTCTATGTTAATTTAGCTATATTTTAGTGCATTTTATTAGAATAGTGTCGCGTTTCCCTTTAGTTTGTATTTTATAGGTTTTGGGTGAAAAACGAGGTTTTCCGGGCAATTATATTGAAGTAGACAAGGAATTGGTGTTGCGAAGGCCTTTTTGGAGTATCTAGAATATTCCGGATAGGATTTGAAGTTTAGGGGTCGAGTCTGAAGGCTAAAAGGTCACTAGAATGCAAAAACCGAGTCCGAAAAAGAAAAGAAATCCAAAAACGTGTCGAAAACGCGTCAACAACCGACTGGAGGTCCCAGGCGAGTCGCCCGGGACGTGGGGCGAACCGCCTCACACCAGGCGATTTGCCCGGCGTGCTGGGCGACTCGCCCTACACCTGCCGAATCACTATATATAGTTGCTCAGTTTTCTCCGTTTTTCATACTTTTCCAGACCTTTTCTCTCACCTTTCTCATTAGTTTTAGGTAGGAATTCTCCAGAGCCTGTTCTGGGGATTCTTAGCTTAGGAGATGCTTTTTCTTATTGTTTTGGACCTTGTAAGATCGCGATTCTTCGGAGATTGACAACTTTCGATAACATTGTATCTTACAGTTTTTCAATTTATTTTTATTTATTTTTCAACATGTTTTCATTCAATCTTGCTATGATTTCTGTTGATTGCATGAAATCTATGAGTAGCTAAACTTCTCGTTGGTGATAGTATGTGATTTCTTAGCGAAGGGTTAATAATTATGCTGATGGCTGCAAAGCGAATTAGACTTTGAGTTATTGCTTTATTTCTTTGATCTATCTAAAACCTCTATCTTCGTAGTGTTGAATTATAACGAACACAATTGGACAATTCATTGATCAAAGATCTCTATGCAAAACGATCGGGTACTTCATGCATGATTATTAACCTGCTATGCTTTGAATGATCATACTATCACTAACCTCCATTATCTGATAAGAAAAGCCTTTGCTAAGTAGTTTGTTGATTTTATATTCTTAAGTTAGATTAGATAAAGCTAGTTATAGTCCTTAGAGATCAACACTCGAGGTTATTTTACTGCTACACTACGGTTTTCGTTGTAGTTGTGAATTGCCTTTGGCTAAATACAAATTTATTTGATTAATTAGAATCTGACAAATTCCGGTTCATCAAATTGGCACCGCTGCCGGGGACTATACTCCTTTTTTCTGTTTATCTTTTATTTATTTTCAGCATTCAATTCCTAGTTATAGTAGTTTTTATTTTCCTATTTAATCTCTCTCTCTGATATTCCTTTCCTAGCTTGTTACAGATAGTGTATGCGACATACACGATCTAGAGGAACACCGCTTGCTGATTCAATTGCTGAGATCGACAGAGTCTACCACCAAAGAAGGCGACTACTTCGAAGGCGTGAACTAGAGGAAATAGAGGATACCAATTTCTCTGTATCTCTACACAGTCTTTTCAAGGAAATCGACAGAATGGCAGAAGCTAGACCACTGAAAGCATGGGTTCAACCCTCCAAGGATCGTATGAGGGGACCGACGATTGTTCTTTCGTCTGCAACTCGTGATCTGGAAATCAAGAACCACGCGTTCCAACAACTTTCGAGGTTCTATGGCTTAGCAAGGGAAGATGTGATGGGGTACTTGCACGATATCGATGATTTCGTCAACCAACTCCCACGACCCGGAGGTGAAATAACAACGGATGAGTTGAGGATGAAGGTTTTTGCTATGGGGCTTGGCGACAGAGCCAAGTCATGGTTGAGTTCTCTACCGGCGGGCTCGCTGGACACTTGGGAGAAGGTTTTTTCAGCTTCCATGGAAAAATACTTCCCTCACACCTTGACTACCGTGCTTAAGGCGCAAATCACCGGGTTCAAACAAGACTATGATGAGACCATCTACACCGCGTTTGAGAGGTTCCAAGACCTTATGAACAAGTGCCTCACCATGGTTTTGAGCTTTCAGATCTAGTCCAACACTTCTACAATGGACTAACCTTCGAGAACCAACAAGTGGTAGACTTCCAATGCCGTAGCAATATTTGGGAGGAAACCGCGGAAGCCGTCTGGGCAGTTTTCGAAAGGCTTGCTAAGGGTTCGCAATTCAAGGACCCAAGAGCAATGGTTAGGAGACCTGGACCTGAAGCTCCACCTACTCAAGAAGCCCTTATTTATGGGGGGAATGGGGATCGATTGGAGTGCTTTACCAACGAATTGAAGCAAGTCCTCAAGAGCGCCACTGGAACATCTGTGTCAAACGAAGTTTGCCGAATATGCAAGAACTATGGGCATGGGGCTCATATGTGTAGATCGGAGCTTGCATATGATGATGGCAACTGGGTTCAAGGAGACGAAGAGGAAGCCTTTGCTATGGAATTTGGTACTCAAGAAGCTAGCTACGGACAAGATGGTAGGAATCCTCGAGGTGGATTTTGGGGAAGAGGGTTCCGAAACAATCAAGGATATGCACAGGCTAGCAAGACTTATGGCCCTAACCAAGACCGTAGTAGGCTTAACTATGGTAATAATCACTGCGAAAATCCCGCTCCGAAAGAGCAACCGAAGTCGAAGACAACTCTACTGATGGAGAACTTGCAAAAGATGGTTGATCACACCCAAAGTTTTCTCAAACGTTATGAAGAAGATTCTGAGAAGACTAGGGCGAGGCTTGATCGATTGCAAGAGAGCACTAGGCTTTCCCATCAAAAGATGCAAGAGTTGATCGACCGAGGAGCAAGTAGGGAGCAAGGGAAACTACCTAGCAACACTGAGAAGTCGATATCCATTACCTTGGTGAGTGATCTACCTGTTGAAATCACCATCAAGAAGGTTGCTAAGTGTGAGTGTTGCAAGAATGAAGAACCCCCACTATCCAAGGAAGAAGAGAAGGACCTTGGTACTGATGAGAGTGAAGAGGAGCAAGAGGATCCCGAGCCACTCCCTCAAAGTTTCGATGTTAAGGTCGGGATTGGTGAACTTGAAAATGTTTGTGCTACACTAGACACGGGATCCTACTCTAATGTGCTCCCGATGAATGTGTTTGAGAAGAGTAGCCTTGGAAAACTATCTGAGCATAAGGCTATTGTGCAACTGGCGGATGGATCCTTTGTGAGACCCGAAGGCGTTGTGAAGAATGTATTGGTCAAGATTGGTGAAGCTTCTGTGTACACCAATTTTGTAGTTATGCCGACGTCTACACCTGGGATGGGGGATGTTGTTCTCTTGGGGCGAACGTTCTTGACTAAACTACGCTCCGTGGTAGACATTTACCGAAGAACTTGCACCATTGAGGTGGATGGCAAGCGACATGTGTTGCGAGCCATATCTGATCCACCTGATCACTTCAATGCTTCTCACACTGTTAACTACTGTGGTCTTGCTGTCTATGTTCATTCTTATTCATAGGTTCGTGGCATGAGGAGAAGATCCATGAAGGGGAAGTCTAGTACCCTCAAAAAGAAGAGCTAGGCGCAAGAAGGAGTCGAGTCAAAGACTATAAACAATGGCGCTATCCGGGAGGCAACCCGGAGTTTTTATCGCTTTTTTACCGCTTTATTGCATGCATTCATACATTGAACAATTTGCAATTTGTTCGTCTCTGTGTCGTATGTGCTTATGTTTGTGTTTGAGTGAACTTTTTTGAGTGGTTTTATGTGTAAAATGGTTTTCGGGGATTAAAAAAAACCGCGTTTTTTCGAAAGTTTCGTCTCCCCACCTCAGGAGGTAGGGGGCGAATCGCCCCACACTTGGGGCGATTCGCCCCACGAATTCTGGATATTAAAAACGGGAGAAACCCCCCTTTCTCCTCATTTTCTTCATCTTATTCACTTCTTACTCCCCAAAATCCGAACAAATCGAGAATTCTTCAATCCTTCATAAAATCTTCAATTTTCCATCAAATTTTGTGTTCTTTAGCTTCAATCGAATTCAATTACGTGCTCTTTCTTTTCATCCGAACAGCTTTCACTCTAGTGCATTCGTTTTCCAGATCTGAGGTATCTTCACATGAACCCTAATTTTTCAAATTTGGGGGTTTTCTGATTTGTGCTTCAATTAGGCTTATATGATGTATGGGTAGGTTGTTTGTGTGATTAGAAACGTTATTCACTATCAATTGCATGCTCAATTATGCTTGGATTGTTGGTTTGAGAATTTTGCTACTAGATGTCTTTATCTTGTTATGCAATGCATATTTTTCTTCCATTCCATACATATGATTGTGTTTACTGATGTAATAATGATAGACATGATGGTAGAATGCATAATTAATGAGTTTGAGGATTTATGATGCTAGAATTTTCGCTTCTATAGAATGAATTGAGCCTTATTATTTAGGGTTATTGGTTGTCTAGCACGAGCGTAATGCGATATGTACATGTCGAAATTATTTTGGTGTGTTGCATGTTAGTAGCTAGATTAGACATGGAGGATTTGCGAAGTTCGATTGTTGATATTATCACTCGTGTGTTTCGCTCATACATTAGCATATGCATGAGTCAGTTTTGTGTCATACGAGGTACTAACTGCTGTTTGTAGGAACCATGCCACAAAGGGAGAGGAGCACTCCCGTTTGGCTACTATGAAGTATTGGAGGGGGATCGATTACAACCATGTCAAGGAGAGTGATCTCGTTAGAGGTACGTTCGAGCCACGGGCTCTTGCAACAACATCGCGGTTTATCCAAAAGGAGGAGCGAGAATCCACCAGGAGTGAGCACTCTTATGTCTATTCATGCACCACCGAAGGGATTGAAACAAATATTACGTCAGCAATCTGTCACAAGGACTGCAAGGTTTGAGTGAATAGGAAGGTACCGGGACAACCTCACCACAACGGATTCAGTCTTGAGTCGACAGTGGTGATGAAGTTCCGAATCGCTAGCTTGATTCCAAAACATAATGACATGGACACCCAGCCCCTCTTAGGGGTGCCCCTCGACTGCCTCTAAAGGGAGCGCCATATAGACATCAGGGGCATCAACCGTAGAGAATGTGGTCGGCATTGGAAAAAATGGAAGAAGACCTCTGAGTATCCGAGCGGCTTACTGTAACCTCCTCGGGGTGTAAAACGTTGGAGAGAGAGTCCCTAATACCACTGCTCTTTCCCCTTCAACAATTCACAACCTATTGGAGAGATACCGGATGGAAGATTCCATAACAGCGGCGGCTAATCTTGAGGATTCTCTTCGACAATGCAACTCTACTAGTGATGATGGTGGTGACAGTAGTGACAATGAAGACAATAGGGACAATGAGGATGCCATGAACACTGATGGAGGAGTTGGTCCTATCCGATATATTAATGGAACTACCACCACCACCACGAGCTCCGATGATCACCAATAAGGCCCCTTGAGCAGTCTCAATACCTTACATCCAGCGTACTCAGCCGACCGAGGCCAAACCACGCGGTAACATCTAGTATCACATCTTATTTCCTCATTTACTTACTGCTAGGGACTAGCTTTAAATTCATGAGGGGGGATGGGATTTAAGTGAACTAGTGTTGTTAGTTTGGAGCTTGGGATTGGTAGGATGAGTATAGTACCTTGCATGTTTATCCGTCTGCATTTGCATTTGCACGTTTACTGCTTTCTTAGTATTCAATTGCATTCACTACATTCATCCTAGGATAGTCTTGCATGGTTTATGTGGAGTTTATTGCCAAATTTTTTGAACTTTTTTATTGGGTAGATTAACTAATTATGACATTAATCATATGCTTCATCTCTATGAATTTGTTTGAGGTTTTTCTCGCTCGGCTTGTCACATTTATGTATTGCACTTAGTTAAGCTTGGTAGTCTCGACATCACTTAGTGGTGTTTTCTCTACTGCGGTTCACGAAGGCCTTTATAATAGGATGATGCATGTTAGGGTCTTATGGTTGTTTTCCCGAGTAATTATGTACCTAAGAGGCAACAAGTCTTCACTTTGCTTTGAGATTGCTAAATGCCTAGGAAGGAGGTAGTGTGAGGTTGTGTGATCCTTTGTTTATAACCTATTCTTCCGAATAGGTTTGGGGAGGGGGTTACACCATCATTAGACTTGTTTTTCGTTTTTCATTTCCGTATTGTGAGTTTATTTTTCCTTTTTCGTAAATTTTGTACTCCAACCTATTCTTTCGAATAGGTTTGGGAAAGTCGTTTGTGAGTTATTTTGTTTCTCTTTTCGTTGTGCTACTGCTGGCTAAAAAATCGAAAAAAAAAAGAAAGAAAAATTCCAGGAAAAAAGAAAAAAAAAGAAATTGGAGGTTTGCAACCTTTGTTTGCAACCTATTCTTTCGAATAGGTTTGGGGAGGGGGTTACACTATCATTAGACTTGTTTTTCATTTTTTAGTGTGTGTTGTGAGTTTATTTTTATTTTTCTTTTTTGTAAATTTTATTCTCCAACCTATTCTTTGGAATAGGTTTGGGGAGGTCGTCTGTGTGTCATTGTTTTTTTTTTTGTGCTACTGCTGGCTTAAAAAAAAATCGAAAAAAAAGAAAAAGAAAAATTCCAGAAAAAAAAACTGGAAAAGAAAAAAGAAAAAAAGAGAAAAGACCCCAAAAAATCAAGGAAGGGTCCAAAAAAGAGCCAAAAAGCAGTTTAGCAAAGTGTTGTGTCTCATTTTCCAATTCTTGTAATGTTCGTAATCGTGTTGTAATTTTCTATCTTTTCTTTTCGTTTGAGTGTCATCTGTTCTAGACCACCCTCGTCCTGCAATTCAGGAAGTGGTGAATAGCTTAAGGCTTTGCTTGAGAGATGGGTAGAATAGGGGAGTGTTATCTTTTTAGGGAATCCTCCTTCGTTTGATGAGAGCCAGTATTGGTTCGACCTCTTTGAGGAAAAGTCTTAACTTGGTGAACAACAGTAAGTCCTCAATTTCATAGGCACGGGACAACCATTCGTACTTTAACATGTTTCATTACGTCGTCACTGACTAGGTCCAGGTAGAGAATGTTACGAGAGACTATCTTGTCTTGACATAAGTGCTTATGTGAATGTGTATGAGTCAATCGAGACATTCTTCAACCTATATTCATGTTATGATTTGTATGGTTTTTTGTTCATAGGTTTTTTGATAGATTCAATAGATTAGTTCATTTCATTTGGCATGAGACTCCATTTTTTGTGTTGCATTGTTTTTTGCATTAGAGTCTAACTTAGTTGCTTGAGGACAAGCAAGGGTTCGGTTTGGGGAGTTTGACAACTTTCGATAACATTGTATCTTACAGTTTTTCAATTTATTTTTATTTATTTTTCAACATGTTTTCATTCAATCTTGCTATGATTTCTATTGATTGCATGACATCTATGAGTAGCTGAACTTCTCGTTGGTGATAGTATGTGATTTCTTAGCGAAGGTTAATAATTATGCTGATGGCTGCAAAGCGAATTAGACTTTGAGTTATTGCTTTATTTCTTTGATCTATCTAAAATCTCTATCTTCGTAGTGTTGAATTATAACGAACACAATTGGACAATTCGTTGATCAAAGATCTCTATGCAAAACGATCGGGTACTTCATGCATGATTATTAACCTGCTATGCTTTGAATGATCATACTATCACTAACCTCCATTATCTGATAAGAAAAGTCTTTGCTAAGTAGTTTGTTGATTTTATATTCTTAAGTTAGATTAGATAAAGCTAGTTATAGTCCTTAGAGATCGACACTCGAGGTTATTTTACTGCTACACTACGGTTTTCGTTGTAGCTGTGAATTGCCTTTGGCTAAATACAAATTTATTTGATTAATTAGAATCTGACAAATTCCGGTTCATCACCTACATTCACCCTCTCTTTTTGTTCTCGCAGCACTAGCTCCGTTGGCACAACCATGGAGAATTAAGGTGCATTTTAATGGGAGGTTTGTCCGAGACCCAACTGGTGAAGTGCACTATGCTTATGGTAGGGTCGCGTACATATACGTCGAAGACAGGAACACCTTCGACTATGTGGCTTTGTGCGCTGCCATCTGGGGAAGGCTGACAGGTCCAATGAAGATGGGCCTTATGTGGTTTGTCAACCCAAACATCCCTAGGCTGACTAAATCCCTCAAACCCTTGCAGCAAGATACCCATGTGGTTAAGATGTTTGATCTGGCAACCCGCAATTCAAGCAAAGACATCACGGTATATGCACAAACGACAAGAATGATATGGGAGGAACGTGGCCCCTGGTTTGTGAGAGTGTATCATCTGCCACGGTTGATCAAGGGAATGTGTTGGTGCAGGAAGATCAAGTTCGAAACAGTCCGGAACCAAGTGCTTGCTCGAGAAGGTGATGCAGAACAACTGGGTGCTGCATTCATACCAAACTGGTATGTTACTGAAAACCGCAATCCGTTACCCGAGGCACCTCGCAGCTTGCGGGTCAGAATCAAGCAACTCAAGTCATCCCCTTCCGCTTTTGAAGTCTGCTGTCCCATTGAATCTTTTGTCATCTCATTATCCTGTGTTTTGAACTCATGACAATTTTTACTTTTAATGTTTATACATCTACTTCCAGTCAGAATTCTTATATATAATCTATATTCACGTTGGAGGAAAAATGTTAAAAAATTCTAAAAATTCAACATGGGTAGTTACAGAATTGGAGGGAAAATTCAAAAAATGTTAATTGACCATAATGCCCTCCCTTTGAAGAACAAATAATTTGACCCAGAAGGGTATTTTTGGTACATAAACATGGGTAGTTATAACTACCTAGCATAACTCACGATTTCCTTCACACGGAGTCCAAAATACGTTACAGAATAATCCTAATTATATTTCAAATATAATATTTTATTCCAAATTTATCAAATTTTGAATTTTAGGTTCGAACCCGTAATTTTACATAACCGAAAAACACAAAATATCACATAAGTCTAAGAATTTTAGGTTCGAACCTGTTTTCGAGGATCTCAACTCAAAAACACCGTAGACGCTCTATGAGTGCCGCGAAACCAATTGAAATAACGTTCCACTAGATAAGTCTCACGAGTGTCAATTGCACTATATCATCAACACTTACGTTCCACTAGATGAGTCTCACGAGTCAATTGCACCATATCATCAACACTTACGTTCCACTAGATGAGTCTCACGAGTCAATTGCACTATATCATCAACACTTACGTTCCACTAGATGGGTCTCACAAGACGGAGCAAAAAAAAAAAAAGATGAGTCTCACGAGTCAATTGCAATATATCATCAACACTTACGTTCTTGTATTACTATGTATTCTGAAGACTACTTACGTTCTCAATTGTTATGCATCATTAACACTAACGTTCTTAATATCCTAGTACCATGAACACTTACATTATAAATTTTCTCTATATCAAAATTAAGACTTACGTTTAACCACATGTGTCTCCACCTACGTTGCTCATTGAAGTAAAAGTCATGTTATGGAACTAATGTTTTTTACCCTAAACCCTAAACCCTATGCCATATACCCTAACCCCGCATAAAATTACATTTCCCTCCACATTGGAAAAAGAAGATTTTCATTTCCCTCCCTCCCTACTTTTTAAATTTATTAGGCGAATTATAAAAAGTGAATTCCAGTGGTTTAACTTCGTTATTAATTTTCATCCTTGTGGTTTCTGCTGTCAACTTATCACCAGAAGTCCAAAACGACGAATAACCCTATCTGAATACCAATTGGCCAATTTCACGTTTGGTAATGAAGGAGAATTGGGTCTCTGATTCGAGCGATGTTAGTGGAGGGTATGGTAGACCAATGAATACAGAGTATTTCTCTGATTATGAGCCACGATTGGTGGGGTACGAGGATAGGATTGACAACCTGGAGGATCAATTGTTCTATAGACAATGTTTGAAAGTGGACAAGGATATGGCAATGGCAGTGACGAAGGACGAAGACGAAGAAATTGAAGTAGTTAAAGAGACACCACCCGAAATTATCATGACTGATTCTCAATATGTTGATGATTATGATAATTTGGGTGACTATGAGGAAAGGAGATGGGGCTACATGAGCGATTGAGGGAGCTTGAGAATCGAATTAGAAAATTCGAAGAGCGCTTTGATAAACAAATGTTTCTTGATGAATTGGAGAAATTGGAAAAAGAAGAACAGAAGGAGTAGATGAAACAAATGTGCAACGCGGTTGCTGCGTTGCTCATGACTTTCAGTGTTGGTCTATTTCTGAACGTTCATGCTCCGTAGGTTAGTATAATATTACGAAGTTTTGTTTGGTTGATATTTAAGACTTTTGTTGATCACATGCACAAGCTATGGTTTGGATTAATTTGTAAACTGTGGCGTCTTTATGGATGTAATGTGTTTATTTCCTTAAAATGAAATGAAAATGTGCTTCACATTTACCATTTGTGAATTTACTTTGAATCCATGGAGCAGTTTACTTTACTTTTTTTGCATGTTAATTTACCTTTACTGTATTGTGATCACTCTTATGATTTGGCTGAAGAACAATTGCATTTTATTTGTCTATTAATGGTGTTAAAAAATAAATGTTGAAGAAACAGATGTTGAAACTTTAGCATTTTATTTGCCAGTGTATACATATATATATGGGTACTCTATATATATTGCTGATACAGAAAAATGGACTGCTATTACATTGATTCTGTCAACAAAACCTCATCTAGTGTATATGGCCACTTCCCCAAGTTCCTTTAGGCATTTTAGACTTATGTGCATCATGTTTGGTTGATATCAAGCAGCAAAGTCAGAAGATAGGAAAAAATGTTTGAAAAATCAGAGAAAAATAGAAAAATTGACTGCTATTACATTGATTCTACCAACAAAACCTCTTCTTGTGTAAATGGCCAATTCCCCAAGTTCCTTTAGGCATTTTAGACGTATGTGCATCATGTTTGGTTGATATCAAGTAGCAAAGTCAGAAGATAGGAAAAAATGTTTGAAAAATCAGAGAAAAATAGAAAAATGGATAGCTATTTCATTGATTCTGCCAACAAAACCTCTTCTAGTGTAGATGGACCTCTTATCAAGTACATTAAGGCTTTGTAAACTTATGTTAGATGATAACAAGTTGCAAATCCAGAAAATATATAAAGTTGAGAGGAAACTCGGAGAAAAATAGAAAATTACATGTATATGAACAGTCACAAATAAGGCCAAGTAAAATGCAGAACATAATTTTCAACATTCAACAAAACATCTTTATTCATTCACTGGAAAAAAGATTACAATGTTTTACAAATTTACTCCTAAACCACCTTATTTCTCCACACCTAACTGTTACAAAGATCTTTATATAAGTCGAACATAAAAATAGAAAGTATGACTAGTTGTGCATAGCTTTCCGATCAATCCGACTGTTGGTCCCTTTAAACAACAAGAAAAGACTAGGGGGGGGGGGTGAATAGTCTTTTCAAATTTTCGTCGTTTAAAAACTTTCTCAGCAAGTGCTTATTACTTTTCAGTAATCAGTTTGCTGATACTTAACTTTCTCAGCAAGTACTAGTTACTTTTCAACAACGAGTTTTACTGGTACTTTAAAAAAAACGAGTGCGGAAGTCTTTATACACTAAGTGCTTTTCAGAGAGCGATAGTTTCAGCAAGTGAGCAGAGTGACAGTGTACAGATAGTTAAGCTTGCTGAAACTAAATGCGGTAAAGTAAATCACATAAACACTTTTATAGTGGTATCTGAGAGTGGTGTAATCTCTCAACTAATCCACTTTGTCCTTTCTAGGACTGAATCCACTAAGGCCTTGCATGGTTTAAGTAATTCCAAGGGAAAAGAAAAGAAATTGAGGAAAATCAAATCCCTTTGGAAAATGTTGGAGGAAAATCTATATTTTCCTTATTTTTCTAACGTTTGGCATCTCATTCTTATTTTCCTGGAAAATAAATTTGTAGTTATATTTTTTTTTATCTTTCATCTTTTAAAATTGGTATGGTAACTATATATTTGAGTCTACTACTCACTCATCCAAGACAAACAATTATTACCATAAAATTAAAATATTAATTTTCGTCTATAAAATTTACTTCCTCCGGAAACTTTAGAGTTTTCCATTTTATTTTTGTTGACTTTTTTTATATACAATTTGACCTCAAATTAATCATAATTGATTAGGAAAAAATTATTTTTAAAAGTTATATTATACAAATATAAGAAGTATACTATCATAATATAATTTTAAATTTTTTTTTTTCGCAACGAGTTATTGTAAATTTGAGGTCAAATCGGACACCGAAAAGTCAACAAAAATAAAGTACGATAATATAAAGTTTCCGGAGTCAATAGTAAGTTTCTACTACACTATACACTAACTCAAGAATCACACTATAGACTAACTCAAGAATCTGAGAACATAATATTTGTTCTCAAATTAGTAATTGATAATATGAAATTAGTAATCGATAATGTTCATATATAACTATGGGTTAATAAAAAATTACCAGAACAAACGGAGATGTATATGTATATAATGTTGGTGGAGATGTAATTCATTAATTAAGAAATTAATTTTGGAGGGAAGACGAAATTCTAAAAATTTTCATCAAAGTCTCTAATGAATCTTAGATAGGGAGATGAAAATTTTGTGAAGAAAATTTTGTTTTATGCAGGACATGGAAATGGACGTGAAGATTTTGATCGAGATGGAATATGAAGATAAATATTGAAGATTTTGTGGATTCTGTTTTGATTTTATTTTCCTCATTTTCCCAAGTTTTCCACAGTAACTAATTTTCCATATTAAATTTCTCTTAAAACAAACATCAGAAAATTAGATTTTCCTTTATTTTCTTTTCTTTTCCCTTGGAATTACTCAAACCATGCAAGGCCTAAGATAAGCTTGATGTTCCTTACAACACCTATCTATAATGATTCTTCAGAAACCAAAGCACACTTGCTTCGTTTCCAACCTAACTAGAGAACGAAACCTTGTTCTCCACCAAACTTGGGACACTTAATCAGCAAAACTATGCTTGATTAATTCCCCCTGAATTTCACGCCTGAAAAAGGGTGTTTATCAGTTACAGAGGTTTGGGATGAGATGACTTGAGTATAACTTATTCAGCTATAACAAGTTATCTAAAGAAACACAACTTGAAATACTTTTCAGTAAATAAGTTAAGTTGTTTCTGGTGTCAAGACTTGTTCTTATTCGAAAGAAAGAGCACTTAACTAATTTCTTAGCCGTGAATATTCTACTTCTTCACAAGTAGCCTTTGTTTCAAGCTTAAGTCTTGGAACGGATCAATAGGCAGTAAAGAGTATGGAAGATTGAGTGTTTAAGCACAAGTGAGAGTTTGATCACGTTGTTGACACACTTCAACTCTTTGCCGGATGACCTCTATTTATAGTGAATCAAGGGAGCCGTTTGAATTTCAAATTCTAAGGCTTTGTTCCTTAAGATGTCACTATCTTGCTTTTGTACTTTCAGCAGCGTCCTTAATTTGTCTTCTAGTCTTCATGTTCTTCGCGTGCTTACTTTTGCATTTAATGTTCATTTGAATGGAATTCAAATGTGAACGTTGGAGTCAAAATGCAAGTACTTTCATCAAGGAGGTCACATATGTATTTCAGCAAGCGGTCAGTCTCAGTTTCAGCAAGCATAACCTACTCTGTCATATAGATTTTCACTTATGCAAGCTGTTGCTGAAATTTCCACTTTCTGAGCAACATGTGCCTTTGTAGATACCGTCTTCAGAAATCTTCTTAAGTCTTCAGTCTTCCAATTTTCAAGTTTCTGAACGGTTCTAGTGCTTCCATAGTTCATTTATAAAAACAAAGTACATCATCAGCAAAACTAAAGCACCTAGGTAGAGAATATTACGAGAGACTATCTTGTCTTGACATAAGTGCTTATGTGAATGTGTATGAGTCAATCGAGGCATTCTTCAACCTGTATTCATGTTATGACTTGTATGGTTCTTGTTCATATGTTTTTTGATAGATTCGGTAGATTAGTTCATTTTATTTGGCATGAGACTCCATTTTATGTGTTGCATTGTTTTTAGTATTAGAGTCTAGCTTAGTTGCTTGAGGACAAGCAAACGTTCGGTTTGGGGAGTTTGATGAATGTGTATTTTACACTTTCATTTGAGTCTTTTTGACCTATTTTAGCTATCCTCTATGTTAATTTAGCTATATTTTAGTGCATTTTATTAGAATAGTGTCACGTTTCCCTTTAGTTTTTATTTTACAGGTTTTGGTTGAAAAACGAGGTTTTCCAGACAATTATATTGAAGTAGACAAGGAATTGGTGTTCCAGAAGCCTATTCAGATACTCCAAATATGCTTCTGGAACACCAATTCCTTGTAGACTTTAATATAATTGCCCGTAAATCTCCAAATTTCAACCAAAACATGTAAAATAAAATCTAAAAGGAAACGTGACACTATTCTAATAAAATGTACTAAAATATAGCTAAATTAACATAGAGGATAGCTAAATTAGGTGAAAAAGACTCGAATGAAAGTGTAAAATACACATTCATCAACTACCACCAACGATAAGTTTAGCTACTCATAATAGGCATGCAATCAACATAAATCATAGAAGAAAACATGTTGAAAGAATATAATAAAATAAGTAGAATAAAACTGTAAGATACAAAGTTACCGAAGGTTGTCAATCTCCGGATGATTGCGGTCCTACAAGCTCCAAACTGCTATGAAAAAGTATCCCCTAAGCTACAAAACTCCCAGGACAGGCCCCGGGAAGTTTCTACCTAAAACTATAGAGAGAGGTGAGAAAGTAGGTTTGGAAAGATATGATTTTCGGAGAGAAAACTGAGCACTATATATAGGCCCCGAATAAAACACGGGGCGGTTTGCCCCAGCCTGCGGCGGTTTGCCCCCCGGCTTTTTCGCGGAATTCCGCGTTTTTCGACGCGGTTTGGATTTCTTCACCTTTTCGGACTCGGTTTCTGACTTCTAGTGGCCTTCTAACCTCCAGATTCGACCCCTAGACTCCAAATCCTATCCGGAAACCTTCAGATACTCCAAATAGGCTTCTGGAACACCAATTCCTTGTCAACTTCAATATAATTGCTCAGAAATCTTCCAATTTCAACCAAAACCTGTAAAATAAAATCTAAAGGGAAACGTGACACTATTCTAATAAAATGTACTAAAATATAGCTAAATTATCATAGAGGATAGCTAAAATAGGTGAAAAAGACTCGAATGAAAGTGTAAAATTCACATTCATCAAACTCTCCAAACCGAACCTTTGCTTGTCCTCAAGCAACTAAGCTAGACTCTAATACAAAAAACATGCAAGACACAAAATGGAGTTTCATGCCAAATAAAATGAACTAATCTACTGAATCTATCAAATAACATATGAACAAAAACCATATAAATCAAAGCATGAATATAGGTTGAAGAATACCTCGATTGACTTATACACATCCACATAAGCACTTATGTCAAGACAAGATAGTCTCTCGTAACATTCTGTACCTGGACCTAGTCAGTGACGACGTAATGATGCATGCTAAGATACGAATGGTTGCCCCGTGCCTATGAAACTGAGGACTTACTGCTGTTCCACCATGTTAAGACTTTTCCTCAAAAGAGGTCGAACCAGTACTGGCTCTCATCAAACGAAGGAGGGTTCCCAATAAAAGATAACTCTCCCCTATTCTACCCATCTCTCAAGTAAAGTCTTAAGCTATTCACCACTGCCTGAATGGCAGGACGAGGGTGGTCTAGAACAGATGACACTCAAGACAAAAAAGATAAAAAATGCAAAAACACGATTACGAACATTACAAAAATGGAAAAGACTCAACACTTTGCTGAACTGCTATTTGGCTTTCTTTTTTGGACCCTTCTTTGCTTTTTTGGAGTCTTTTCTTTTTTTTCTTCTTTTTTTTTCTTTCCAGATTCTTTTTTTTTCTCTTTTTTTTTCTGGAAATTTTTCTTCCTTTTTTTTCGATTTTTTTTCGTAGCCAGCAGTAGCATAACAAAGAGAGAAAAAAAATGACTCACACGACTTCCCCAAACCTATTTGAAAGAATAGGTTGGAGTACAAAATTTACGGAAAAGGAAAAATAAACTCACAATACGAAAATGAAAAACAGAAACAAGTCTATGATGGTGCAACCCCCTCCCCAAACCTATTCGGAAGAATAGGTTATAAACAAAGGATCACACAACCTCACACTACCTCCTTCCTAGGCATTTAGCAATCTCAAAGCATGCTGAAGACTTGTTGCCTCTTAGGTACATATTACTCGGGAAAACAACCATAAGACCCTAACATGCATCATCCTATTATAAAGGCCTTCGTGAACCGCAGTAGAGAAAACAGCACTAAGTGATGTCGAGACTACCAAGCTTAACTAAGTGCAATACATAAATGTGACAAGCCAAGCGAGACAGACCTCAAACAAATTCATAAAGATGAAGCATACGATTAATGGCATAGTTAGTTGATCTATCCAATAAAAAAGTTCAAAAAATTCGGCAATAAACTCCATATAAAACATGCAAGACTATCCTAGGATGAATGCAATGAATGCAACCTAAAAATCTAAGAAAGCAGTAAACGTGCAAATGCAAATGCAAGCAAAGAACAAGATACTAATCGACACAAAGCCAGACAATACTTAACATCATGGTTCACATCCCATCCCCCTTACGATTCTTAAGCTAGCCCCTAGCAAAAGAGAATGAGTAATAAGAAGTGATACTAGATGTTACCGAAGGGTTTGGCCTCGGTCGGCTGAGAGTGGACATGTGGAAGGACTAATCATCGGGATGGAAGTCCCCATAAAACTCACTCCACATGTCATTCATGAGCTCATTGGACTGTCGTAGAGCTTCCTACTGTTGCTGGATGAGCTGTTGCTGCTCCCACATGTGCTGCCTATCCTCTCGGCGATGCTCCTCGAATATCTCCCAATCGCGGTTGTGCTGGACAATGTGCATGTCGATGTCCTGTCGCATGGCCGCGTTGTTGGCATCAATTATGTCGAAACGGCCGTCGAGGTAGGTACAGAATTCGGAGAAGTCAAATCCTCCAGACCCTTGTGGTGCTCCAGCTGGTGCATGCGGTGCTTGATGGACAAACGAAATATCTGGGATAGGGGCTTCGCCAACATCGGCCTCCATAGCATCCTCATGATCGGAATCATTTGGCTGGAATGGTGCTCCTACATCCGCAGCGGCTGCTGTGGGGTTCCTCAACTGATACCTGTTGAGTTGTACCTCAATGGTCGAGGGTGAAAGTGCAGCGACCTCGCAATCCCCGTCCTCAATATCATCGACCCCATGATATATGCAGTAGGCTGTGATGAAGCTCGGGAAGATGAAAGGCTTCCTCTTCTTTTCCCAGTGGCGCTCGTACTCCTCATACATAATGTGCCCTATGTCGATCTGATGTCCGTCTAAGAGGCAGTAGAGGAGCTCGGCGTAGTAGGGCTGAATCCATATGTCATTCTTCCTCGGGATCAAGTAGGAGATGCAAAATTTCATCATCACCTTAGCTTCGATGCTAAGGTCGCTATAACTGATCCGTCTAGGTGCTGCCCCAACTTCCGGATATCGGTACTTCCTGTTGCAGATCACATCGGTGATGTGTCTCCCTATACCCCTAGTGATCCTCGAATACAAGTAGGCGTGGTCGCTCTCTGTGAATTCCAGGTTCCCGAAATGGATGAAGGAAGAAATGTACTCTGGGTTCCATGATTATTTTCAGGCCTCGGACTAACACCCCATTCTTCTCGTCGAGATCCGTATATCCAGTGTAGAAATCTCGGAGGAGGCTCTCGTCGTACCCTTTGAACCTGTTGGAACTGTACCATGCCCAATTCCTTTGTGACCCCAAACGTTACAGCGTCCTATATCCCGCTTTATCCGCCGCGGACTCAGGAATGTCAATCCTCCTATCTGGGATGATCGACCTTCCTCCGTCGGCCATCTACGCCTCTAGCCTTTGTCGCACCTCTATCGCAGCGGCAGACAACTCGTACAAATCGTGAGATGGTTGGGAGCTTGATGCCACTCCCTTCCTCGGTGCCATGATTCCTCAAATCTGGAAATTGAATGAGCTAGGAAGAAATTTGTTCGGATAGAATGATAGAGCACGTAACGGGCTTCGAATGAAGCTAAAGAACACACAAAATGATGGCGAGATGAAGAAGTTATGAAGATTTGAAGTTATTTTGAATATGGAGGAAATTTTGGAGTTTGGAAGATGAAAATGGAGGAAAATGGGGGTTTGGGGAAGAAACCCCCATTTTTTTCAATCTGGTGGTGCGGGGCGGTTCGCCCCACACCTGGGGCGGACCGCCCCGCATGCCCAGAGCGCGCGCGCGCGCTCTGGTCGTGGTGCGATTCGCCCCCCACTCCTAGGTGGGAGACGAACGTTTTTTGAAATAAAAATGCGGTTTTTAGTCCCCGAAAAAGTTTTTAGTCCCCGAAAAATCATTTTCCTCAAAAAATCACTCGAAAAGTCGCACTCGAACACAACATAAGCACATACGACACAGAACCGAACAAATTCACATATGAAAAGCAAATTGTTCAAGTATGAATGCATGCAATAAAGCGGTAAAGAAAGCGATAAAAACCCCGGGTTGCCTCCCGGATAGCGCCATTGTTTAAAGTCTCTGACTCGACTCCTGTCTTTGCCTATCTTTTCCTTCTGAGGGTACTAGACTTCCCCTTCATGAGTCTCCTTCCCGTGCCTCGATCCGGTGAATAAGAGTGAACATAGACGTTAAGACCACTGTAATCAATAGTGTTAGAAGTATCGGGTGGATCAGGTGGATCTGATATGGCTTGCAACACATGTTGCTTGCCATCCACTTCGATAGTGCAAGTCCTTTGGTAGATGTCCATTACGGAGCGTAGCTTAGTCAAGAATGTTCGTCCTAAGAGTATGACATCCCCCGTTCCTGGTGCTGATGCTGGCATAATTACAAAATCGGTGTAGACAAAGGCTTCACCAATTTTGACTAATACATTCTTCACAACGCCTTCGGGTTTCACCAGGGATCCATCCGCCAGTTGCACAATAGCCTTATGCACAGTTAGTTCTCCAAGGTTACTCTTCACGAAAACATTCAAAGGGAGCACATTAGAGTAGGATCCTGTGTCTAGTGTGGCTCGGACATCTTCAAGCTCCCCAATCCCGACCTTAACATCGAAACTTTGAGGGAGTGGCTCGGGATCGTCTTGCTCCTCTTCACTCTTGTTAGTACCAAGGTCCTTTTCTGCTTCTTCAGCTTGTAGGGGCAGTTCCCTCTTGCAACTCTCGCACTTAGCAACCTTCTTGATGGTGATTTCAACAGGTAGATCACCCACTAAGTTAATGGACAACGATTTCTCAGTGTTGCTGGGCAGTTTGCCTTGCTCCCTACTTGCTCCTCGGTCGATCAACTCTTGCATCTTTTGATGGGCAAGCCTAGTGCTCTCTTCCAACCTATCGAGCCTTGCCCTAGTCTTCTCAGACTCTTCTTCATAACGTTAGAGAAAACTTTGTGTGTGATCAACCATCTTCTGCAAGTTCTCCATCAGTTGAGCCGATTTCGACTTCGGTGGCTCTTTCGGAGCGGGGTTTTCACAGTGATCATTACCATAGTTCAGCCTACTACGGTCTTGGTTAGGTCCATAGGTCTGGTTAGCCGGTGCATATCCTTGATTGTTACTGTATCCTCTTCTCCAAAATCCACCTCGAGGATTCCTACCGTCTTGTCCGTAGCTAACTTCTTGAGTGCCAAACTCCGTAGCAAAGGCTTCTTCTTCGCCTCCTCGAGCCCAGTTGCCATCATCGTATGCCAACTCCGATCTACACATATGAGCCCCATGCCCATAGTTCTTGCATATTCGGCATACTTCGTTCGAAACAGTTGTTCCGGTGGCGCTCTTGAGGACTTGCTTCAATTCGTTGGTAAGGCACTCGAATTGATCCCCATTCCCCCTGTACATAGGGGCTTATTGAGTCGGTGGAGCTTCAGGTCCACGTCTCCTAGCCATTGCTCTTGGGTCCTTGAACTGCGAACCCTTAGCAAGCCTTTCGAAAACTGCCCAGACGTCTTCTGCGGTTTCCTCCCAAATATTGCCTCGGCATTGGAAATCCACCACTTGTTGGTTCTCGAAGGTTAGTCCATTGTAGAAGTGTTGGACTAGGTCAGAAAGTTCAAAACCATGGTGAGGGCACTTGTTCGTGAGATCTTGGAACCTCTCGAACGCGGTGTAGATGGTCTCATCATAGTCCTGCTTGAATCCAGTGATCTACGCCTTTAGCGCGGTAGTCAAGGTGTGAGGGAAGTATTTCTCCATGAAAGCTGAAAAAACCTTTTATCAAGTGTCCAGCGAGCCTGCTGGAAGAGAACTCAGCCATGACTTGGCTCTGTCGCCAAGTCCCATAGCAAAAACCTTCATCCTCAACTCATCCGTTGTTATGTCAGCTCCGGGTCGTGGGAGTTGGTTGACGAACTCATCGATATCGTGCAAGTACCCCATCACATCTTCCCTTGTTAAGCCATAGAACCTCGGAAGTTGTTGGAATGCGTGGTTCTTGATCTCCAGATCTCGGGTTGCGGACGAAAGAACTATCGCTGGTCCCCTCATACGATCCTTGGTGGGTTGTACCCATGCCTTCAGTGGTCTAGCTTCTGCCATTCCGTCGATCAACTCTTGCATCTTTTGATGGGCAAGCCTAGTGCTCTCTTCCAACCTATCGAGCCTTGCCCTAGTCTTCTCAGACTCTTCTTCATAACGTTTGAGAAAACTTTGTGTGTGATCAACCATCTTCTGCAAGTTCTCCATCAGTTGAGCCGATTTCAACTTCGGTGGCTCTTTCGGAGCGGGGTTTTCGCAGTGATCATTACCATAGTTCAGCCTACTACGGTCTTGGTTAGGTCCATAAGTCTGGTTAGCCGGTGCATATCCTTGATTGTTACTGTATCCTCTTCTCCAAAATCCACCTCGAGGATTCCTACCGTCTTGTCCGTAGCTAACTTCTTGAGTGCCAAACTCCGTAGCAAAGGCTTCTTCTTCGCCTCCTCGAGCCCAGTTGCCATCATCGTATGCCAACTCCGATCTACACATATGAGCCCCATGCCCATAGTTCTTGCATATTCGGCATACTTCGTTCGAAACAGTTGTTCCGGTGGCGCTCTTGAGGACTTGCTTCAATTTGTTGGTAAGGCACTCGAATTGATCCCCATTCCCCCTGTACATAGGGGCTTATTGAGTCGGTGGAGCTTCAGGTCCACGTCTCCTAGCCATTGCTCTTGGGTCCTTGAACTGCGAACCCTTAGCAAGCCTTTCGAAAACTGCCCAGACGTCTTCTGCGGTTTCCTCCCAAATATTGCCTCGGCATTGGAAATCCACCACTTGTTGGTTCTCGAAGGTTAGTCCATTGTAGAAGTGTTGGACTAGGTCAGAAAGTTCAAAACCATAGTGAGGGCACTTGTTCGTGAGATCTTGGAACCTCTCGAACGCGGTGTAGATGGTCTCATCATAGTCCTGCTTGAATCCAGTGATCTGCGCCTTTAGCGCGGTAGTCAAGGTGTGAGGGAAGTATTTCTCCATGAAAGCTGAAAAAATCTTTTATCAAGTGTCCAGCGAGCCTGCTGGAAGAGAACTCAGCCATGACTTGGCTCTGTCGCCAAGTCCCATAGCAAAAACCTTCATCCTCAACTCATCCGTTGTTATGTCAGCTCCGGGTCGTGGGAGTTGGTTGACGAAATCATCGATATCGTGCAAGTACCCCATCACATCTTCCCTTGTTAAGCCATAGAACCTCGAAAGTTGTTGGAATGCGTGGTTCTTGATCTCCAGATCTCGGGTTGCGGACGAAAGAACTATCGCCGGTCCCCTCATACGATCCTTGGTGGGTTGTACCCATGCCTTCAGTGGTCTAGCTTCTACCATTCCGTCGATTTCCTTGAAGAGACTAAGTAGAGATTCAGAGAAATCGGTTTCCTCTATTTCCTCTAGTGCGCGCCTTTCATGTAGTCGCCTTCTTTGGTGGTAGACTCTGTCGATCTCATCAATTGAATTAGCAAGCGGTGTACCTGCAGAACGTGTATGCGGCATACACTATCTGTAACAGACTAGGAAAAGTGATTAGAAACAAACTAGGAAAGCAATATCAGAGAGAGATTAAAAAGGAAAACTAAAACTAACAGAATTAGGAATCTAAAGCTGAAAATATAAACAAATTAAATAGAAAAAAGGACTATACTCCCCGGCAATGGCGCCAATTTGATGGACGGAGATTTGTCAGGTCCCGGTTCAGTCAAATAAATTTGTTATTTAGCCAAAGGCAATCCACAACTACAACGAAAACTGTAGTGTAGCACTAGAATGACTCGAGTGTCGTTCTCTCAGGACTATAACTAGCTTTATCTATTTAACAAGAGAATATGAAAACAGCAGACAGATAGCAATAGGGGGTTTTCTAGCAGATAATGGAGATTGGTGATAGTATGGTCCTTCTTAACATAATGGGTCGATAATCATGCATAAATTCCTCGGTCTTGCATAGAGATCTTTGAATTAATCTAGTGTCCTGTTGCAAGTATTAAGCACTACGAAGATAATTGGTCTGACAAGTCAATCACGATTGTCCTAATGTTTTCCGTAATTATTCAACACTACGAAGATAATTGGTTTGATGGTTGACAAGTGTCCAATTGTGCATAATAATCAATACAACATACGAGAATTTTGGTTACAACTGATCAACGAAATAAAGCAATGACACGGAGTATAATGCGCGATATAGCCATTAGCATGATTATCTTCCCTTCGCTAAGAATTCACATACTACCACCAACGATAAGTTTATCTACTCATAATAGGCATGCAATCAACAGAAATCATAGAAGAAAACATGTTGAAAGAATATAATAAAATAAGTAGAATAAAACTGTAAGATACAAAGTTACCGAAGGTTGTCAATCTCCGGATGATTGCGGTCCTACGAGCTGCAAACTGCTATGAAAAAGTATCCCCTAAGCTACAGAAATCACAGGACATGCCCCGGGAAGTTCCTACCTAAAACTATAGAGAGAGGTGAGAAAGTAGGTCTGGAAAGATATGATTTTCGGAGAGAAAACTGAGCACTATATATAGGCCCCGAATAAAACACGGGGCGGTTCGCCCCAGCCTGCGGCGGTTCGGCCCCCGGCTTTTTCGCGGAATTCCGCGTTTTTCGACGCGGTTTTGGATTTCTTCACCTTTTCGGACTCGGTTTCTGACTTCTAGTGGCCTTCTAACCTCCAGATTCGACCCCTAGACTCCAAATCCTATCCGGAAACCTTCAGATACTCCAAATAGGCTTCCGGAACACCAATTCCTTGTCAACTTCAATATAATTGCTCAGAAATCTTCGAATTTCAACCAAAACCTGTAAAATAAAATCTAAAGGGAAACGTGACACTATTCTAATAAAATGTACTAAAATATAGCTAAATTATCATAGAGGATAGCTAAAATAGGTGAAAAAGACTCGAATGAAAGTGTAAAATTCACATTCATCATGTATCAGAGCCAAGTTAATTGATTACGTATATACGTATATATATTGTATGATTTTGTAGATATGTGGATGCAATTGAGTCTATGAAATATTCGATTTTCAAAAGTTTTGTTTTTATATAAATTTAGAATTTATATTTTTTCAAAAAAAAAAAATTATATATATATATATATATATATATATATTTTGACCGGGCCGCCTGCGCGACGCAGGCGGCGGGCGCTGTTCCCGCGGTGCAGGCGCAAGGCGCCCGCGTGCTGCGGGCGCCCGGATGCCTGCGGGAGCCTGCGGCCGCAGGCGCCCGTGCGCCGGGCGCCTGCGGCCGCGGCGCCCGTGCCTGCGTGCCGCGGGCGCAGGCTCCGGGGCCGCAGGCACCGTGGTCCCGTCCCATGTTTTAATATATATATATTTTCCGGGTTGGACCCAAAATCGAATTTTGAAAGTTTTGAGGATTGAATTTTATATTTGGAATATAAGTATGATTTAATTGTAATTGTTTTTAACTAGAGGGGTTAAATTTAATTAGTATAAAGTTAAAGGGCTTATTTGTAATTTATCAATTTATTGTTTATTGCAAATTAGTCCTTCTACTTTTGAATTTTAAATTTAACACCTCCAAGGTTTCAAAAATTACAATTAAGTCATTCGGGTATTCGAAAATTGCTACTTGGTCAATAGAATTTTCGATTTTTCAATCTAGTCCAAATTTTCAATTATTTCATAGAGATTATAAGTATGGGATTATAATTTTCATAATGAAATTATGAAGTCATTTGGCATCCACATAGGCTACTATTTGTTTCGTATGCTCAATATGCTATTGTTTGACAATGCATGTTTAAATACCAAGTATTTTACTTTCCGTTCGACCGCTATGCATGCGAGGGTAGGCGGCGCCCTCTTATATGTCGGACTGCATATTTTATGTATGGATAGGCGGCACCCATTATGTGCTTGACCGCGTTTAGAACTAGAATGGATAGGCGACATCCATTACGTGTAGACTGCTCATGCATGATGCGTAGGCGGCGCCCTTATTTGTTTGTAGATGACTGATAACAACCCTCAAGCGACAAGCCCCAACCAATATAAGTACAGAAATATATATATGTAGGTATTTCTGAGATGCTTTCCATAGGGTGATTTAATTCTGAACTTTCATTGCGTTTTCTTGTATCGGCGACCTCGTCTTACAGACTCGCAGTGATCGTCAGATTAGAGTAAGCCTATGGTTATGACTTACTGCATATTGTATCTAGCGACCTCGATAGGTACAGTATGTAGGGCATCGGGTTAAATTAGATTTAACAACCAAGAGTTGCGTGACGGAATTGGATAGTCCTACAGGTCATATTATGCTATAGGGGGGTTTCTAGCAGATAATGGAGATTGGTGATAGTATGGTCCTTCTTAACATAACGGGTCGATAATCATGCATAAATTCCTCGGTCTTGCATAGAGATCTTTGAATCAATCTAGTGTCCTGTTGCAAATATTAAGCACTACGAAGATAATTGGTCTGACAAGTTAATCACTATTGTCCTAATGTGTTCCGTAATTATTCAACACTACGAAGATAATTGGTCTGATGGTCGACAAGTGTCCAATTGCGCATAATAATTAATACAACATACGAGAATTTAGGTTACAACTGATCAACGAAATGAAGCAATGACACAGAGTATAATGCACGATATAGCCATTAGCATGATTATCTTCCCTTCGCTAAGAATTCACATACTACCACCAACGATAAGTTTAGCTACTCATAATAGGCATGCAATCAACATAAATCATAGAAGAAAACATATTGAAAGATATATAAAATAAGTAGATTAAACTGTAATATACAAGTTACCGAAGGTTGTCAATATCCGAAGAATTGCGATCCTACGAGCTCCAATCCGCTATGAAAAAGTATCCCCTAAGCTACAAAACTCCCAGGACAGGCCCCGGGAAGTTCCTACCTAAAACTATAGAGAGAGGTGAGAAAGTAGGTCTCGAAAGATATGATTTTCGGAGAAAAACTGAGCACTATATATAGGCCCCGAAAAACCACGGGGCGGTTCGCCCCAGCCATGCGGCGGTTCGCCCCCGGTTTTTTCTCGCGGAATTCCACGTTTTCGACGCGTTTTTGGATTTCTTCCCCTTTTCGGACTTGGTTTCTGACTTCTAGTAGCCTTCTAACCTCCAAATTCGGCCCCTAGACTTCAAATCCTATCCGGAAACCTTTAGATACTCCAAATAGGCTTCTGGAACACCAATTCCTTGTCAACTTCAATATAATTGACCGGAAATCTTCGAATTTCAACCAAAACCTGTAAAATAAAATCTAAAGGGAAACGTGACACTATTCTAATAAAATACATTAAAATATAGCTAAATTAACATATATGATAGCTAAAATAGGTGAAAAAGACTCGAATGAAAGTGTAAATACACATTCATCAAGCTACGAAAAGATTGAGTACGTCTTGGACGAGGTCATTCCCGTGTGCCCCGAAAATCAAACTGCCGATCAGGTTGCTGCTTGGAATCAAGCCAACAAGGCAAAGTATGATAAGCATCTTGAGGATGCTAGATCCGCGCAGTGTATTATGCTGCCGGCAATGAGCAATGAGCTGCAAAGACAACATGAAAGCATGTTGCCGTATGAGATGCTGAAGCATCTAGAGTCGCTCTTTAAGACGACAGCTAGAAGTGTTGAATTTGATTTGATCAAAGAGATACACAGATGCAAGCTCAGTGAAGGAGGGAACATGTCTTAACATGTTCTCAAAATGATTGGTCTCTTTGAAAAGCTTGTCGATGCCGGCGTTAAGCTAGAGAACAAGATCATGGTGATCTTTGTCCTTCAATCATTGCCGAGTTCGTATTCGCAGTTCATCATCAATTACACGATGAATGCGAAGGACGTAACACTGCCTAAACTTCATAATCTGCTGAAGACATATGATCAGACTCTTCCTATGAAGGAAAAGTCGATTATGCTTGTTGGGCAACCGTCTAACCCAAACCCGAGAAACAAAGGTGCTAAGGGTAAGGGAAAGTCGGGAGCCAAGGCTAACACTTGGAGTGATAAGCCTAAGCGTCCGAACCAGAAAAGGATGTTCAATAGAAGCAGAACGGTACGCACAGATGAATGTCTTTTCTGTAAGCAGAAAGGACATTGGAAGAAAGATTGTCCTAAGCTTAGGGCAAATCAAGCTAAGAAGCCATCGGCTTCTGGCTCAGGTATGTTTGTTATTGAAATGAACATGACTACTTTTGACTCCAATGGTTGGGTATTAGATACAGCTTGTGGCTCACACATTTGTAATAATGTGCAGGGGCTAATTGATCACAGGCTAGTCAAGCAAGGTGAAATCGACTTGCATGTTGGGAACGACAATCCAGTTGAAGCCAAACGCGTTGGACGCAGCAAGATAGATTTACCTTCGGGACAATGTTTAGAACTTGATAATGTTTATTTTGTTCCATCCATTGTCAGAAATATTATTTCTATTCCATTGTTAGACAATATAGGTTTTTCCTTTCGATTTGCGAATATTACTTGTTATTTTTCATTAAATGATCAGTATTGATGAACGTATTTTTGACGCGTTCATCTTGTCTTTTTTACCCTCTTTTGCTATCTTCTAGCCTTGTTTTTTGGTTAGTTTTGTAGAATAGTGTCACGTTTTGTGTTTTCTGCATTTTCAGGCACTTAGGTACGAAAGAGCGTTTTTGGAGCTAAAAACGAGCCTTTTGATGGAAAAGATGGCCCCGTTGAAGTTCTCCAATCTCCGTGGCTTGTTCGTAAGTGTTTGAGCATCAATAAGCATCGAGAAGGATGAGTCCAAGGCACCCGAGGGCCATGCGAGGGCAAAAAGATGGAGTTTGAAGACAAAAATCTGCCCAGGAGCCAGCTAAGCGCTTGGAATAGTGAAGCGCTCCGCTTCATTTTCCAGGAGCTTTAGCACAGAAGCCAAGCGAAGCGCTTGGAGTGCCAAAGCGCTTCGCTTGCCAAGCGCTCCGCTTGGCTTCTCCAAGCGGTCCGCTTGGCAGCGGTTACGTTTTCGGATTTTCCTTCTTAGATCTGATCTTTGGTCATTTTTTGAATATCTTTTGAACTGTAACTTCGTTTTGGAGAGCTCCTAAGCCCCAAAACTCAGAGAAAACTCAGATTACATTGTATTTTAGCTTGGGATTCAAGGTTTTGATTGGGATTCATCCTTTGTAATCATCTACAGAGAGGTTTTCTTTGATTTCCACCGATTAGTGACAGCTTTGGTGGTAGTATCACTCTCTTGTCTTGTAGTTTGATATGATGTATTTTGATTATTATTCATATGAATTGATGTCTATGTTGATGAATATGAGTAGCTAAATCTTTTGTGTTGGTGGTAGAATGAAGAATATGCATGCTATGGGTTATGTTTATGCTTACATGAGATTGTGATTCAATCTTGCTGCAAATCCCTTCATATGATTCTTAGTTGCCTATAAAATATATTCGAATTGAGTATAGTGACAAACTCTTGGTCAATGAAAGCTATAGGATCGTATGTTAGAGATTTGCAGCATGCTAGATAAATGGTGTTGGTGACAAGCACCTCTAAAGTATTGATAGTGGTCTTTTATGATGTGTGTCTTAAAGTTACCTAGACGAGTTGCTTAGCAGACTTGATCGAAGGTTTTACGCACTGAACTTGTGAGCATATTCGTAACCCATGCATGTGTATTTGATTTCTACCACCAACCGTTTTCCAAACTTGATTACATCAATCTGATTTCTCGTTGCTTTGTTCAAAGAAAACCATTCTATAAACATTTGAACTCGTTGACTGAAATTACTAGCAAAAACCTCAAGCAAAGCCACGTTAGGTCCCGAGAGAACGACACTCGGGGATAACTTGCCATTGCACTTTAGTTTGTGTAGTGATAAGTGTTCTTAGGCTTTTAAACAAATTTAATTGGTGAAAAACGACATCATCAAGTATTATGGAAAAGCTCGCTTGGTGAATGGTTTATATATTTTGCAAAGTAGTCTACCTTTATTTCAAATACATAACAAACAACCGTCTTCAAGTAGGAAGAATAATCCATCTTATCTATGGCATTGTCGGCTAGGCCATATCAATGAAACACGGATTCAAAGACTAAGGAAGTTGGACTACTTAGAACCATTTGATTTTGAATCATATGGGACATGTGAATCTTGTGTTAAGGGTAAGATGACGAACAAACCTTTTGTTGGACAAGGTGTTCGTGCCACTCGCTGCTTACAGATCATACATACCGATGTATGTGGACCTTTTAAAGTCCATGCGCGTGGGCGTTATCCTTACTTCGTTACCTTTACTGCTGATTTCTCAAGGTATGGAAATATTTATCTTATGAAGAATAAATCCGAGACCTTTGGGAAATTCAAGGAGTTTAGGAATGAGGTCGAGAATGAATTGAACCTAAGGATAGTCACACTTCGATCAGATCGAGGAGGTGAATACCTTAGTGAAGAATTTATCGACTACTTGAAGGAAAATAGAATTCAATCGCAATGGACTCCTACTGGAACACCACAGTTAAATGGTGTGTCTGAGAGGAGGAATCGAACCCTGTTAAACATGGTAAGATCAATGATTGGATTCTCGACTCTTCCAAAGTATCTGTGGGGATATGCACTACAAACTGCAATCTATATTCTGAACCGTGTACCATCTAAATCAGTGGAGAAAACTCCTTACGAGTTGTGGAAGGGAAAGAAGCCTTTACTAGGCTATCTTAGACCTTGGGGCTGTCCTGCGATAGTCAAACTGATGCTCACTGATAAGTTAGATGCCAAGGGTGTCAAAGTATATTTCATAGGCTATCCTCGTCAGACGAGAGGCTATGAATTCTATCATGCTGAAGATCACAAGGTGATCGTATCTAGAAACGTGAAGTTTTTAGAAGCTGAATACCTCGAAGAAGAGAGGTTAGATGACATGATAGAACTTGAAGAAATTCAAGACTTTGACACGCGCGAACATGAGGTCTCTAAATCTTCTGTTTTGGACACAAGTTCAGTGGGAGCTTTCGAAGCAGACAAGGGTGATGATATGAAACTTGCTAGGCATGTCATAGTCAGTCGGAGTCCTGTGATTAGATCAACAGTTGAAACCACACCAATAGAACCCGTTGTCAACCAACCTGTGCAACAAGTTGCACAAGAGCAGCCTCCCGCAAGGGAACAGGGTCGCGCCTAGCGACCAGCTGCATCAGTACCCACTGATAATGTTCTTGTTACACGAAGCCAGAAAAGAAAAGCACCAAAACCAGTCGAGCTCCGTAGGTCGAAGAGGATCCTAAAAGGACCTCAGAAGCAAAGCCTTATGATAGAAGACATCAGTGAACTTGATGTCGATTTATCAGATCGGGAAGATCCCGAGACCTACAATGAGGCAATAATTGATATTGACTCAGACAAATGGCAAGAGGCCATGGAATTAGAAATGGATTCAATGTACCAGAACCAAGTTTGGAACTTGGTAGACTTGCCCCAAGGGGTTAGACCTATTGGGTGCAAATGGGTCTTTAAACGAAAGACAGATGCCGATGGCAAGGTACAAACGCACAAAGCTAGGCTTGTGGCGAAAGGCTACACGCAAAGGTATGGCATCGATTACGATGAAACCTTTTCACCGGTAGCAAAATTGAAGTCCATTCGAATTCTACTTGCAATAGCTGCCTACTATGATTATGAAATCTGGCAGATGGATGTAAAGACTGCCTTCCTCAATGGAAACCTTGAGGAAGAGGTCTATATGGTACAGCCGGAAGGTTTTATTAGTAAAACCAGGCCAACTGCTGTATGCAAATTACAAAGATCCATCTATGGGCTAAAGCAAGCGTCAAGGAGCTGGAATATCCGCTTTGATGAAGCTGTCCAATCGTTTGACTTCATCAGAAGCAAGGAAGATCCCTGTGTCTACGCTAGACACAGCGACAAAGGAGTTGTTTTCATGATCATTTATGTAGATGACATTTTGATCATGGGAAACAATGTCTCTATGCTAGAAGAGACTAAAATTTGGTTATCAAGTACCTTCTCGATGAAGGACTTGGGTGAAGCGAACTACATCCTAGGGATCAAGATCTTTAGAGATAGATCCAAGAGGATGTTAGGAATGACAAAATACTGAAGCGTTATAAGATGGACGACCCAAAGAGAGGCTTTCTCCCAGCTAGGCATGGGATTGTCTTATCAGTTAAGGATGGTCCTAAAACTGATGAAGAAAGAAATGCAATGAGTCGTGTGCCCTATACTTCGGTAGTAGGGTCTATAATGTATGCAATGAATTGCACAAGGCCCGATGTGGCATATGCGCTTAGTGTCACTTGTCGACACCAACAGAATCCAGGAGTACCTCACTGGACTGCTGTAAAGAACATTCTTAAGTACCTTCGACGGACTAAAGAGATGTTCTTGGTGTTTGGTGGAGAACCAGAATTAAAGATGTCTGGGTATGTCGACGCTGGATTTGAATCAGATCCTGATGACTTAAGTCACAGACAAGATACGTATTCAAATTGAACGGAGGAGCTGTCTGTTGGAAGAGTTCTAAGCAAGCCACGGTTGCTGACTCATCCACAGAATCCGAGTACATTGCTGCATCAGAAGCATCGAAAGAAGCTGTCTGGATTTCAGAGTTCTTGAAGGAATTGAGGGTTGTTCCTGCTCCTAGTCCAATAACGATTTATTGTGACAATACGGGCGCCGTCGCTCAAACTAGGGAGCCTAGATCTACAAACAAGAACAGACATGTACTTAGGAAATATCACGTTATACGTGAGATTATAGATAGAGGAGAAGTTAGTATAGAACGTGTCTCTACCACGGACAACGTGGTGATGAATGTGTATTATACACTTTCATTCGAGTGTTTTTCACCTATTTTAGCTATCCTCTATGTTAATTTAGCAATATTTTAGTGCATTTTATTAGAATAGTGTCACGTTTCCTTTTAGAATTTATTTTACAGGTTTTGGTTGAAATTCGAAGATTTCCGGGCAATTATATTGAAGTTGACAAGGAATTGGTGTTCCAGAAGCCTATTTGGAGTATGTGAAGGTTTCCGGATTGGATGTGGAGTCTAGGGGTCGAATCTGGAGGTTAGAAGGTCACTAGAAGTCAGAAACCGAGTCCGAAAAGGGGAAGAAATCCAAAACCGCATCAAAACGCGGAATTCCGCGAAAAAGCCGCCGGGCGAACCGCCCCACAATAATTCGAAGCCTATATATAGTTGCTCAGTTTTCTCCGAAAATCATATCTTTCTAGACCTCCAGACCTACTTTCTCACCTATCTCTGTAGTTTTAGGTAGGGACTTCCCAGAGCCTGTTCTGGGGTCCGTAGCTTAGGGGATACTTTTTCATAGCAGTTTGGAGCTCGTAGGATCGCAATCATCCGGAGATTGACAACCTTCGGTAACTTTGTATCTTACAGTTTTATTCTACTTATTTTATTATATTCTTTCAACATGTTTTCTTCTATGATTTCTGTTGATTGCAAGCCTATTATGAGTAGCTAAACTTATCGTTGGTGGTAGTATGTGAATTCTTAGCGAAGGGAAGATAATCATGCTAATGGCTATATCGCGCATTATACTCCGTGTCATTGCTTTAGCTCGTTGATCAGGCACAACCTAAATTCTCGTATGTTGTATTAATTATTATGCACAATTGGACCCTCGTCGACCTATTCCCGAGTTTATCTTCGTAGTGTTGAATAATTACGGAACACATTAGGACAATAGTGATTGACTTGTCAGACCAGTTATCTTCGTAGTGCTTAATAATTGCAACAGGACACTAGTTTGATTCAAAGATCTCTATGCAAGACCGAGGAATTTATGCATGATTATCGACCCGTTATGTTAAGAAGGATCATACTATCACCAATCTCCATTATCTTCTAGAAACCGCCTTTTGCTATCTGTTGCTGTTTTTATATTCTAAATTAGATTTGATAAAGCTAGTTATAGTCCTGAGAGAACGACACTCGCGTCATTCTACTGCTACACTACGGTTTTCGTTGTAGTTGTGGATTGCTGATGAATGTGTATTTTACACTTTCATTCGAGTCCTTTTCACCTAATTTAGCTATCATCTATGTTAATTTAGCTATATTTTAGTACATTTTATTAGAATAGTGTCACGTTTCCCTTTAGATTTTATTTTACAGGTTTTGGTTGAAATTCGGAGATTACCAGGCAATTATATTGAAGTCTACAAGGAATTGGTGTTCCAGATGCCTATTTGGAGTATCTGAAGGTTTCCGGATAGGATTTGGAGTCTAGGGGCCGAATCTGGAGGTTAGAAGGCTACTAGAAGTCATAAACCGAGTCCGAAAAGGTGAAGAAATCCAAATCCTGGGAGGCGAACCGCCGGAGTTATTTCGGGCCTATATATAGTGCTCAGTTTTCTCTCCGAAAATCATATCTTTCCAAGCCTACTTTCTCACCTCTCTCTATAGTTTTAGGTAGGAACTTCCCGGGGCCTGTCCTGGGAGTTCCGTAGCTTAGGGGATACTTTTTCATAGCAGATTGGAGCGCGTAGGATCGCAATCATCCGGAGATTGACAACCTTCGGTAACTTTGTATCTTACAGTTTTTATCTACTTATTTTATTCTTCTTTCAATATGTATTCTTCTATGATTGCTATTGATTGCATGCCTATTATGAGTAGCTAAACTTATCATTGGTGGTAGTATGTGAATTCTTAACGAGGGAAGATAATCATGCTAATGGCTATATCGCGCATTATACTCCGTGTCATTGCTTTATTTCGTTGATCAGTTGCAACCAAAATTCTCGTATGTTGTATTGATTATTATGCACGCATGGACACTAGTCGACCATCAGACCAATTATCTTCGTAGTGTTGAATAATTACGGAACACATTAGGACAATCGTTGTTGACTAGTCAGACCAAATTATCTTCGTAGTGCTTAATACTTGCAACAGGACACAAGATTGATTCAAAGATCTCTATGCAAGACCGAGGAATTTATGCATGATTATCGACCCATTATGTTAAGAAGGACCATACTATCACAAATCTCCATTATCTGCTTGAAAACCCCTATTGCTTTTTATCTGTTGTTTTATATTCTCTTGTTAAATAGATAAAGCTAGTTATAGTCCTGAGAGAACGACACTCGAGTCATTCTACTACTACACTACTGTTTTCGTTGTAGTTGTGGATTGCCTTTGGCTAAATAACAAATATTATTTGCTGAATCGAGACCTGACAAATCTCCGTTCATCAATTGCCTTTGGCTAAATAACAAATATTATTTGCTTGAATTCGGAGCACGACATCCGCGTTGATCAAATTGGCGCCGTTGTCGGGGACTATACTCCTTTTTTCTGTTTAATTTGTTTATATTTTAAGCTTTAGATTCCTAATTCTACTAGTTTTAGTTTTCCTTTTTAATCTCTCTCTGATACTGCTTTCCTAGTCTGTTACAAATAGTGTATGCCGCATACACGTTCTGCAGGAACACCGCTTGCTGATTCAATTGCTGAGATCGACAGAGTCTACCACCAAAGAAGGCGACTACTTGAAAGGCGCGCACTAGAGGAAATAGAGGATACCGATTTCTCTGAATCTCTACACATTCTTTTCAAGGAAATCGACGGAATGGCAGAAGCTAGACCACTGAAGGCATGGGTTCAACCCACCAAGGATCGTATGAGGGGACTGGCGATTGTTCTTTCGTCTGCAACCCGAGATCTTGAGATCAAGAACCACGCATTCCAACAACATCCGAGGTTCTATGGCTTATCAAGGGAAGATGTGATGGGGTACTTGCACGATATCGATGATTCGTCAACCAACTCCCACGACCCGGAGCTGAAATAACAACGGACGAGTTGAGAATGAAGGTTTTTGCTATGGGACTTGGCGACAGAGCCAAGTCATGGTTAAGTTCTCTTCCAGCAGGCTCGCTGGACACTTGGGAGAAGGTTTTTTCAGCATTCATGGAGAAATACTTCCCTCACACCTTGACCACCGCGCTTAAGGCGCAAATCACTGGATTCAAGCAGGACTATGATGAGACTATCTACACCGCGTTTGAGAGGTTCCAAGATCTCACGAACAAGTGCCCTCACCATGGTTTTGAACTTTCCGACCTAGTCCAACACTTCTACAATGGACTAACCTTCGAGAACCAACAAGTGGTGGATTTCCAATGCCGAGGCAATATTTGGGAGGAAACCGCAGAAGTCGTCTGGGCAGTTTTCGAAAGGCTTGCTAAGGGTTCACAGTTCAAGGACCCAAGAGCAATGGTTAGGAGACGTGGACCTGAAGCTCCACCGACTCAAGAAGCTCCTATGTACAGGGGGAATGGGGATCAATTCGAGTGCTTTACCAACGAATTGAAGCAAGTCCTCAAGAGCGCCACCGGAACAACTGTTTCGAACGAAGTATGCCGAATATGCAAGAACTATGGGCATGGGGCTCATATGTGTAGATCGCAGCTGGCATACGATGATGGCAACTGGGCACGAGGAGGCGAAGAAGAAGCCTTTGCTATGGAGTTTGGCACTCAAGAAGTTAGCTACGGACAAGACGGTAGGAATCCTCGAGGTGGATTTTGGAGAAGAGGATACCGTAACAATCAAGGATATGCACCGGCTAACCAAACTTATGGACCTAACCAAGACCGTAGTAGGCTAAACTATGGTAATGACCACTGCGAAAACCCCGCTCCGAAAGAGCCACCGAAGTCGAAGTCGGCTCAACTGATGGAGAACTTGCAAAAGATGGTTGATCACACACAGAGTTTTCTCAAACGGTATGAAGAAGATTCCGAGAAGACTAGGGCAAGGCTCGATAGGTTGGAAGAGAGCACTAGGCTTGCCCATAAAAAGATGCAAGAGTTGATCGACCGAGGAGCAAGTAGGGAGCAAGGCAAACTGCCTAGCAACACTGAGAAGTCGATGTCATTTACCTTAGTGGGTGATCTACCTGTTGAGATCACCATCAAGAAGGTTGCTAAGTGCGAGAGTTGCAATAGGGAAATGCCCCCACAAGCCGAAGAAGAAGAAAAGGACCTTGGTACTAACAAGAGTGAACAGGAGCAAGAGGATCCCGAGCCACTCCCTCAAAGTTTCGATGTTAAGGTCGGGATTGGGGAACTTGAAGATGTCCAAGCCACACTAGCCACAGGATCCTACTCTAATGTGCTCCCTTTGAATGTTTTCGAGAAGAGTAACCTTGGAGAACTAACTGTACATAAGGCTATTGTGCAACTGGCGGATGGATCCATTATAAAACCCGAGGGCGTTGTGAAGAATGTATTAGTCAAGATTGGTGAAGCTTCTGTCTACACCGATTTTGTAATTATGCCGGCATCAGCACCAGGAACGGGGGATGTCATACTCTTAGGACGAATATTCTTGACTAAGCTACGCTCCGTGATGGACGTCTACCGAAGGACTTGCACTATTGAAGTGGATGGCAAGCAACATGTGTTGCAAGCCATATCCGATCCACCTGATCCACCTGATACTTCTAACACTATTGATTACAGTGGTCTTAACGTCTATGTTCACTCTTATTCACAGGATCGAGGCACGGGAAGGAGACTCGTGAAGGGGAAGTCTAGTACCCTCAGAAAGAAAACATAGGCGAAGACAGGAGTCGAGTCAGAGACTTTAAACAATGGCGCTATCCGGGAGGCAACCCGGGGTTTTTATCGCATTCTTTACCGCTTTATTGCATGCATTCATACTTGAACAATTTGCCTTTCATATGTGAATTTGTTCGTTTCTGTGTCATATGTGCTTATGTTGTGTTCGAGTGCGACTTTTCGAGTGATTTTTTGAGGAAAATGATTTTTCGGGGACTAAAAACCGCATTTTTATTTCAAAAACATTCGTCTCCCACCTCAGGAGTGGGGGGCGAATCGCCCCACGTCCAGAGCGCGCGCGCGCGCTCCAGTCGTGCGGGGCGGTTCGCCCCAGAGGTGGGGCGAACCGCCCCACGGCCACCAGAGAGAAAAATCGGGGATTTCTTCCCCAATCTCCCATTTTCATCTTCTTAACTTCAAAATTTACTCCATATTCAAAATAACTTCAAACCTCCATAACTTCTTCATCTTTCCATCATTTTGTGTGTTCTTTAGCTTCAATAGAAGCCCGTTACGTGCTCTATCTTTCTATCCGAACAAATTTCTTCCTAGCTCATTCAATTTCCAGATTTGAGGTATTATCACATGAACCCTAATTTTTTAAATTTGGGGATTTTTTGATTTATGCTTCAATTAAGCTTGTATGATGTATGGGTTGATGTTATATGTGATTAGATTCGTTATTCATTATCAATTACATGTTCAATTAGGCTTGGTTTGATGATTTGAGATTTTTGCTAATTGGATGATATATGTCTTGTTAGGGAAATGTCTATCTTACTTTCATTCCATGCTTAAACATGTGTTTGTTGATATGATAATGATGGATGTATTGGTAGAATGCATGATTGATGGAATTGAGGATTTATGCTAGATTTTTGATTTTTATGGTATGGATTGAACCTTGTGATTCAAGGCATTTGTTGTTTAGCAAGAGCATAATGTGATATGTTATTGTAGTAGTTACATTGATATGTTGCGTAATGAATTAGCTAGACTAGGCTTTGGTTTTTGAGGAGTTGGGTTTTTGAAAATATTGCTCGTTTGTTTGCTCGTATATTTTCATATGCATAGGTCTGTTTTGCATCGTACAAGATACTAATTGCTGTTTGTAGGAATCATGGCACCGAGATCAAGGAGAGCCGGCTCTAGCAAAAAGGGGAAGGGAGTAGCATCAAGCTCCCAACCATCTCACCATATGTTTGAGTTGTCTGTAGCTGCGATAGAGGTGCGTCAAAGGCTAGAAGTGGAGATGGCCGACGGAGGAAGGTCGATCATCCCAGGTAGGAGGATTGACATTCCCGAGTCCGCAGTAGATAGAGCGGGATATATGATGAACGTTTTTTTGACGCGTTCATCTTGACTTTTTTGCCTTCTTTTGCTATCTTTTAGCTTAGTTTTTTGGTTAGTTTTGTAGAATAGTGTCACGTTTTGTGTTTTTTGCATTTTCAGGCACTTAGGTACGAAACGGTGTTTTTGGAGCTAAAAACGAAGCATTTTGGATGAAAAATGACCCCGTTGAAGTTCCTTGATCTCCGTGGATATTTGTGAGTGCCCTTAGTTCGAGTTAAGCCAAGAATCACACTTTGGAGAGCCAAGCCTTACCTTGGAAGCAAATTCAAATGTTCGGGTGGAAGTTTTGGAGTCGTTCGAGCGTGCAAGATTGATGCAGCCTAAACATTTCGGCCATAACTTTCTCATACAGAAGTGTATTGACCTCAAAATAACTTCCACGCGTAGCTAACTCAAAGAGCTATCCAACGATATATTGCACGCCCTGATCCGACATCGTATGAGCCCTGGAGAGCGAGTTGAAGACGAAGTGGGGCAGTCAAGCGGGCCGCTTGACTGTTCCAAGCGGGCCGCTTGGGTCCTGGGACAGATTCTGCAATTTCAAGCGGACCGCTTGGCCTCTTCAAGCGGGGCGCTTGGACTCAGATCCAGATCGCGATTTTGGCATTAAAACTCGATTTTCAGTTACTTTTTCTCATTCTTTTCACTTTGTAATTGCTTGGGAGAGCTCTTTGAAGCTCCATAGCTCAGACCCATTATCTAGAGGCTTGATTATCATCAAGAAAGACGTGATTACATCCAATTTCATCTTCATTGTATCTTGATCCGTGAGATTTGGGCATTCCACCGTCTCGTGACAATCGGTGGTAACTTGTATCAATTCTCCTTATTTTGATTCTGATTATGAATGTTTGTTATTGTTATTCATATATGATGTTGTTTGTTTCAAGATCCGTTATGAGTAGCTAATTCACGATTGTTGGTGGTAGAATGTGGACATGATAGCTAGGGTTATGATTATGCTTGTTGTGCTTTGAACCATTGCGTAAGATCTAAAGTAGCCAATTACAAATCTTCGAATACAAGGTAGTGACAACCCTTATGGTCGCTTAATACTTCAAGATCATCCATACAATTGGGAGTAGCCAATTCCGTATTTTCGAATGCAAAGCATGTGACAACTCTGGGGTCAATTAATACTTCTCTATTGTATGTTTAAATGTTCATAGCATGATAGCATGTTGTAACCCATGGTTTGTCATGTCCACTAAGCTACCACCAACATCTTTCTCTATTTGATTTTATCTTCCTCTTGATAGTTTCTGATTTGCATGAGTGCTTGGTTTAATCACACAAACTTGCTTGTTGGTTGATTACAATTGTTACGCACTAAACAAAGCTACGTTAGGTCCCAAGAGAACGACACTCGGGAACATCTTACCGCTGCACTAAATCTTTTGTGTAGTGAATAAGTGTTCTTTGGCTATAAACAAATTTAATTGGTGAAAAAACGCATCATCAATTTGGCGCCGCTGCCGGGTACTTAACTCCTTTGGTTTAGTGTTAAAGTTTTGTTTCTTAGCAACTTCACTTTCTTACCTCATTTCTTTCCCCCTATCTTTTCAGCAAACTTCTCTATTCAGAACTTGGTACTTTGTGTGCTTGTGCTCTTGGTTGAGTTTTGTATATATGATAGTTTAGTTTTTGTTTTTGTTGCGGAACTACTCTTCTTTGCTTGTCTTTGTGTGTGTAGGTATGCATGAATGACTTGTATTGCGAAGTTTGTGGGGAGAATGGGCATGTTGCTGATGCTTGTATGGATAGAAGTGTTATCACCTCATTCCGTCAGTTTCCGAATGAAGGTTTTCATCTTGCTTGGCGTAGATTTGAATACCTACACTCGAGGAGGAACTCCAAACACCAGATGGAGCTCGGGGAATTGTTGTGGTATTTCTACTGCAGTTTGAGATCCGGGCATCAAATGACTTTGGAAAAAAGAACTGGGAGAGATATCCTTGATATGACACCGAGTGCTTTCAAGCTTGCTTGCGATGAGTTTGTTGATCAAATTTTCAGCGCTCTTCGAGAAATTGGTGAAGACCCCCTGCATGTTTTGACCATGAATGAGGTTAAGCTTCACTATCCTTTCTTATGGGGTGAAGAAGAAGTACAAAGGCAATTGAATGACATCTCAGTGAATGTTGTGAGTGAGCATGTTGAGACACCTATCGTCGAGGATGTTCTTATCGTTGGTGAGGAAGAAGTCATGGAGGAGGTGACGATCGAGTCAATTACTTCCCCCGAGTCAGAAATCCTTGTTCCGAGTTGTATTGAGGTTGAGGAGCTAGTCTTTGAGGATATTGGTACCTCTGAACCGGCGTACTTAGACTCTATTGTTCTAGACATTCCTGATCTTGACTCTTATGTTATGGTCCATGCCCCCACCGACGAGTTTCAAGGGAGTTTTGATCTTTTTTTCTCTTTTTATTTTCCATCCGATTTCCTTAGTTATTTTTAGATTTTGATTTTACTGATTTTGTTAATTTTAGTTTTTAGGGGATCATGGATTTGCTCGAGCAGCAAAGGAGAGGAGCCAAGGATGGTTCCCAAGATGCAAGGAGTAATGGAACGGATGCACGAGATTTGTTTCCATTTGATAATGGATAACCTTGTGGTATTTCTTTGCATGTAGTTTAGTTTTTATTTTTCTTTTTTTTATTGCTTTCGTAGTTGTGGCCCGTGTGCCTTTTGTCGTGATTAGTTTAGTCTAGTTTTGTCTTGGTGCCTTAGGTGTTTAAGATAGGAAAAAACATCGAAAATCTGGAAACAGGGCCAAGCGAAGCGCTTGGAAGGGCCAAGCGGTCCGCTTGAAATTCCAGGAAGTTTTGCAACTTCCTGGAAATTCAAGCGGAGCGCCTGGAACCTCCCAGGCGCTCCGCTTGGCCAAGCGAACCGCTTGGCGGGAGCCAAGCGGTCCGCTTGGACCCTGTACCCAGATTTTCCTCGTTTTTCCATTCTTCTCACCTTTGCGCACCCATTCTCACTTGTTTCTTGAGTCCTTTCCGGTACTACTCATATATAGGAGATTGGACACAAACCTTTATCTCAGGGAAGTGTACTTTCAATCCATTTTTTCCTTTTCTTTCAACTTTTCTTTGCTCGAGGACGAGCAAAAGTTTAGGTTTGGGGAGGGGGTATTGGATTTTCAGTACTATATGCTTGTGTGGTTCGTACATGCCTGATTTTACTCAAGTTCATGTGATTTGTCGTGTTTTTCAAATTTTTGCATGCATATCATCCCTAGATTAGTTGTTGCACGTTGTTGTGTGTGGAGTTTATTGCCAAGTCTTTTGAACCTTTTTTATTGAGTAGACTAAGTGTCTATGACCATTGATCATATGTTGCATCACTTTGCAATTAGTTTGAGCCTTGTGTCGCTTGGTTTGTCACATTCGCATATGCACTAGTTAAGCTTAGTAGTCTCGACATCACCTTGAATGGTGCTTCTTCTGTTGCGGTTCACGGTGGCCTTATGAAATGATGCATGTTAGAGTCTATGGTTGTAACCCGTGTAATTATGTACGTAAGAGGCGACAAGTTCTTCACCTCGATTAGAGATTGCCAAATGCCTAGGAAGAAGGTAGTGTGAGGTGTGCGATTCCTTGTATTAAACCTATTCTATCGAATAAGTTTGGGGAGGGGGTTGCTTCGTTGATCTTGTCTATCGTCTTTGAGTCGTTGTAAAGTTTCCTTTTTCTTTTTCTTTTTGTTTTGTGTCCCAACCTATTCTTTCGAATAGGTTTGGGGAGGTGTCTTTGTAAAGAGTCTTTCCTTTTTCTCTTTCGTCTTTGTGCTCAAACCTATTCTTTCGAATAGGTTTGGGGAGGTGTTTTTGACACTTAGCACTGCTGCTTGCCCCTATATAAAAGAAAAGAAAAAAAAAAGGGAGAAAAAGAAAAGAAGAAAAAAAAAAAAGAGAAAAGAAAAAAAAAGAGAAGAAAGAAAATAAAGAATAAGACCCAAAAGCAAAAGAAGGGTCGTTGCAAGCCAAAAGCAATCTAGTAAAGTGTCGAGTTGTAAATTCTATCTTTCGTTTCGTGTCGCCTTTGTCCAAGGCCTGTTCTTGACCACCCTCGTCTTGCTATTCAAGAAGTGGTTGAAAGAGGCTCGTTTTTAGAGTCTGGGTAGATAGGGGAGTGTTATCTTTCTAAGGGAACCCTCCTTCGTTTGATGAGAGCCAGTATTGGTTCGCCCTCTCTTGAGGAAAAGTCTCGCTTGGTGAACAGAAGTAAGTCCTCGGTTTCATAGGCACGGGGCAATTGTAGTATGATAATATGCATCTTTGTGTCGTCACTGACCAGGTCCAGGTAGAAGATGTTACAAGAGACTCCTTTGTTTAACCACGTGCACATGAGAATGTGTATATTCATAATCGAGTCATTCTTCAACCTACTTGCATGTCATGCTCATATGGTCTTGTTCATAAGCATTTGGTAGATTCAATAGATTAGTTCACTTTACTTGGCATGATACTCCTTTTGTGTTGCATTTAAGATAGTTTGTTGCTTGAGGACAAGCAAAGGTTTGGTTTGGGGAATTTGATGAACATTTTTTTGACGCGTTCATCTTGACTTTTTTTGCCTTCTTTTGCTATCGTTTAGCTTAGTTTTTTGGTTAGTTTTGTAGAATAGTGTCACGTTTTGTGTTTTTTGCATTTTCAGGCACTTAGGTACGAAACGGTGTTTTTGGAGCTAAAAACGAAGCATTTTGGATGAAAAATGACCCCGTTGAAGTTCCTTGATCTCCGTGGATATTTGTGAGTGCCCTTAGTTTGACTTAAGCCAAGAATCACACTTTGGAGAGCCTAGCCTTACCTTGGAAGCAAATTCAAATGTTCGGGTGGAAGTTTTGGAGTCGTTCGAGTGTGCAAGATTGATGCAGCCTAACCATTTCGGCCATAACTTTCTCATACAGAAGTGTATTGACCTAAAAATAACTTCCACGCGTAGCTCACTCAAAGAGCTATCCAACGATATATTGCATGCCCTGATCCGACATCGTATGAGCCCTGGAGAGCGAGTTGAAGACGAAGTGGGGCAGTCAAGCGGGCCGCTTGACTGTTCCAAGCGGGCTGCTTGGGTCCTGGGACAGATTCTGCAATTTCAAGCGGACCGCTTGGCCTCTTCAGTTACTTTTTCTCATTCTTTTCACTTTGTAATTGCTTGGGAGAGCTGTTTGAAGCTCCATAGCTCAGACCCATTATCTAGAGGCTTGATTATCATCAAGAAAGACGTGATTACATCCAATTTCATCTTCATTGTATCTTGATCCGTGAGATTTGGGCATTCCACCGTCTCGTGACAATCGGTGGTAACTTGTATTAATTCTCCTTATTTTGATTCTGATTATGAATGTTTGTTATTGTTATTCATATATGATGTTGTTTGTTTCAAGATCCGTTATGAGTAGCTAATTCACGATTGTTGGTGGTAGATTGTGGACATGATAGCTAGGGTTATGATTATGCTTGTTGTGCTTTGAACCATTGCGTAAGATCTAAAGTAGCCAATTACAAATCTTCGAATACAAGGTAGTGACAACCCTTATGGTCGCTTAATACTTCTAGATCATCCATACAATTGGGAGTAGCCAATTCCGTATTTTCGAATGCAAAGCATGTGACAACTTTGTGGTCAATTAATACTTCTCTATTGTATGTTTAAATGTTCATAGCATGATAGCAAGTTGTAACCCATGGTTTGTCATGTCCACTAAGCTACCACCAACATCTTTCTCTATTTGATTTTATCTTCCTCTTGATAGTTTCTGATTTGCATGAGTGCTTGGTTTAATCAAACAAACTTGCTTGTTGGTTGATTACAATTGTTACGCACTAAACAAAGCTACGTTAGGTCCCAAGAGAACGACACTCGAGAACATCTTACCGCGGCACTAAATCTTTTGTGTAGTGAATAAGTGTTCTTTGGCTACAAACAAATTTAATTGGTGAAAAAACGCATCATCAATATAGGACGTTATCACGATTGGGGTCACAAAGGAATTGGGCATGATACAGTTCCAACAGGTTCAAAGGTTACGACGAGAGCCTCCTCCAGGAGTTCTACACAGGATACACGGATCTCGAGGAGAAGAATGGGGTGCTAGTCCGAGGCCTGATTATACCGTGGACACCAGAGTACATCTCTTCATTCATCCATTTTGGGCTACAAGAATTCACAGGGAGCGACCACGCCTACCTATATTCGAGGGCCTCTAGGGGGATAGGGAGACACATCACAGATGTGATCTGCAACAGGGAGTACCGATATCCAGAAATCGGGGGAGAACCTGGACGGATCAGTTATAGCGACCTTAGCATTGAAGCTAAGGTGATGATGAAATTTTGCATCTCCGACTTGATCCCTAGGAAGAATGACACATGGATTCAGCCCTACTATGCCGAGCTCCTCTACTGCCTCATAGACGGACATCAGATCGACATAGGGCGCATTATGTATGAGGAGTACGAGCGCCACTGGGAAAGAAGAGGAAGCCTTTCATCTTCCCAAGCTTCATCACAGCGTACTGCAAATATCATGGGGTCGATGATATTGAGGAGGGGGATTGCGAGGTCGCTGCCCTTTCACCCTCGACCATTGAGGTGCAGCTCAACAGGTATTAGTTGAAGAACCCCACAGCTGCCGCTGCTGATGTAGGAGCGCCATTCCAGCCAAATGATTCCGATCATGAGGATGCTATGGAGGCCGATGTTGGCGAAGCCCCTATCCCAGATATCCCGTTTGTCCATAGAGCGCCACATGCACCACCTAGAGCACCACAGGGGTCTAGAGGATTTGACTTCTCTGAATTCCGTACCTACCTCGACAGCCGCTTCGACAGAATTGATGCCAACAACGCGGCCATGCGACAGGCACATTGTCCAGCACAACCGCGATTGGGAGATATTCGAGGAGCATCGCCGAGAGGATAGGCTGCACATGTGGGAGCAGCAACAGCTCATCCAGCAACAGCAGGAGGCTCTACGTCAGTCCAATGAGCTCATGAATGACATGTGGAGTGACTTTTATGGGTACTACCATCCCGATGATTAGTCCTTTCGCATGTCCACTCTCAGCCAACCGAGGCCAAACCGTTCGGTAACATCTAGTATCACTTCTTATTACTCATTCTCTTTTGCTAGGGGCTAGCTTAAGAATCGTAAGGGGGATGGGATGTGAACCGTGATGTTAAGTATTGTTTGGCTTTGTGTTGATTAGTATCTTGTTCTTTGTTTGCATTTGCATTTGCACGTTTACTGCTTTCTTAGATTTTTTAGGTTGCATTTCACTACAGTCATCCTAGGATAGTCTTGCATGTTTTATATGGAGTTTATTGCCGAATTTTTTGAACTTTTTTATTGGGTAGATCAACCAACTATGCCATTAATCGTATGCTTCATCTCTATGAATTTGTTTGAGGTTTTTCTCGCTTGGCTTGTCACATTTATGTATTGCACTTAGTTGAGCTTGGTAGTCTCGACATCACTTAGTGGTGTTTTCTCTACTGCGGTTCACGAAGGCCTTTATAATAGGATGATGCATGTTAGGGCCTTATGGTTGTTTTCCCGAGTAATTATGTACCTAAGAGGCAACAAGTCTTCACCATGCTTTGAGATTGATAAATGCCTAGGAAGGAGGTAGTGTGAGGTTGTGTGATCCTTTGTTTATAACCTATTCTTCCGAATAGGTTTGGGGAGGGGGTTACACCATCATAGAGTTGTTTCTGTTTTTCATTTTCGTATCGTGAGTTTATTTTTCCTTTTCTGTGAATTTTGTGCTCCAACCTATTCTTTCGAATAGGTTTGGGGAAGTCGTGTGAGTCATTTTGTTTCTCTTTTTGTTATGCTACTGCTGGCTAGAAAAATCGAAAAAAAAGAAAGAAAAAATTCCAGAAAAAAAAGAGAAAAAGAATCTGGAAAGAAAAAAGAAAAAGAAAAGAAAAGACCCCAAAAAAGCAAAGAAGGGTCCAAAAAAGGAAGCCAAATAGCAGTTTAGCAAAGTGTTCAGTCTTATTTTCCATTTTTTGTAATGTTCGTAATCGTGTTGTAATTTTCTATTTTTTTTCTTTTTTGTCTTGAGTGTCATCTGTTCTAGACCACCCTCGTCCTGCCATTCAGGAAGTGGTGAATAGCTTAAGACTTTACTTGAGAGATGGGTAGAATAGGGGAGTGTTATCTTTTATAGGGAACCCTCCTTCGTTTGATGAGAGCCAGTACTGGTTCGACCTCTTTTGAGGAAAAGTCTTAACATGGTGGAACAGCAGTAAGTCCTCAGTTTCATAGGCACGGGGCAACCATTCGTATCTTAGCATGCTTCATTACGTCTTCACTGACTAGGTCCAGGTAGAGAATGTTACGAGAGACTATCTTGTCTTGACATAAGTGCTTATGTGGATGTGTATAAGTCAATCGAGGTATTCTTCAACCTATATTCATGCTTTGATTCATATGGTTTTTGTTCATATGTTATTTGATAGATTCAGTAGATTAGTTCATTTTATTTGGCATGAGACTCCATTTTGTGTCTTGCATGTTTTTTGCATTAGCGTCTAGCTTAGTTGCTTGAGGTCAAGCAAAGGTTCGGTTTGGGGAGTTTGATGAATGTGTATTTTACACTTTCATTCGAGTCTTTTTCACCTATTTTAGCTATCCTCTATGTTAATTTAGCTATATTTTAGTGCATTTTATTAGAATAGTGTCACGTTTCCCTTTAGATTTTATTTTACAGGTTTTGGTTGAAATTCGAAGATTTCCGGGCAATTATATTGAAGTTAACAAGGAATTGGTGTTCCATAAGCCTATTTGGAGTATCTGAAGGTTTCCAGATAGGATTTGGAGTTTAGGGGTCGAATCTGGAGGTTAGAAGGCCACTAGAAGTCAGAAACCGAGTCCGAAAAGGGGAAGAAATCCAAAACCGCGTCAAAAACACGGAATTCCGCGAAAAAGCCGCCGGGCGAACCGCCCCACACCGGGCGAACTGCCGGGCGTGTGGGGCGAACCGCCCCACATTAATTCGAAGCCTATATATAGTTGCTCAGTTTTCTCCGAAAATCATATCTTTCCAGACCTCCAGACCTACTTTCTCACCTCTCTCTGTAGTTTTAGGTAGGGACTTCCCAGAGCCTGTTCTGGGGGTCCGTAGCTTAGGGGATACTTTTTCATAGAAGTTTGGAGCTCGTAGGATCGCAATCATCCGGAGATTGACAACCTTGCGGTAACTTTGTATCTTACAGTTTTATTCTACTTATTTTATTATATTCTTTCAACATGTTTTCTTCTATGATTTCTGTTGATTGCATGCCTATTATGAGTAGCTAAACTTATCGTTGGTGGTAGTATGTGAATTCTTAGCGAAGGGAAGATAATCATGCTAATGGCTATATCGCGCATTATACTCCGTGTCATTGCTTTATTTCGTTGATCAGGCAGAGCCTAAATTCTCGTATATTGTATTAATTATTATGCACAATTGGACCCTCGTCGACCTATTCGCGAGTTTATCTTCGTAGTGTTGAATAATTACGGAACACATTAGGACAATAGTGATTGACTTGTCAGACCAGTTATCTTCGTAGTGCTTAATAATTGCAACAGGACACTAGATTGATTCAAAGATCTCTATGCAAGACCGAGGAATTTATGCATGATTATCGACCCGTTATGTTAAGAAGGATCATACTATCACCAATCTCCATTATCTGCTAGAAACCCCCTTTTGCTATCTGTTGCTGTTTTTATATTCTAAATTAGATTTGATAAAGCTAGTTATAGTCCTGAGAGAACGACACTCGAGTCATTTTACTGCTACACTACGGTTTTCGTTGTAGTTGTGGATTGCCTTTGGCTAAATAACAAATATTATTTGCTTGAATTCGGAGCACGACATACGCGTTCATCACGTGGCAGATCCTTTCTCCAAGGTCTTATCAGTGGAAGTCCACTTAAGACATTATGCTAATCTGGGTATTAGGCATAAAGGTGACTGGCTCTAGTCCAAGTGGGAGATTGATAGTGTGTATGTCCTAGAGACAGTCCTTACTAAGGGCATAGTGCCCTTATAGAGGGCATATATGTACTATTACACAAGTCAACGTGATATAATACATGTTTGTTGCATTTTACTATTGAGTATCGCTTTCATATTTATATTACACCAGGCATGCAGCATGTCATATCTCTATTACTGTATTGATATTAAACATGTCCCCTCGGATAGATGACCGATCACACAGATAGTGGGAGCTATGTGAGTTATCATCTATCCCAAACTCTCCCTAGTCGAGGTTCATCTCGGATGTAGGGGTCTGAATGAACCAGACGAGACTAGTATGCGTGGAGGTTATACTTGTTGGAGCAAGTGTGAGCCGATCCCACGGCCACGGAACGGATTGTTGGACAATCGAGAAACGTTCCCATAACTGCGCATAGTTGTTCGAAGAAGGATTATCGAACAATGGAAGTACCCACCGGACACTCCGATCGATGTATACTCTACACCGAAGTGTCTATGGGAACCGGTGAGTTGTCGAAATGGTGGACCCGTCGATGTCAGCTCTGAATAAGCAGCTGACCTAAGACACGATCCAGGATTATGGCTACATACAAATGGGGATGATAAGTGATTCTGTGAAGGATTCATCTCTCAAGTGTAGCACAGGAGAGCAGTGCTGATAGTCTGCATAGTTGTGTTGGTAAAGTCACTGGCCAGTGCGAATGATATATTATGATGGTCATAAGTATATCTTAACCAAACAACTCCCTGAGACGCCCGTGGATGTATTATTGGGATAGACACTTCATCGATCCTAGATACATTCGAGCAAGTCCGATGAAGGGACGTTACCATCGCCGCGTTGAGTGCAACAGGCTTCGCAACGAAAGGGTTAGCTTTGAGAAACCTCTCAAACGTCCTCACGTATTAATATTGCAAATGGAACCGTCTAGGAATTCCATGTTGCCTAGTCTAGGACTTGCTTAATACGATGAGGCCCTATGGGTCACGCTATGTGGTGATTCAGCTTATCAGAATATCCTTGAAGATGGAATCGCAATTAATTTGGAATTAATTGTGATTGATGGATTATAATTGATTTGGAATTAATTATAATATTTTGTGGCTCAATTAATGATTTGGAATTATTAATTGAATTGGCTAATTAATTGTATTTTATGTAAATACAATTAAAGATTATATTTTGGAAATATAATAGAGGTTTGATTAGAAAGGATATGTTAATTTAGAATTAACATATGCACTTGGGCAAAATCTACTTGGAGTTTGAATTTCCTTAGAAATATAAGTGGGTTATTAGGACCCACCTCCCGTAGGACTGGGCGCGCGCGTGCATGGATAAGGTAGGGGAAGGAGTTCGACTCCTTCCTCTATTAGAAGTCCAAGGGATAAGTTAGATTTTCCTGATTGAGTTTTAATTTGATTGGGAATGAATCTAGACTTGATATTGGTTTCCTTGTGCGATAAGAATTAGATTCTTATTCCTTTAGGAAGTCTAATTGCTTATGCTTTAGGCTTCTATTGACTACTATATATAGTAGACTATTAGAGAGCTTTGGATACAGTTTTGCACACAGCTATTCTACCCAGTTTTCATAGAGAAAATAAAAGCTCTCCCCTCCTCTCTAAAGCCACACGCGTGCGCCACCTCTGCCGGAGGAATAGCCGCCCCGTCTTCTTCGTCACACAAAGAATATCCTAGCATTCTTCCGATAGGTTGTTCATCCGTGGATACCAAGGTTGAGGTTCTAGGAGCTGGAAACTAACTCTTATTGTTTTGCAGATATACAGAGTATTGTAGATATCTTCGACTTCGACGAAGGAGAAGATACACCGGAATATTACGAAGACTTGGAAGCTGCTTTGGAAGTAAGGTTAGTCTTCTAATTGACGTGTTTATATATATACGACATATGCATAATCAATTAACCTGTATGTTAAGAAAATTTTTGAAATTCCGCTGCGTACCCTAGGAGTAACTCTGACCATATTTTCTTACATCCTCACCATCAATATCCTCGACCAGATTCTCAGGTTCCTCGTGGTCCGAGGAGAGCTCCATAGTTTGATCAAGGAAGGTGGCCGACAAAGATGTCTCCTCGGAGGTATCCTGCCCGCTCCCGTAATCAAGAGCGTTGTGACGGTTTTGACTGTCGTCGCTCCTCTCGGACATCCTAAAAGGTAGGCCAGAAAAAGAGTAAGGATGGGTGGTGATGGTCCGAGAGGTCCGTTTATGTATATTGATTATGCTCGACCTCCCGAACGGAGAAAAATCAAAAAGGGGTACAATTAACAAAGAAGTTACACAGCGACAAGTATAAAAGCAGAGCGAGGAGTAAACAGGGAGCGACCAACCGCTCTAACATATGAAGACAAGTAAACAGGGACCGACCAACCGCTCTATACTTAGCATTTTTTCACGGCGAATATGAGGAGGCAAAGGGGCTTACAGAAAATTAAAAACGGGGGGAAGAATTACGAAATCTGCAGAAGTGCAAGCATGCGGATTAACGGTAAAAAGCGAGTTTTACGGTCCATTTAGGTATGTTGTTAAGTCCGGTAAACATTCTCAAGCCCGCCGTACACCGGCGAGGGCTCAGGCGGCGGAGACAGGCGGAGGGCGTGTGCCCGTAACGGCAAAGTAAAGAAAAAAGGGGAAGTACAACATATATTCGAGTAATTGTAGAGGGACTTACTTGTTTGAGTACTTGAAGACGGAACTGAACTCGGAATGCTACTAAATCCGCCGGAAAACGGGACTGTTGGCTCGCCCGAAAGACACCGGAAAGGCTCTTCGATCCGAAAAATTGGGCTCGTCGATCTCACTTTTATGCTCCTCGCTCTCTCTAATGCTCTGGATGAAATTTTTGGCGAAAAGTGAGAAATGATTTAGTCCTCCCCTATTTATAGAAGGGTATCCCAGGAATTCGAACCGTCGATGCCCCTTTCTCCATCCGGACCGAACACGTGGCAGCTATCAGCGGCCCAGATCACAGCCGCCTGGCGAATTCACCAATTTACCCTCCACGCTCCCGCTCGGGCACACTTTCCCATGCCAACGCGGATTACCTGATCACACTAGGTAATCCGTAGCATGAGCACCGCACCACTCGGATTATGATGGGAGCGACGACCATATCAGAGAGCAACCCTCAAAATTATCTCTCCTCGAGATAATTCGCAAATAAAAAAGGGTGACAAGACAAAAAATCGACTGATACATTGTGATGGATCGAGGAGCCACTCTCAAAATTATCTCTCCTCGAGATAATTTGCAAGGAAAAAAGCGGCAAGCAGTCATTCCATTCCACTCTCAAAATTATCTCTCCTCGAGATAATTTGCAAGGAAAAAAGCGGCAAGCAATCATTCCATTCCACTCTCAAAATTATCTCTCCTCGAGATAATTTGCAAGGAAAAAGCGGCAAGAAGTCATTCCACTCCACCAAGGAATACTTACCCGGATCCAATCTCTACCTAGCAATTATACCTCTTTTCATAAGGTCCGAGCAACGTCTGCTCGCACCCTATAAAAAGGGGGGGAGAGAGATAGGAGGAGGGAAAGATACCAAGGTGCGAATACGGAAATCTTTTTTCGCCCACTACTAGTCGAGGCTCTGCTCGACCTCTACTTCCACAACTATCTTCTACAAAGATACTTGGAAACTAGGGGGACATATGTTAGTGTTGAAATATGTCCAGTCCGCATGTACGAACTGGAGCGGCCTAAGAGCGCGACAAAGCATCATAGGTCGTCCCTGAAGGGGCGCGACCACACCCAAGTATGTCACTAAGGTGTGGTTCGACCAACATAAGGTCCGATCATCACTAGGAGGCCAACCCTCAAAATAAGCTCATCACAAGGATAAAGCAGCCATTGAGATCGACGAGCGTCTCTCGGGCTCGTGGAGCATCTCTATGGCTCGAGGAGGACCTTACTTCAAGGTAACGCTCTTTGAGAGAAATTAGGCAGAACACTACACGGACCACCTACGTACAAGAGAGGCTCGAGGACCCAGGGCGACCAGCCATGGTCGCTCCCTGTGGGACCAGCCTTCCGGATTACTTCGTGGGCCCCGAAAAGTCTAGGTTGCCCTCTCAACCCTAGCCAAGATACTTGGGCCAAGGCCCATGGACCTTCTTAATGGGCTTGGGCCAAGGAAGGCTTCAATCTCAGTCATACACGTGTTATGATCCTACGCGACGTGACAATAAAAGTCTACGAGTATATAAAGGTTTCATTCATTACCCAACGGGTAAGCATTAATACCTCTCACCTACCACTCAATATTTCTCTCACTAGGGAAGTCCTCAGCTCCCTACATGTAAAGTCGTCACTCCGGTCTGATACCATACATACCGGGTAAGAGACACTAACCCCCCCCCCTTCAGTCTATTTCAGGTTCGAGGAAGCTACAAGAAGGTTCCCTATCATTTCAAGAGGAACACTACATGAATAAGACATAGAATAGTTGACCATAGCGATTCACTGCGAACTTAGGAAGAAGTAAGAATTACCCTTCAACAGTTCCCATCACTGAAGATTTGGAAGTAAGTTCTAAAGAACTTTACTCGATCTTCAAAAGAACTACCTTGACCAGAGTTGCTAAATCCGTCAGCAACTGACAATGGTACAGAAGGATGGATTTCTCTGACCTTCACCTTCATTTGTCCAACGAGAAAAAGAGACTTTCTTTGCTGAGACTCGAGACGTTTGTACATTCCATACTTCCAGAAGAGTTGACATATTCTCAGCTAATGAGCTAGAGTCTGATTGCTCTAATCAGAGAGAATATGAAAGCTAATTTCAAGAGTGCCTCTCCAGCTGAACAAGTTGTGATGCTCAAGGGTTCTTTTGTACCCGTGGTGGCTGATCCCCACAAAATCAATGAAGAAGAGAAAGTTACTAGCGCAGCAATGTACAAACATCTTGAGTTAGTTATACTAACGGACGATGATGAAGAAGAAGAGGATGAAAATATACCAAAAGATCCAAGTGATGATGAAGGAAAAGATTCCAAGGACAAAAAGGATGATGATGATGATAATCAAGGTCCTAGTCCTGATGCTGGTTGAGTTAAGCTGACAGTTGCTGAGACTGAACATCAAGATACTGAAAATCAGCAAGCTGACCACACTACCAGTCAGCATCAAGAATCCACTCCCGCTCATGCTGAGACAAGTACTCAAGCAACTGAACAAGTTGCTGAAACTGAAGAAGAGTACGCCAGAAAGCGTGCTGAAATGAAATTAGGCAAAAACAAGCTTTCTGATGTCGAGTTAAGTTTACTCGATGCCAAGGTCACTGAACCAAACCTTGATGATGAAGAAATGGATGAAGATTATCAAAGAGCACTTCAAAATAGTCTACAGATTCATGCTAGGCATATGCAGAATCTCAACATTGCTCAATCTTCAGGAGTGAAGAACACGGAAGTTCCCTCCCTTCCACTTACTACTGGTGAAACTCCAGTTGTTGAGTCTAAAGCGTTGCCCTCAGCAACCACTCAACCACAAGTGAATGAAGCTACAAATTTAGGAACCAAGGTTGCTGGCCTTGATGAATCTGATGATGAAGAAGATCTCTTCAATTTTTCAGCAAACGAAGAAGAACTAACAAAGAAAGTTGAACCCACAGTGGTTACAATTCCTCCTCCATCCGTTGATCATGATGAAGGAGATGCTGAAAGAAGCCGTCTGCTGATAAATGATGATCAATTCGCTACTGAGCTCAAAGTTCATTCACTTACTCCCTCTTTAGTGCCGTTTCCTAGTGTTGAGGATTTTACTCCCAGAATTAAGGCACTCATGGCTGTTCACAAAGCCTGCAAAGAAGAGGATGATGCACTGCTTACTGAGAGTCCGCTTGACATTGGCAAGATACTGGCTACTGTGCTGAAACGCACTACTTCTCTTACAATAGCTCAGAAAGACATAAGTCTACATCATAAGAGCTATGAAGAAGATGTCAGTCAAGCACTCAAACTGGCTAAAACTGCATTGAAAAAGGCTCAGACTTTCATTGAAGAAAAAGTCGACAATGAGCGCAGACATGAGGAGAATTTGCCTTGTATTAAGGAAGAACTGTCCAAACTAACCAATGATCAGCAAGGAATAATTCTAAAATACAACAGCCTAAGTAAACTTGCAGAAAATTGCAATGAAATTTTCTCTCTGCACATTCACCCAATGATGCAATCCATGTCTAAGGGGGAAGATAAACAAAGAAAATCTTCAAGAACGAAAACCCCTGCTGAAGTGCCATGGGTACTGCCTAGTCCACCTCCCAGAGAACCTCTTGCTGAAAGAGAGCAAAGTTCAAAGAGACGAGCTGAAACAGATTCTGAGAGAAATTCAGCAAATCCGAAAAGGAGAAGAACATCTGCTGAAACTCATGAATACTATCATACTAAGAGTCATCAAGATCTGAATGAAGATGATGATGATGATGATGACCAAACAATAGCTCAAGCACTAAGAGCTATACCAATCACAGTCCTAACTCCTTCTAGCCATTCCAAACATTTCTCTTCTGACTCAAGATCTTCAACAAGAGATCAAGAAAATGCTAAGTCAAGAAGAAGAAGGCAAAGACAGGAAGAAAAGAGGCTAGTCAGCATTGCCATTGGCTCTGGCATTGAATACACAAAGACCAGCAATGAACAAACAACTCAGAATGTGATCAGAAACCTACATGGTTGTTGGGTCTTAAAGCTGGAAGATTTGTTGGTCGATGATTTCTTTCCAACTGCTGTAGTGAATCAAATGTACACTTGGACTGAATTAAAAGTGCAATGAAAAGAAAGGAATCCTCCTTCCTACCCAAGAAACATTGCTGCAAAATGGCGGAATCTGGAAGTCTTAGTAAGAAGAACCTCTATCGGCATGCACTTGTGGGTACTTCACTACAAAGAAATGAATGGTGAAAACCATCATTATACTGCCTGCAAGAATGCAAGGATCATTCAGCTTGAAGTCCGTAAGCTACTTGAAGATTACGAAGAGGACTGTGTTGAATTTTCTGCGCTTGCTAAGAAGAGTGTAAGGGAGATTCTGAGGAAATCTTCTGCTGGAATAGCTTAAGTCCCTTGTAAAAGCTTGGTTTGTGTTTGTTTGCTGATTTTTGTAGTTATCTCTGAACTTTCTTGTAAACTTACTGAAAGATAACTATCAGCAATAAGCTTTTGACTCTTATTGGTTTTTGATTATGCAATCTACTTTTGCTTCCTGTTTTATTATTCAAGTATGTTTGCATTATTCAACTGATTTATTCAACATCAGAAACCTCTAAAATGGTAACAATTAATTTAGCCATGGATTGCTAACATCAAAAAGGGGGAAATTTGTTAGGAAACTTGTCATTTTGATGTGTAATTAACCATGCTAAATTAAGGAAAGTCCGGTAACTAGTACTCTTAATGTCCATAGGAATTTAGAATTTTAAGGACATTGTAAAAGAGGAACGTTTGCTGAAGACTTAGTGTAGGTACTAGTTAGGTGCTTTAGTTTTGCTGATGATGTACTTTGTTTACACAAACGAACTATTGAAGCACTAGAACCGTTCAGAAACTTGAAGAATTCGAAGACTGGAGACTAAAGAAGATTTGTGAAGATGGTATCAACAAAGGCACATGTTGCTCAGAAAGTGGAAACTTCAGCAACAGCATGCATAAGTGAAAATCTAAATGACAGAGTAGGTTGTGCTTGCTGAAACTGAGACTGATCGCTTGCTGAAAAACATATGTGACCTTCTTGCTGAAAGTACTTGCATTTGCGCTCCAACGTTCATATTTGAATTTCATTCAAATGAACATTAAATGCAAAAGTAAGCATGCGAAGAACATGAAGACTAAAAGACAAATAAAGGACGCTGCTGAAAGTACAAAAGCAAGACAGTGACATCTTAAGGAACAAAGCCTTAGAATTTGAAATTCAAACGGCTCCCTTGATTCACTATAAATAGAGGTCATCCGGCAAAGAGTAGAAGTGTGTCAACAACGTGATCAAACTCTCACTTGTGCTTAAACACTCATCTTTCTTACTCTTTACTGCCCATTGATCCGTTACAAGACTTAAAGCTTGAAATAAAGCTACTTGTGAAGAAGTAGAACATTCACGGTGATGAACGTAATTTTGACGCGTTCATCTTGTCTTTTTTACCTTCTTTTGCTATCTTCTAGCCTTGTTTTTTGGTTAGTTTTGTAGAACAGTGTCACGTTTTGTGTTTTCTGCATTTTCAGGCACTTAGGTACGAAACGGCGTTTTTGGAGCTAAAACGGAGCCTTTTTCATGGAAAAGATGGCCCCATTGAAGTACCCCAATCTCCGTGGCTTGTTCTTAAGTGTTTGAGCATCAATAAGCGTCGAGAAGGATGAGTCCAAGGCACCCGAGGGCCATGCGAGGGCAAAAAGATTGAGTTTGAAGACAAAAATCTGCCCAGGAGCCAAGCTAAGCGCCTGGAATAGTGAAGCGCTCCGCTTCGATTTCCAGGAGCTTGGGCACAGAAGCCAAGCGAAGCGCTTGGAGTGCCTGAAGCGCTTCGCTTGCCAAGCGCTCCGCTTGGCTTCTCCAAGCGGTCCGCTTGGCAGCGGTTACATTTTCGAATTTTCCTTCTTAGATCTGATCTTTGATCATTTTTTGAATATCTTTGAACTGTAACTTCGTTTTGGAGAGCTCCTAAGCCCCAAAACTCAGAGAAAACTCAGATTACATTGTATTTTAGCTTGGGATTCAAGGTTTTGATTGGGATTCATCCTTTGTAATCATCTACGGAGAGGTTTTCTTTGATTTCCACCGATTAGTGACAGCTTTGGTGGTAACTTGTATCACTCTCTTATCTTGTAGTTTGATATGATGTATTCTGATTATTATTCATATGAATTGATGTCTATGTTGATGAATATGAGTAGCTAAATCTTTTGTGTTGGTGGTAGAATGTAGAATAAGCATGCTATGGGTTATGTTTTTGCTTACATGAGATTGTGATTCAATCTTGCTGCAAATCCCTTCATATGATTCTTAGTTGCCTATAAAATATATTCGAATTGAGTATAGTGACAAACTCTTGGTCAATGAAAGCTATAGGATTGTATGTTAGAGAATTGCAGCATGCTAGATAAATGGTGTTGGTGACAAGCACCTCTAAAGTATTGATAGTGATCTTTTATGATGTGTGTCTTAAAGATGCCTAGACGAGTTGCTTAGCAGACTTGATCGAAGGTTTTACGCACTGAACTTGTGAGCATATTCGTAACCCATGCATGTGTATTTGATTTCTACCACCAACCGTTTTCCAACCTTGATTTACAACAATCTGATTTCTCGTTGCTTGGTTTTAAAGAAAACGATTCTATCAACATTTGAATTCGTTGACTGAAATTGCTAGCAAAAACCTCAAACAAAGCCACGTTAGGTCCCGAGAGAACGACACTCGGGGACAACTTGCCATTGCACTCTAGTTTGTGTAGTGATAAGTGTTCTTAGGCTTTTAAACAAATTTAATTGGTGAAAAACGACATCATCAATTTGGCGCCGCGGCCGGGGACCTAACTCCTTTGGGTGGTGTTTTTGTTTTGGTTTTTTCAGCCAACATCACTTTCTCACCCCATTTCTTTCCCCCTATTTCTTTGTGCTTAATTTTATGTGTTCTGGTTTTTATTTCACTAACGGGAACTAATTCTTGTCTGAGTGTTGTGTTGATTGCACTAGATTTCAGGCGAGATGGCTGAGCAACCACTGAAGTTACTCTCAAAAGTTACGGTTCGGCCTAGTGGTCCAGCTATAGTTCTCAATGATGCAACAAGGAATCTGGAGCTTAAAGGACACGTGTTCCAGCAATTACCCAAGTTCTATGGCGTGCACAATGAGGACGTCATTGGGTATGTGAATGACTTAGAGAATTTCGTGCTCTACTTGCCTAGACTGGATGGAATTACTGATGATGATTTGCGGATGAAGGTTTTCGCTATGGGAGTTGGGGATAGAGCGAAGGCTTGGTTGAGAACCTTAGAAGCTGGATCTTTGACCACATGGGCTCAAGTGTTTGAAAAATTTATGGATCGATATTATCCCGCTTCCAAGACTATGCTTATGAAGAGACAAATCAGCACTTTTGAACAGAAGTATGATGAAGCTTTCCATGAGGCTTATGATCGGTTTAAGGGGTTGCAATATCGGTGCGCACATCACGGCTTCGATGGAGGTCAGCTCATCCAATTCTTCTATAATGGTTTGCATCCTGGTGTTCAAGCACAAGTGGATAGCATTTGTGGAGGAAGCATGGGATAGTTGTTTCCGAGTCAAGCTCAAGGTAAGTTGGATATAATGTACCGAAATTCTCAGAACCGGAATATAAGAGCCAAGATTCATTCAAAAGAACTAGAGAAGAACCCATAGCGGCTTTTGAAGAGGAAGTGGGTCGTGGTGATGACTATGAGCAAGGATTCGCCAGTCAACGTCAACATGCTGAGGTAAACTATGGGGTACCCGGATATGCTCCATCCTCTTTGGTCGCCATGGTGCAAAGCTTGGTAGAAAAGAGCGACAAGTTTATGGAATCTTATTACAAGAATCAGGCTATGAACGAGAAGCGGTTTGAGAACTTGGAGGCTAGTACTTCTTCTCTTAACAGGAAGTTGCAAGAGCTCATTGATAGAGGAGCTAGTCCTGAGCAAGAGAAGCTTTTGGGTAATACCGAGAGAGCTATGGCCATCACGGTGGTGACTAATATTCCAATTGAGATCACGGTCACAAGAGAAGGAGCACGAGTAGAGGTTCCAAGTAGCAAGAAAATCTCTGAGCCTTGCGTTGCTAACGAGGAGCCTAAGCCCTCTATGGTTGAGGAAGAAGCTTCACATATTGAAGAAGAAAGCTCATCGTCTGAGGATGAAATGGTGGAAGTACCCGCACTTGAGAGCTTCGATGTGGAAATCGGTCTTGGCACGAAGGATGGTATATTGGCTACATTGGACACAGGAGCTGGAGTCAATGTCTTGCCGATGAATGTGTATGAAGAATCCCGGTTGACTGGTTTGAAGCCTATGATAGCTATGGTTCAACTTGCTGATGGGTCTATGAGGAGACCTTTGGGAGTTCTCGAAGACTTGGTTATTAGAGTTGCCGGTGTTGAGTTGAAGACAAGCTTCATAGTTATGCCGACTTCGGAAGCCAATCTTAAGGATGTGGTCCTGTTGGGAAGAGCCTTCATCAATAAGGTGTACATGGTGATTGACATGTACCGTCGTACATGTAGTTTTGAGGTAGATGGTAAGCGACACATGTTGCGAGCCATTGTTAATTCATGTGTTGAGAAGACTTGCACTAACAAACTTATAGGATACTTTGGTCCTCTATTCCTTCATTCAAATGTGCAGGGATTTCACCGATTAAAGAGGGCATTGATGGGGAAGTCTAGTACTCAATATGAATTCAACCCCAATTGAGTCTTGAAGAGTCGAGCCAACGAAGTGTAAACAAAGGCGCTTCTCGGGAGGCAACCCGAGGTGGTAAGTGTTTTGCATTTAGTTAGCTTTCTTAGTTTGCTTTTGTAGTTGTGGCCTGTGTGCCTTTTGTCGTGATTCGTTTAGTCTAGTGTTTGTCTTGGTACCTTGGGTGATTAAGATAGGAAAAAACATCGGAAATCTGGAAACAGAGCCAAGCGAAGCGCTTGGCAAGCCCAAGCGGTCCGCTTGAAATTCTTACTGGAATTCCAAGCGGAGCGCCTGGAGCCTCCCAAGCGCTCCGCTTGACAAGCGAACCGCTTGGCTCCCGCCAAGCGGTCCGCCTGGACCCTGTATCCAGATTTTCCTCGTTTTTCCATTCTTCTCACCTTTGCGCACCCGTTTTCACTTGTTTCTTGAGCCCTTTCAGGTACTACTCTTCTATAGGAGTTGGACACGAACCTTATTCAGGGAAGTTTACTTTCAATCCAATTTTTTCTTTCTAATCAACTTTTCTTTACTCGAGGACGAGCAAAAGTTTAGGTTTGGGGAGGGGTCATTGGATTTTCAGTACTATGTGCTCTTTTGGTTTCGTACATGCCTGTTGTCAGCTCAAGTTCTTGTGATTTGTCGTGTTTTTCAGTTTTTGCATGCATATCATCCATAGATTAGTTGTTGCACGTTGTTGTGTGTGGAGTTTATTGCCAAGTTTTTTGAACTTTTTTATTGAGTAGACTAAGTGTTTATAACCATTGATCATATGTTGCATCACTTTGCAAGTAGTTTGAGGCTTGTCTCGCTTGGTTTGTCACATTCGCATGTGCACTAGTTAAGCTTAGTAGTCTCGATATCACCTTGAGTGGTGTTTCTTCTGCTGCGGTTCACGATGGCCTTATAAAATGATGCATGTTAGAGTCTATGGTTGTAACCCGTGTAATTATGTACGTAAGAGGCGACAAGTTCTTCACCTCGATTAGAGATTGACAAATGCCTAGGAAGGAGGTAGTGTGAGGTGTGCGATTCCTTGTATTAAACCTATTCTATCGAATAGGTTTGGGGAGGGGGTTGCCTTATTTGATCTTGTCTTTCGTCTTTGAGTCGTTGTAAAGTTTCCTTTTTCTTTTTCTTTTTGTTTGTGTCCCAACCTATTCTTTCGAATAGGTTTGGGGAGGTGTCTTTGTAAGAGAGTCTTTCCTTTTTCTTTTTCGTCTTTGTGCTCAAACCTATTCTCTCGAATAGGTTTGGGGAGGTGTTTTTGACACATAGTACTGCTGCTTGCCCCTATATAAAAGAAAAAAAAGGGAGAAAAAGAAAAGAAGAAAAAAAAGAGAAAAGAAAAAAGAAAAGAGAAAATATAAAAAAAAAAAAAAAAGGAAGAAAGAAAATAAAGAATAAGACCCAAAAGCAAAAGAAGGGTCGTTGCAAGCCAAAAGCAGTCTCGTAGTGTCAAGTGTCATGAAAATATTTGTTATTGAAGTGTCGAATTGTAAATTCTATCTTTCGTTTCGTGTCGCCTTTGTCCAAGGCCTGTTCTTCACCACCCTCGTCTTGCTATTCAAGAAGTGGTTGAAAGAGGCTCATTCTTGAGAGTCTGGGTAGAATAGGGGAGTGTTGTCTTTCTAAGGGAACCCTCCTTCGTTTCATGAGAACTAGTATTGGTTCACCCTCTCTTGAGGAAAAGTCTCGCTTGGTGAACAGTAGTAAGCCCTCGGTTTCATAGGCACGGGGCAATTGTAGTATGATAACATGCATCATTGTGTCGTCACTGACCAGGTCCAGGTAGAAGATGTTACGTGAGACTCCTTTGTTTAACCAAGTGCACTTGAGAATGTGTATATTCGCAATCGAGGCATACTTCAACCTATTTGCATGTCATGCTCATTTGGTTTTGTTCATAAGCATTTGGTAGATTCAATAGATTAGTTCACTTTACTTGGCATGAGACTCCTTTTGTGTTGCATTTAGGATAGTTTGTTGCTTGAGGACAAGCAAAGGTTTGGTTTGGGGAGTTTGATGAAAGTATTTTTGACGCGTTCATCTTGTCTTTTTTACCTTCTTTTGCTATCTTCTAGCCTTGTTTTTTGGTTAGTTTTGTAGAATAGTGTCACGTTTTGTGTTTTCAGCATTTTCAAGCACTTAGGTACGAAACGGCGTTTTTGGAGCTAAAAACGAGCCTTTTTGATGGAAAAGATGGCCCCGTTGAAGTTCCCCAATCTCCGTGGCTTGTTCGTAAGTGTTTGAGCATCAATAAGCGTCGAGAAGGATGAGTTCAAGGCACCCGAGGGCCATGCGAGGGCAAAAAGATTGAATTTGAAGACAAAAATCTGCCCAGGAGCCAAGCTAAGCGCCTGGAATAGTGAAGCGCTCCGCTTCAATTTCCAGGAGCTTTGGCACAGAAGCCAAGCGAAGCGCTTGGAGTGCCCGAAGCGCTTCGCTTGCCAAGCGCTCCGCTTGGCTTCTCCAAGCGGTCCGCTTGGCAGCGGTTACGTTTTCGGATTTTCCTTCTTAGATCTGATCTTTGATCATTTTTTGAATATCTTTGAACTGTAACTTCGTTTTGGAGAGCTCCTAAGCCCCAAAACTCAGAGAAAACTCAGATTACATTGTATTTTAGCTTGGGATTCAAGGTTTTGATTGGGATTCATCCTTTGTAATCATCTACGGAGAGGTTTTCTTTGATTTCCACCGATTAGTGACAACTTTGGTGGTAACTTGTATCACTCTCTTATCTTGTAGTTTGATATGATGTATTCCAATTATTATTCATATGAATTGATGTCTATGTTGATGAATATGAGTAGCTAAATCTTTTGTTTTGGTGGTAGAATGTAGAATATGCATGCTATGGGTTATGTTTATGCTTACATGAGATTGTGATTCAATCTTGCTGCAAATTCCTTCATATGATTCTTAGTTGCCTATAAAATATATTCGAATTGAGTATAGTGACAAACTCTTGGTCAATGAAAGCTATAGGATTGTATGTTAGAGATTTGCAGCATGCTAGATAAATGGTGTTGGTGACAAGCACCTCTAAAGTATTGATAGTGATCTTTTATGATGTGTGTCTTAAAGTTGCCTAGACGAGTTACTTAGCAGACTTGATCGAAGGTTTTACGCACTGAACTTGTGAGCATATTCGTAACCCATGCATGTGTATTTGATTTCTACCACCAACCGTTTTCCAACCTTGATTTACAACAATCTTATTTCTCGTTGCTTGGTTCTAAAGAAAACGATTCTATCAACATTTGAATTCGTTGACTGAAATTGCTAGCAAAAACCTCAAACAAAGCCACGTTAGGTCCCGAGAGAATGACACTCGGGGACAACTTGCCATTGCACTCTAGTTTGTGTAGTGATAAGTGTTCTTAGGCTTTTAAACAAATTTAATTGGTGAAAAACGACATCATCACACGACTAAGAAATTAGTTAAGTGTTCTTACTTTTGAACAAGAACAAGTCTTGACACCAGAAACAACTTAACTTGTTTACTGCAAATTATTCAAAGTTTTGTTTCTTAGATTACTTGTTGTAGTTGAATAAGTTATAATCAAGTCATCTCATCACAAACCTCTCTAATTGATAAACAACCTTTTTCAGGCGTGAAATTCAGGGGAATTTAATCAAGCATAGTGTTGCTGATTATAAGTCCCAAGTTTGGTGGAGAACAAGGTTTCGTTCTCTAGTTAGGTGGGAAACGAAGCAAGTGTGCTTTGGTTTCTGTAGAATCGCTCCAGATAGGTGTTGTAAGGAACCTCAAACTTATCTTAGTGGATTCAGTCCTAGAAAGGACAAAGTGGATTAGTTGAGAGATTACGCCACTCTCAGATACCACTATAAAAGTGTTTGTGTGATTTACTTTACTGCATTTAGTTTTCAACAAGCTTATCTATTTGTATATTGTCACTCTGCTCACTTGCTGAAACTAGCACTTACAGAAAAGCACTTTTTGTATAAAGACTTCCGCACTCTGTTTTTAAGTATCAGTAAAACTCGTTACTGAAAAGTAACTAGTACTTGCTGAGAAAGTTAAGTATCAGCAAACTCATTACTGAAAAGTAATAAGTCCTTGCTAAGAAAGTTTTTAAACGACGAAAGTTTGAAAAGACTATTCACCCCCCTTCTAGTCTTTTTGTGTTGTTTAAAGGGACCAACACAAGTCAAGCAACTCAAATATGGAATATTCATAAATCAAGTAAAATATGCAAATGAAATGCTCATAAAGTTCAGGATCAAAGAGGAAGAGAAACCTAAAAAGATCCCTATGAGTATTGGTACCAAATTGGGCTATAATAAACAAAACAAAAGTGTGGATGAACATAAGTATAGGAAGCTCATTGGTTCCTTGCTGTATTTAACAGCAAGTAGGCCTGACATTCAGTACGCCGTTTGTGTGTGTGCAAGATTTCAATCTGACCCTAGAGAATCACACTACAAGAAAGCACTGAAAATACAAAAATATGTCAAAGGCATAGTCAATGTTGGATTATGGTATCCAAAAGATTCTGGATTAGAATTGGTTGGTTATTCAGATGCTGACCATGGTGGATCAATCCTTGATCGAAAAAGTACCTCTGGAACTTGTCAGTTTCTAGGTACAAGATTAATTTCATGGTTCAGCAAGAAGCAAACCTGTGTGGCCAATTCATCCAATGAATTTGAATACATTGCAGCTTGTTGTTGTACTGCTCAAATCCTATGGATTCAACAACAACTAAGTGAGTATGGTATTTTTGCAAAGAAAACACCAATCTTTTGTGATAATACAAGTGCTATTGCTATCACGCAAAATCCTAAGTTTCACTCAAGGACAAAGCACATTGATATTAGACACCATTTCATTAGAGATCATGTGGAAAAGGGAGACATTGAGGTTGTAAAGATAGGTACTGATGATCAACTTGCTGACATCTTTACCAAGCCCCCTCCAGATAATAGGTTCGCAATGCTAAGGTATAACCTTGGATTGATTGAACTACCTCAGTAAAAAGGGTAAAATTGATTGGGTGCTGAAACGGGCATTCAGCAAGCCAACAGTTGCTTAAAGATTTAATCATCCCTTGAAAGTCCTCTTTTGTGTTTGGTTCTACTAAGAAATGGTTGTACACAAGTGTTTGCTGAAACAGGCATTCAACAAGTAAATCCTTCAAACTGGATATTTATTAGGAAACTTGGTCAATTGTTGAAACAGGTATTCAGTAAGAAAAACCTTTGGATTGCTGAAACGGGTATTCAGACAATCAAGGATACTGAAACACGTATTCAATTATCAAAGGAAAAGTCTAAGACGGGAACTCAGCAAAGAGCAAGATTGTTTTCACTTAAGAAGAACTTACCTAAAATATCTCACTATAAAAGGGATTTGCTGAGCCGGGAACTCAGAAACCTTTTCGACTCAAAGAAAAATGAGATATTTGATGGAACTTTCAGCAATTACAAGGCTTGTTATTTAAAAAGTAAATGCTTAAGTTAGAACGTTTAGAATCGCTGAAAACAGGCTATTAGCTTCTACGTAAAAGAGATAAAATACCTTGATGCAAGGTAAAATCTAATGTGACGTTAATCGTGGCACAGATAAACTCGCTATAAATCATGACATGAAATGCAATAATAGCCACTGATTTTAAAGCAGTTGATGATCCAACGATTAATGTTATAAACTGAAAACAAGCTCTGACGGTTTTGGGTTAGTGGACCACTACGCATTTAATGCAAAGGCTCCACTAACTCATTGTATGTCTATTTTACCCTTGCTGAGAACTCAAAACCATTGAGTAGTTTCTCACACAACAGAGGTACTATATAAATGAAGAGGTAGACAAAAGATAAAATTCTTTAACTACACATTTCCTTTCGCTTCAAATTTTCCTCTAGCCTGTGCTCTGAAACACTGTACCTGTTGGTCCCTTTAAACAACAAGAAAAGACTAGGGGGGGGGGGGGTGAATAGTCTTTTCAAACTTTTCGTCGTTTAAAACTTTCTCAGCAAGTGCTTATTACTTTTCATAATGAGTTTGCTGGTACTTGTTACTTTTCAGTAACGAGTTTGCTGGTACTATGAAAATAGAGTGCGGAAGTATTTATAAAATAAGTGCTTTTCAGAGAGTGCTAGTTTCAGCAAGTGAGCAGAGTGTCAGTGTACAAAAAGTGTAGCTTGCTGAAAACTAAATGCGGTAAAGTAAATCACACAAACACTTTTATAGTGGTATCTGAGAGTGGCGTAATCTCTCAACTAATCCACATTGTCCTTTCTAGGACTGAATCCACTAAGATAAGATGTGAGGTTCCTTACAAATCCTATCACTAATGATTCTTTAGAAACCAAAGCACACTTGCTTCGTTTCCAACCTAACTAGAGAACTGTAACCTTGTTCTCCACCAAACTTGGGACTTATAATCAGCAACACTATGCTTGATTAATTCCCCCTGAATTTCACGCCTGAAAAGGGTGTTTATCAGTTAGAGAGGTTTGGGATGAGATCACTTGATTATAACTTTTTCCGCTATAACAAGTTATCTAAAGAAACACAACTTGTAAAACTTTTCAGTAAGCAAGTTAAGTTGTTTCTGGTGTCAAGACTTGTTCTTGTTTGAAAGAAAGAACACTTAACTAATTTCTTAGCCGCGAATGTTCTACTTCTTCACAAGTATCTTTTGTTTCAAGCTTAAGTGTGGGAACGGATCAATAGGCAGTAAAGAGTATAGAAGGTTTTGAGTGTTTAAAGCACAAGTGAGAGTTTGATCACGTTGTTGACACACTTCTACTCTTTGCCGGATGACCTCTATTTATAGTGTCACAAGGGAGCCGTTTGAATTTCAAATTCTAAGGCTTTGCACCTTAAGATGTCACTATATTGCTTTTGTACTTTCAGTAGCGTCCTTCATTTGTCTTCTTGTCTTCATGTTCTTCGCGTCCCTACTTGGCATTTAATGTTCATTTGACTCAATTTCAAATGTGAACTTTGGAGCCAAAATGCAAGTACTCTTCAGCAAGGAGGTCACATATGTTTTCAGCAAGTGGTCAGTCTCAGTTTCAGCAAGCACAACCTACTCTGTCATATAGATTTTCACTTATGCGAGCTGTTTGCTGAAAATCTCACTTTCTGAGCAACATGTGCCTTTGTAGATACCTTTCTCAGAATTCTTCTAAGTCTTCAATCTCCGAATCTTCAAGTCTATTTGTAAAAACAAAGTACATCATTAGCAAATGAAAGCACCTAACTAGTACCTACACTAAGTCTTTCAGCAAACATTCCTCTTTTACAATGTCCTTAAAATTCTTAATTCCTATGGACCTTAAGAGTACTAGATACTGGACTTTCCTTAATTTAGCATGGTTAATTGCTCATCCAAATTACATGTTTCCTAATAAATTTTCCCTTTTTAATGTTAGCAATCCATGACTAAATTAATTGTTACCCTTTTAGAGGTTCCTGATGTTGAATAAATCAGTTGATTAATGCAAACATACTTGAATAATAAAACAGTAAGCATAAATGGTTTGCATAATCAAAAACCAATAAGAGTCAAAAAGTTCATTGCTGATAGTTATCTTTCAATAAGTTTACAAGAAAGCTCATTGATAACTAAAGTATTCAGCAAACAAAACAAAGCTTTTCCAAGGGACTAGTCTATTCAGTAGAAGATTTTCTAAGAATCTCCTTTACACTCTTCTCAGCAAGAGTAGTGAATTCAACACAGTCCTTCTCGTAATCTTCAAGTAGCTTACGGACTTCAAGTTGAATAATTCTTGCATTCTTGTAGGCAGTATAGTGATAGTTTTCACGATTCATCTCTTCGTAGTGAATTACCCACAAGTGCATGCCCCAATTGGTAGCATGTAGAAGTTGAGTGTCTCAAATACCCTTGTTGGCATTAATCTTCCTTAACCAGAGAAGGTCTTCTTCTTGATCCTTAGCAGTGAGATAAAAGTACTCATAAGGAATCAAGCCATACTTCTTTTTGGACTTCTTGGTTATAGGATCACTATAGTAAGAAACATCCATCGGCTTGATTAAATCACGTTCTTGCTTCATCTTCTTGTTGATGGAAGTTCTTCTTACAAAGATTTCTAAGTTCAGCCATTTTATAGCTATGTTCCTGGGTAGGGAGGAGGATCCCTTTCTTTTCTTGCAACTTTCAATTCAATCCAAGTGTACATTTGATTCAGTACAGCAGTTGGAAAGAAGTCATCGGCCAAAAGATCTTCCAGCTTTATGATCCAGCAACCATGGAGGTTTCTGATCACGTTCTGAGTGGTTTCGTCATTGCTGGTCTTTGTATAATCAATGCCAGTGCCAATTGCAATGTTAGCTAGCCTTCTTTCTTCCTGTCTTTGCTTTCTTCTTCTTGAGTTAGCATTATCATGATCTTTTGCTGAAGATCTGGAGTCAGAAGAGAAGTGTTTGGATTGACCAGATGGAGTTAAGGCAGAAAGAGGCTTGGCCCTTATAGCTTGAGCTATTGTTTGGTCATCATCATTATCATCATCTTCATTCATGTCTTCATGACTTTCAGTATGACAGAATTCTTGAGTTTCAGCAGAAGTTCTTCTACTTTTAGGATTTGCTGAACTTCTCTCAGAAACTGTTTCAGCTCTTTTCTTAGAACTTTGCTCTGTTTCAGCAAGAGGTTCTCTGGTAGGCGGTCCAGGAAGATTTAAAGGAGCTTCATATTTAGAGGGATTAGTTGATCTGTCTCTTGAAGACTTTCTTTTTCTAGAATCTTCCCCCTTAGACATGGATTGCATCATTGGTCTGATGTGTAAAGAGAAAAACTCATTGCAATTTTCAGCAAGAGTATTTAGGCTGTTGTATTTCAGAATCATGTTTGCTGATCTGTAGTTATCTTAGACAATTCTTCTTTAATAAAAGCCAGATTCTCCTCATGTCTGCGCTCATTGTTGAATTTTTCTTCAAGTATAGCCTGAGCCTTTGTCAATGCGCTTTTATCAAGCTTGACTGCCTGACTGACATCTTCTTCATAGCTTTTGTGATGTAGAGTTATGTCTTTCTAAGCTATGGTAAGTGTAGTAGTGCGTCTCAGCACAGTAGTCAGTATTTTGCCAATGTCAAGTTGACTCTCAACAAGCAAGGCATCATCCGCTTCTTGGCATTCTTTGTGAACAGCCATTAGTGCTTTTATTCTAGGAGTAAACTCCTCAATGTTTGGGAACGGAACTTGAGAGGGAGTGAGTTAGTGAGCTTTGATTTCAGTGACGATCTGATCATCGTTTCTCAGCAAGAGACTTCTCTCAGCATCTCCTTCATCATTTATGAGAGATGATGGAGGAATTTCTACAATTTGAGGTTCAGCTTTCTTTGACTTTTCTTCGTCATTTGCTGAGAAGTTAGGTAGAACTTCTTCTTTATCAGATTCATCAAGTCCAACAACCTTGATTCCTAAATCCTTAGCTTCAGTCACTTCTGGTTGAGTGGTTGCTGAAGGCAACTCTTTGGACTTAACAACAAGAGTTTCACCAGTAGTAAGTGGAAGGGAGGAGACTTCCTTATTGTTCACTCCTGAAGATTGAGCAATATCAAGATTCTTTGTGTGTTTGTCATGAATCTGTAGACTATTCTGTAATGCTCTCTGATAATCTTCATCCATATCTTCATCTTCTCCAAGGTTTGGATCAATGACCTTAGCTTCGAGTAATGCTAACTCGGCATCAGAAAGCTTAGCTTTGCCTTTAGGCATTTCAGCACGCTTTCTGGCGTACTCTTCTTTAGTTTCAGCAACTTGTTCAGTTGCTGGAGTACTTTTCTCAGCAGGAGTAGGAGTGGATTCTTGTTGCTGACTGGGAGGTTGATCAGCTTGCTGATTTTCAGTGTTGTCTTGATTTTCATTATCAGCAACTGTCATTTTTACTCCGCTAGCATCCGGACTAGGACCTTGATTATGTTCATCATCGTCCTTGATGTCCTTAGAATCTTTGGCTTCATCATCACTGGTATCTTTAAGGATATTTTCATCCTCTTCTTCTTCATCATCATCCGCCAGTATGACCAACTCTAGATGTTTGTACTTTGTAGCACTTGTAACTTCCTCTTCCTCATAGATTTTGTGGGGATCAGCCACCACGGGTACAAAGGAACCCTTGAGCATCACAACTTGTTCAGTGGGAGAGGCACTCTTGAACTTAGCTTTCATACTCTCTCTGATTGTAGCAATCAGATTTGAACTCAATTGCTGAGAATATGAGAGTTCTTCAGGAAGTATAGAGTGTACAAACGTCTCGAGTTTGAGTAGAGAATTTCTCTTCTTCTCATTAGATAGATGGATGTGAAGATATGAAAAGTCCATCCTTCTATATCTTTGCCAGTTGCTGACAGACTTAACAACTCTGGTCAAAGTGTTCTTTCTAAAGTTTGAGTATAGTTCTTCAGAGCTAACTTCAAGAACTTCCGTGATGTGAACTACTTCATCATTCTCCTTTTGAGCCTGAATAAGAGTAAAGTTAATTTCAGGAATGTTTTGGAAAATAGTTTTAGAGTCTAAAACTGTAACATGAATTACCTGCTGACTTTCAGCAAGCTCATTTTGCACACTGAGTTGTGCGGGAACTATTTCCATTGCTTCAGGAGATGTAGCAGCATCCTTGAATTGTTCATCATAAAATAACTCTTTGTTAGATACAAGTACTAAGTTTTCAAACTTAGTAAATTTACCAAAAATTTCACCTACCTGCTGAACAGGAGTTGTGGATTCTGGTGCAGAATTTTCAGCAATCTTCTGACTTGTATCGTGAGAAGTCCGTAAAGAAATGATTATATTAGCTAAAGTTAAAGTTTCAGATAATGAAGTTTTGCTTATATCTGAGTTAACTACCTACTGAAGAAGGGTAGTTGGTGACTCAGTCCTTTCAGCATTGATAACATCTTCATTATCTGGGACTTGTTCTTCAGCAGATGATGAACGTGTATTTTACACTTTCATTCGAGTCTTTTTTTCATCAATTTAGCTATCCTCTATGTTAATTTAGCTATATTTTAGTGCATTTTATTATAATAGTGTCACGTTTCCCTTTAGTTTGCATTTTACAGGTTTTAGGTGAAAAATGTGGTTTTCCAGGCAATTATATTGAAGAGAACGAAGAATCAGTGTTCCAAGGACATTTTTGGAGTATCTAGAAGATTCCAGATAGGATTTGAAGTCTAGGGGTTGAGTTTGAAGGCTAAAAGGACACTAGAAGGCAAAAACCGAGTCCGAAAAGGAAAAGAAATCCAAAACGCGTCCTTGGACGGCTGGAACTCCCGGGCGATTCGCCCGGGACGTGGGGCGGTTCGCCCCACACCAGGCGATTTGCCCGGTGTGTGGGGCGACTCGCCCCACACGTTCCGAACTGCTATATAGAGTTGCTCAGTTTTCTCCGTTTTTCATACTTTCTTAGACCTTTTTTCATACCTTTCTCATTAGTTTTAGGGGAGAATTCTCCAGAGCCTGTTCTTGGAATTCTTAGCATAGAAGATACTTTTTCTTATCGATTTGGAGCTTGTGAGATCGCGATTCTTCGGAAATTGACAACCTTCGGTAATATTGTATCTCAGATTTTTCTATTTATATTTATTTATCTTTCAACATGTTTTCTTTCAATCTTGCTATGATTTCTGTTGATTGCATGACATCTATTAGTAGCTAAATCTATCGTTGGTGATAGTATGTGATTTCTTAGCTAAGGGTTAGTAATTATGCTGATGGCGGTAAAGCGAATCAGACTTTGAGTTATTGCTTTATTTCTTTGATCTATCTAAGTCCTCTATCTTCGTAGTGTTGAATAAAACGGAACACATTGGACAATTCATGATTAAAGATCTCTATGCAAAACGATCGTGTACTTCATGCATGATTATTAACCTACTATGCGTTGAATGATCATACTATCACTAACTTCCATTATCTTGATAAGAAAAACCTGTGCTAAGTCGTTTGTTGATTTTATAGTTTAAGTTAGATTAGATAAAGCTACTTATAGTCCTTAGAGATAGACACTCGAGGTTATTTTACTCCTACACTACTGTTTTCGTTGTAGTTGTGAATTGCCTTTGGCTAAAAACAAATTCATTTGATTAATTTGAATCTGACCAATTTCGGTTCATCAAATTGGCGCCGTTGCCAGGGACTATACTCCTTTTTTCTATTTAGCTTATTTATATTTTCAGCATTCAGTTCCCTACAGAAGAACATGCTCTGGGGGTTTGCTCTCAGAAAATTTCACTTTCTTACCCTATTTCTTTCACCCTATCTTTTTCAGTGAATTCATCTAATCTGATCTCGATTACCTTACGTGCTTGCGCTCTCGTAGTTCTCGATTACATTGCGTTTGTTTGCACTCTTTGTGCTTTTCTTTGCAAGTTTTTGTTTTTTCTTTTGTGGATTCTGCTCCTTGGTTTCTTGTTTCCTCCTGTGCAGAAACTAGTTATATGAAGGATGAGTCAACCACCGTTGCCCCGGTACGTGATGCCTCGAGGGCCTTTCTCAGATAACATTGGATGACGATTGCAGGAATTATCACTTTGATCCTTCGTACTACTCCATTCTCTCCACGTTTTCAATGGGTGATGATCCAAGAGGGTTCTTAGACACGTACGAGGAAGGTGTGTTGAGGATACCTCATGAGAATGTGGAGGGGGTTATTTTATCACATGAGCAACTTTGTATGAGAGTATTTATGGGAGCCTTGAAAGGGTACGCTAGAAGATGGCTCAGAATCCCACCGGAAGAATCATTGCGCACTTGGGGTGAAGTAACCAGCAAGTTTCTGGAACATTGGGATAGGGACTCACCTCCCGGGACAAGGGCATGGACGTCTCGCTTCAGTAGTCAGCCACCAAAAATCGACATTGCCGATGAAGAGGAATGTGGAGAAGAATCCATTGATGAAGTCTCCTCAGTGCTTAGCTTGGATTCCACGTCCTTACTTGCGGATGTCGAAGTTGATGGTCAAGAGGAAGTCGTGGAGGAAGTAATAACTGAATCCATTGCTTCACTTGAGTCAGAAGGTGATGGCGTGAGTTGTGTTGAGGTCGAGGAGCCAATCTCTGAAGATTTTGGTGTCTTTGAATCAATTGCGGCGGATACTATTGATCTTGACTCCTACGTTCTGGTCCATGCACCCACCTATGAGTCCCAAAGGAGTTTTGATCCTCTTTACTCTTTTTATTTTCCATCTGATTCCCTTAGTTATTTTTTAGATTTTGTTTTTCTTGGTTTTGTTAATTTTAGTTTTCAGGGAATCATGGACTTGCTTGAGCAGATACGGAGAGGAGCCAAGGGTTGTTCCCAAGATGCGAGGAGTAATGGAACGGATGCACAAGATTCGTTTCCATTTGATAATGGATAAAATTAGTGGTAATGGTAGCAAGTAGTTTAGTTTTATCGCTTTCTTATATTACATGCATATCATTCTGTTATATTTTATATTTCCGTATGTTTTTGGTGATAAAATAGGTCTCTAGATGATAATTTAGCAATTTAGGAGGAAAACCGACACCTCCAGGAGTCTGGAGTTGTCGGGCGAACCGCCCCCCATGTGGGGCGATTCGCCTTGCACATCCAGTGAACCCAGAGATCCTGATTTTCTCCTATTATGGTAAATTATCAATCTTTTTACCTCATTTATCACCTGTTTTGTTTTCTCACGAGTTTGATTGAGTAATATAGGTCACATATACAAGTTTAGCTCTCACCTTAAATCCACTTTCAACGTTCGGGACGAGCGACGACGTTCAGGTTTGGTGGGGGTGGTATCGCTTGCTATCTCTATACCTATCTTGCTTATAATAAACTCGTGAATTCTTCTGTTTGCATTTGCATTTGCACGTTTACTGCTTTCTTAGTCTTTAGTTGCATACACTACATTCATCCTAGTATAGTCCTGCATGTTTTATGTGGAGTTTATTGCCAAATTTTTTGAACTTTTTTATTGGGTAGATTAACTAATTATGACATTAATCATATGCTTCATCTTTATGAATTTGTTTGAGGTTTTTCTCGCTTGTCTTGTCACATTTATGTTTGCACTTAGTTAAGCTTGGTAGTCTCGACATCACTTAGTGGTGTTTTCTATACTGCGGTTCACGAAGGCCTTTATAATAGGATGATGCATGTTAGGATCTTATGGTTATTTTCCCGAGTAATTATGTACCTAAGAGGCAACAAGTCTTCACCTTGCTTTGAGATTGCTAAATGCCAAGGAAGGAGGTAGTGTGAGATTGTGTGATCCTTTGTTTGCAACCTATTCTTTCGAATAGGTTTGGGGAGGGGGTTACGCTTTCATTAGACTTGTTTTTCGATTTTTAGTGTGTGTTGTGAGTTTGTTTTTCTTTTTCGTAATGTTTGTGTAAGAAAATACGGTCGGAGTTACCCCTAGGGTACGCAGCGGAATTTCAAAAAATTTCTTAACATGCAGGTTAATTGATTATGTATATGCCGTATATATTTAAACACGTCAATTAGAAGACAAACCTTACTCCAAAAGCAAGCACAGCTTCCAAGTCTTCGTAATAATCCGGTGTATCTTCTCCATCGTCGAAGTCGAAGATATCTGCAATACTTTGATTATCTGCAAGACAATAAAAGATAGTTTCCAGCTCCTAGAACCTCAACCTTGGTATCCACGGATGAACAACCTATCGGAAAGAATGCTAGGATATTCTTTGTGTGACAAAGAAGATGGGGCGGCGGTTTTCCTCCGGTGAGAGGGGTGGCGCGTGTGGCTAGTATGGAGAGGTAGGGGAGAGATTTTTATTTTCTCTAAGAAAAATGGAAATATTCAACTGTGTGAATGTCTATGTCAAAAGCTCTCTAATAGTCTACTGTATATAGTAGTCAATAGAAACCTAAAGCATAACCAATTAGACTTCGTAAAGGAATAAGAATCTAATTCTTATCGCACTAGAAAACCAATTTCAAGTCTAGATTCATTCCCAATCAAATTAAAACTCAATCAGGAAAATCTAACTTATCCCTTGGACTTCTAATAGAGGAAGGAGCTCCTTCCCCTATACAATCTGCGCGCTCGCGCGCTCCCAAGGGTAATAGGTGGGTCCCGATTTTGGGACCCACTTATAGTTCTAAGGCAATTCAAACTCCAAGTAGATTTTGCCCATGTGCATATGTTAATTCTAAATTAACATATCCTTTTAAATCAAACCTCTATTATATTTCTAAAATATAAACTTTAATTGTATTTACATAAAAATACAATTAATTAGCCAATTCAATTAATAATTTCAAATCATTAATTGAGCCACTAAATATTATAATTAATTCCAAATCAATTATAATCCATCAATCACAATTAATTCCAAATCTATTGCGATTCCATCTTCAAGGATATTCTGGTAAGCTGAATCACCACATAGTGTGACCCATAGGGCCTCATTGTATTAAGGAAGTCCTAGACCAGGGAAAATGGAATTCCGAGACGGTTCCATTTGCTATATTAATACATGAGGACGTTTGAGAGGTTTCTCAAAGCAAACCCTTTCGTTGCGAAGTCTGTTGCGCTCAACGCGGCGATGGTAACGTCCCTTCATCTGACTGACTCGAATGCATCTAGGATCAATGATGTGTCTATCCCAATAATACATCCACGGGCGTCGCAGGGAGTTGCTTGGTTACGAAGATATACTTATGACTATCATAATATATCGATGCACTGGCCAGTGACTTTACCAACACAACTATGACGACTATGAGCAGTACTCTCCTGTGCTACACATGAGAGATGAATCCTTCACAGAAACACTTATCATCCCCATTTGTATGTAGCCATAATCCTGGTGTAAGAAAATATAGTCAGAGTTACCCATAGGGTACGCAGCGGAATTTCAAAAATTTTCTTAACATACAGGTTAATTGATTATGCATATGTCGTATATATATATAGACACGTCAATTAGAAGACTAACCTTACTTCCAAAGCAGCTTCCAAGTCTTCGTAATAATCCGGTGTATCTCCTCCTTCGCCGAAGTCGAAGATATCTATAATACTCTGTATATCTGTAAGACAATAAGAGTTAGTTTCCAGCTCCTAGAACCTCAACCTTGGTATCCACGGATGAACAACCTATCGGAAGAATGCTAGGATATTCTTTGTGTGACCAAGAAGACGGGGCGGCGATTCCTCCGGTAGAGGTGGCGCGCGCGTGTGGCTAAGGGAGGAGGGGAGAGCTTTTATTTTCTCTAAGAAAACTGGGTAGAATAACTGTGTGCAAAACTGTATCCAAAGCTCTCTAATAGTCTACTATATATAGTAGTCTATAGAAGCCTAAAGCATAAGCAATTAAACTTCGTAAAGGAATAAGAATCTAATTCTTATCGCACAAGGAATACCAATATCAAGTCTAGATTCATTCCCAATCAAATTAAAACTCAATTAGAAAAATCAAACTTATCCCTTGGACTTCTAATAGAGGAAGGAGTCGAACTCCTTCCCCTACCTACCATTCGCGCGCGCGCCTCCTAGGGACAGTAGGTGGGTTCCAATTTTGGGACCCACTTATAGTTCTAAGGCAATTCAAACTTCAAGTAGATTTTGTCCAAGTGCATATGTTAATTCTAAATTAACATATCCTTTCAAATCAAACCTCCATTATATTTCCAAAATATAATCTTTAATTGTATTTACATAAAATACAATTAATTAGCCAATTCAATTAATAATTCCAAATCATTAATTGAGACACCAAATATTATAATTAATTCCAAATAAATTATAATCCATCAATCACAATTAATTCCAAATTAATTGCGATTCCATCTTCAAGGATATTCTGATAGGCTGAATCACCACATAGTGTGACCCATAGGGCCTCATCGTATTAAGCAAGTCCTAGACTAGGCAACATGAAATTTCTAGACGGTTCCATTTGCAATATTAATACGTGAGGACGTTTGAGAGGTTTCTCAAAGCTAACCCTTTCGTTGCGAAGCCTGTTGCGCTCAACGCGACAATAGTTACGTCCCTTCATCTGACTTGCTCGAATGTATCTTGGATCGATGAAGTGTCTCCGGTAGTTGCATGGTTAAGATATACTTATGACCATCATAATATATCATTTTCACTGGCCAGTGACTTTACCAACACAACTATGCAGACTATGAGCAGTGCTCTCCTGTGCTACACTTGAGAGATGAATCCTTCACAGAATCACTTATCACCTCCATTTGTATGTAGCCATAATCTTGGATCGTGTCTTAGGTCAGCTGCTTATTCAGAGCTGACATCGACGGGTGATGAACGTGGATTTGTCGGATCCCAATTAATCAAATAAATTTGTTATTTAGCCAAAGGCAATTCACAACTACAACGAAAATCGTAGTGTAGCAGTAGATTGACCTCGAGTGTTGTTCTCTAAGGACTATAACTAGCTTTATCTAATTTAACTAAAGAATATAAAAATAGGAGACGATATAGCAAAGGCTTTTCTAACAGATAATGGAGATTGGTGATAGTATGATCCTTCAAAGCATAACGGGTTAATAATCATGCGTAAATTCCTCGGTCTTGCATGAAGATCTTTGATCAATAATTGTCCTGTTGTAATTATGACACACTACGAAGATATTGATTCCGATAGGTCTAAGACTAAAGAATTGTCCAATTGTGTTCCGTAATTATTCAACACTACGAAGATATAGATATGCTTGGGTCGAAGACCGGTCCAGTTGTGTGCAATAATTAATCAACATACGAAGATATAGGTTCCGCTAGATCAAAGAAATAAAGCAATAACACGGAGTACACGGAGTATAATGTGCGATATAGCCATTAGCATAATTATCAACCCTTCGTTAAGAATTCACATACTATCACCAACGATAAGTTTAGCTACTCATAGTTGTCATGCAATCAACAGAAATCATAGAAGAAAACATGTTGAAAGACATATAAAAATAAGTAGAATAAACTGTAAGATACAATGTTACCGAAGGTTGTCAATCTCCGAAGAATTGCGATCCTACAAGCTCCAATCTGCTATGAAAAAGTGTCTCCTAAGCTACGAACCCCCAGAACAGGCTCTGGGAAGTCCCTGTAAGAAAATATGGTCAGAGTTACCCCTAGGGTACGCAGCGGAATTTTAAAATTTTTCTTAACATATAGGTTAATTGATTATGCATATGTCGTATATATATAAACACATCAATTAGAAGACTAACCTTACTTCCAAAGCAGCTTCCAAGTTTTCGTAATATTCCGGTGTATCTTCTCCTTCGTCGAAGTCGAAGATACCTACAATGCTCCTTATATCTGCAAGACAATAAGAGTTAGTTTCCAGCTCCTAGAACCTCAACCTTGGTATCCACGGATGAACAGCCTATCGGAAGAATGCTAGGATATTCTTTATGTGACCAAGAAGACGGGGCGGCAATTCCTCCGGGTGGTGGTTGCGCGCGCGGGTTGGCTAAGGGAGGAGGGGAGAGTTTTTATTTTATCTAAGAAAACTGGATAGAATAACTGTGTTCAAAACTGTGTGTGTAAAACTCTCTCTAATAGTCTACTATATATAGTAGTCTATAGAAGCCTAAAGCATAAGCAATTAGACTTCGTAAAGGAATAAGAATCTAATTCTTATCGCACAAGGAAACCAATATCAAGTCTAGATTCATTCCCAATCAAATTAAAACTCAATCAGGAAAATCTAACTTATCCCTTGGACTTCTAATAGAGGAAGGAGTCGAACTCCTTCCCCTTATCTGGCCACACGCGCGCGCGCCTTGTCCTACGGGAGGTGGGTCCCACTTTTGGGATCCACTTATATTTCTAAGGCAATCCAAACTCCAAGTGGATTTTGCCCAAGTGCATATTGATGAACCGCGGATGTCGTGCTCCGAATTCAAGCAAATAAATTTGTAATTAGCCAAAGGCAATCCACAACTACAACGAAAACCGTAGTGTAGCAGTAGAATGACTCGAGTGTCGTTCTCTCAGGACTATAACTAGCTTTATCAAATCTAATTTAGAATATAAAAACAGCAAACAGATAGCAGAGGGGTTTCTAGCAGATAATGGAGATTGGTGATAGTATGGTCCTTCTTAACATAACGGGTCGATAATCATGCATAAATTCCTCGGTCTTGCATGGAGATCTTTGAATCAATCTAGTATCCTGTTGCAAATATTAAGCACTACGAAGATAATTGGTCTGACAAGTCAATCACTATTGTCCTAATGTGTTCCGTAATTATTCAACACTACGAAGATAATTGGTCTGATGGTCGACAAGTGTCCAATTGTGCATAATAATTAATACAACATACGAGAATTTAGGCTGTGCCTGATCAACGAAATAAAGCAATGACACGGAGTACAATGCGCGATATAGCCATTAGCATGATTATCTTCCCTTCGCTAAGAATTCACATACTACCACCAACGATAAGTTTAGCTACTCATAATAGGCATGCAATCAACAGAAATCATAGAAGAAAACATATTGAAAGATATATAAAATAAGTAGATTAAACTGTAAGATACAAGTTACCGAAGGTTGTCAATCTCCGAAGAATTGCGATCCTACGAGCTCCAATCCGCTATGAAAAAGTATCCCCTAAGCTACAAAACTCCCAGGACAGGCCCCGGGAAGTTCCTACCTAAAACAATAGAGAGAGGTGAGAAAGTAGGTCTGGAAAGATATGATTTTCGGAGAAAAACTGAGCAACTATATATAGGCCCCGAAATTCCACGGGGCGGTTCGCCCCAGCTCCGCGGCGGTTCGCCCCCGAGTTTTTCTCGAGGAATTCTGCGTTTTCGACGCGTTTTTGGATTTCTTCCCCTTTTCGGACTCGGTTTCTGACTTCTAGTAGCCTTCTAACCTCCAGATTCGGCCCCTAGACTTCAAATCCTATCCGGAAACCTTCAGATACTCCAAATAGGCTTCTGGAACACCAATTCCTTGTAAACTTCAATATAATTGCCCGGAAATCTTCGAATTTCAACCAAAACCTGTAAAAATAAAATCTAAAGGGAAACGTGACACTATTCTAATAAAATGCATTAAAATATAGCTAAATTAACATAGAGGATACCTAAAATAGGTGAAAAAGACTCGAATGAAAGTGTAAAATACACATTCATCAAACTCCCCAAACTGAACCTTTGCTTGTCCTCAAGCAACTAAGCTAGACTCTAATACAAAAAACATGCAAGACACAAAATGGAGTCTCATGCCAAATAAAATGAACTAATCTACTGAATCTACCAAATAACATATGAACAAAAACCATATAAATCAAAGCATGAATATAGGTTGAAGAATACCTCGATTGACTCATACACATCCGCATAAGCACTTATGTCAAGACAAGATAGTCTCGCGTAACATTCTCTACCTGGACGTAGTCAGTGACGACGTAATGAAGCATGCTAAGATACGAATGGTTGTCCCATGCCTATGAAACTGAGGACTTACTGTTGTTCCACCATGTTAAGACTTTTCCTCAAAAGAGGTCGAACCAGTACTGGCTCTCATCAAACGAAGGAGGGTTCCCTATAAAAGATAACACTCCCCTATTCTACCCATCTCTCAAGTAAAGTCTTAAGCTATTCACCACTTCCTGAATGGCAGGACGAGGGTGGTCTAGAACAGATGACACTAAAAAAAGATAAAAAATAGAAAATTACAACACTATTACGAACATTACAAAAAATGAAAACGACTCAACACTTTGCTAAACTGCTATTTGGCTTTCTTTTTTTGGACCCTTCTTTGCTTTTTTTTGGGGTCTTTTCTTTTTTTCTTTTTTCTTTCCAGATTCTTTTTTTCTTTTTCTTTTTCTCTTTTTTTCTCTGGAATTTTTTCTCTCTTTTTTTTTCGATTTTTTTAGCCAGCAGTAGCATAACAAAAAGAGAAACAAAATGACTCACACGACTTCCCCAAACCTATTCGAAAGAATAGGTTGGAGTACAAAATTTACGAAAAATGAAAAATAAACTCACGATACGAAAATGAAAAACAGAAACAAGTCTAAAGATGGTGTAACCCCCTCCCCAAACCTATTCGGAAGAATAGGTTATAAACAAAGGATCACACATCCTCACACTACCTCCTTCCTAGGCATTTAGCAATCTCAAAGCATGGTGAAGACTTGTTGCCTCTTAGGTACATAATTACTCGGGAAAACAACCATAAGACCCTAACATGCATCATCCTATTATAAAGGCCTTCGTGAACCGCAGTAGAGAAAACACCACTAAGTGATGTCGAGACTACCAAGCTCAACTAAGTGCAATACATAAATGCGACAAGCCAAGCGAGAAAAACCTCAAACAAATTCATAGAGATGAAGCATACGATTAATGGCATAGTTAGTTGATCTACCCAATAAAAAAGTTCAAAAAATTCGGCAATAAACTCCATATAAAACATGCAAGACTATCCTAGGATGAATGTAGTGAATGCAACCTATAAAACTAAGAAAGCGGTAAACGTGCAAATGCAAATGTAAACAAAGAACAAGATACTAATCAACACAAAGCCAAACAATACTTAACATCATGGTTCACATCCCATCCCCCTTACGATTCTTAAGCTAGACCCTAGCAAAAGAGAATGAGTAATAAGAAGTGATACTAGATGTTACTGAACGGTTTGGCCTCGGTTGGCTGAGAGTGGACATGTGGAAGGACTAATCATCGGGATGGTAGTCCCCATAAAAGTCACTCCACATGTCATTCATGACCTCATTGGACTGTCGTAGAGCTTTCTGCTGTTGCTGGATGAGCTGTTGCTTCTCCCACATGTGCTGCCTATCCTCTCGGCGATGGTCCTCGAATATCTCCCAATCGCGGTTGTGTTGGACAATGTGCCTGTCGAGGTCCTGTCGCATGGCCGCGTTGTTGGCATCAATTTTGTCGAAACGGCCATCGAGGTAGGTACGGAATTCAGAGAAGTCAAATCCTCTAGACCCCTGTGGTGCTCGAGGTGGTGCATGCGATGCTCGATGGACAAACGGGATATCTGGAATAGGGGCCTCGCCAACATCAGCCTCCTTAGCATCCTCATGATCGGAATCATTTGGCTGGAATGGTGCTCCTACATCAGCAGCGGCAGCTGTGGGGTTCTTCAACTGATACCTGTTGAGCTGTACCTCAATGGTCGAGGGTGAAAGGGCAGCGACCTCGCAACCCCCCTCCTCAATACCATCGACCCCATGATATATGCAGTAGGCTGTGATGAAGCTTGGGAAGATGAAAGGCTTCCTCTTCTTTTCCCAATGGCGCTCGTACTCCTCATACATAATGTGCCCTATGTCGATCTGATGTCCGTCTACGAGGAAGTAGAGGAGCACGGCGTAGTAGGGCTGAATCCATGTGTCATTCTTCCTCGGGATCAAGTCGGAGATGCAAAATTTCATCATCACCTTAGCTTCAATGCTAAGGTCGCTATAACTGATCCGTCCAGGTTCTGCCCCAATTTTCGGATATCGGTACTCCCTGTTGCAGATCACGTCTGTGATGTGTCTCCCTATCCCCCTAGAGGTCCTCGAATACAGGTAAGCATGGTCGCTCCCTGTGAATTCCGGGTTCCCGAAATGGATGAAGGAAGAAATGTACTCTGGGTTCCACGGTATAATCAGGCCTCGGACTAGCACTCCATTCTTCTCCTCGAGATCCGTGTATCCAGTGTAGAACTCTTGGAGGAGGCTCTCGTCGTAACCTTTGAACCTGTTGGAACTGTACCATGCCCAATTCCTTTGTGACCCCAAACGTGACAGCGTCCTATATCCCGCTTTATCCACTGCGGACTCAGGAATGTCAATCCTCCTATCTGGGATGATCGACCTTCCTCCGTCGGCCATCTCCGCCTCTAGCCTTTGTCGCACCTCTATCGCAGCGACAGACAGCTCGAACAAATGGTGAGATGGTTGGGAGCTTGATGCCACTCCCTTCCCCTTTTTGCTAGAGCCGGCTCTCCTTGGCCTCGGTGCCATGATTCTTACAAACAGCAATTAGTATCTTGTACGATGGAAAACAGACCTATGCATATGTAAATATACGAGTGAACAAACGAGTAATATTCTCAAAAATCCAACTCCTCAAAAACCCAAAGCCTAGTCTAGCTAATTCATTACGCAACATATCAATGTAACTACTACAATAACATATCACATTATGCTCTTGCTAACAACAAATGCCTTGAATCACAAGGTTCAATCCATACCATAAAAATCAAAAATCTAGCATAAATCCTCAAATTCATCATTCATGCATTCTATCAGTACATCCATCAATATCATATCAATAAACACATATTTAAGCATGGAATGAAAGTAAGAGAAACATTTCCCTAACAAGACATATATCATCTAATTAGAAAAAATCTCAAATCACCAAACCAAGCCTAACTGAACATGTAATTGACAATGAATAACGAATCTAATCACATAAAACATCAACCCACACATCATACAAGCCTAATTGAAGCATAAATCAAAAAATCCCCAAATTGTAAAAATTAGGGTTCATGTGATAATACCTCAAATCCGGAAATTGAATGAGCTAGGAAGAAATTTGTTCGGATAGAAAGATAGAGCACGTAACGGGCTTCGAATGAAGCTAAAGAACACACAAAATGATGGAGAGATGAAGAAGTTATGAAGATTTGAAGTTATTTTGAATATGGAGGAAATTTTGGAGTTTTGAAGATGAAAATGGAGGAAAATGGGGGTTTGGGGAAGAAACCCCCGTTTTTTTAACAATCTGGAGGTGTGGGGCGGTTCGCCCCACACCTGGGGCGGACCGCCCCGTGCGGGGCGAACCGCCCCACCCGCGGGGCGAACCGCCCCGCACGTCCGGAGCGCGCGCTCTGGACGTGGGGCGATTCGCCCCCCACTCCTAGGTGGGAGACGAACGTTTTTGAAATAAAATTGCGATTTTTAGTCCCCGAAAAATCATTTTCCTCAAAACAATCATTCGTAAAGTCGCACTCGAACATAAGCACATACGACACAGAACCGAACAAATTCACATATGAAAACCAAATTGTTCAAGTATTAATGCATGCAATAAAGCGGTAAAGAAAGCGATAAAAACCCCCGGGTTGCCTCCCGGATAGCGCCATTGTTTAAAGTCTCTGACTCGACTCTTGTCTTCGCCTATCTTTTCCTTCTGAGGGTACTAGACTTCCCCTTCACGAGTCTCCTTCCCGTGCCTCGATCCTGCGAATAAGAGTGAACATAGACGTTAAGACCACTGTAATCAATAGTGTTCGAAATACCAGGTGGATCAGGTGGATCAGATATGGCGTGCAACACATGTTGCTTGCCATCCACTTCAATAGTGCATGTCCTTCGGTAGATGTCCATCACGGAGCGTAGCTTAGTCAAGAATGTTCGTCCTAAGAGTATGACATCCCCCGTTCCTGGTGCTGACGCCGGCATAATTACAAAATCGGTGTAGACAGAAGTTTCACCAATTTTGACTAATACATTCTTCACAACGCCTTCGGGTTTCACTAGGGATCCATCTTCCAGTTGCACAATAGCCTTATGCACAGTTATCTCTCCAAGGTTACTCTTCTCGAAAACATTCAAAGGGAGCACATGAGAGTAGGATCCTGTGTCCAGTGTGGCTCGGACATCGTCAAGCTCCCCAATCTCGACCTTAACATCGAAACTTTGAGGGAGTGGCTCGGGATCCTCTTGCTCCTCTTCACTCTTGTTTGTACCAAGGTCCTCTTCTTCTTCGGCTTGTGGGGGCATTTCCCTCTTGCAACTCTCGCACTTAGCAACCTTCTTGATGGTGATTTCAACAGGTAGATCACCCACTAAGGTAATGGACATCGACTTCTCAGTGTTGCTCGGCAGCTTGCCTTGTTCCCTACTTGCTCCTCTGTCGATCAATTCTTGCATCTTTTGATGGGCAAGCCTAGTGCTCTCTTCCAACCTATCGAGCCTTTCCCTAGTCTTCTCAGAATCTTCTTCATAACGTTTAAGAAAACTTTGTGTGTGATCAACCATCTTTTGCAAGTTCTCCATCAGTTGAGCCGACTTCGACTTCGGTGGCTCTTTCGGAGTGGGGTTTTCGTAGTGATCATTACCGTAGTTCAGCCTACTACGGTCTTGGTTAGGTCCATAAGTTTGGTTAGCCGGTGCGTATCCTTGATTGTTTCGGAATCCCCTTCTCCAAAATCCACCTCGAGGATTTCTACCGTCTTGTCCGTAGCTAACTTCATGAGTACCAAACTCCGTAGCAAAGGCTTCTTCTTCGCCTCCTCGAGCGCAGTTGCCATCATCGTATGCCAGCTCCGATCTACACATATGAGCCCCATGCCCATAGTTCTTGCATATTCGGCATACTTCGTTCGAAACAGCTATTCCGGTGGCGCTCTTGAGGACTTGCTTCAATTCTTCGGTAAAGCACTCGAATTGATCCCCATTCCCCCTATACATAGGGGCTTCTTGAGTCGGTGGAGCTTCAGGTCCACGTCTCCTAACCATTGCTCTTGGGTCCTTGAACTGCGAACCCTTAGCAAGCCTTTCGAAAACTGCCCAGACGGCTTCTGCGGTTTCCTCCCAAATATTGCCACGGCATTGGAAATCCACCACTTGTTGGTTCTCGAAGGTTAGTCCATTTTAGACGTGTTGGACTAGGTCAGAAAGCTCAAAACCATGGTGAGGGCACTTGTTCGTGAGATCTTGGAACCTCTCGAACGCGGTGTAGATGGTCTCATCATAGTCCTGTTTGAATCCAGTGATTTGCGCCTTTACCGCGGTGGTCAAGGTGTGAGGGAAGTATTTTTCCATGAAAGCTGAAAAAACCTTCTCCCATGTGTCCAGCGAGCCTGCTGGTAGAGAACTCAACCATGACTTGGCTCTGTCTTCAAGTCCCATAGCAAAAACCTTCATCCTCCACTCATCCGTTGTTATTTCAGCTCCGGGTCGTGGGAGTTGGTTGACGAAATCATCGATATCGTGCATGTACCCCATCACATATTCCCTTGCTAAGCCATAGAACCTCGGAAGTTGTTGGAACGCGTGGTTCTTGATTTCCAGATCTCGAGTTGCAGACGAAAGAACAATCGCCGGTCCCCTCATACGATCCTTGGAGGGTTGAACCCATGCCTTCAGTGGTCTAGCTTCTACCATTCCGTCGATTTCCTTGAAAAGACTGTGTAGAGATTCAGAGAAATCGGTATCTTCTATTTCCTCTAATTCACGCCTTTGAAGTAGTCGCCTTCTTTGGTGGTAGACTCTGTCGATCTCCGCAATTGAATCAGCAAGCGGTGTTCCTGCAGAACGTGTATGCGGCATACACTATCTGTAACAGACTAGGAAAGGTGATTAGAAACAGACTAGGAAAGCAGTATCAGAGAGAGATTAAAAAGGAAAACTAAAACTAGTAGAATTAGGAATCTAAAGCTGAAAATATAAACAAATCAAACAGAAAAAAGGAGTATAGTCCCCGGCAGCGGCGCCAATTTGATGAACCGCGGATGTCGTGCTCCGAATTCAAGCAAATAAATTTGTAATTAGCCATAGGCAATCCACAACTACAATGAAAACCGTAGTGTAGCAGCAGAATGACTCGAGTGTCGTTTTCTCAGGACTATAACTAGCTTTATCAAATCTAATTTAGAATATAAAAACAGCAAACAGATAGCAGAGGGGTTTCTAGCAGATAATGGAGATTGGTGATAGTATAGTCCTTCTTAACATAACGGGTCGATAATCATGCATAAATTCCTCGGTCTTGCATAGAGATCTTTGAATCAATCTAGTGTCCTGTTGCAAATATTAAGCACTACGAAGATAATTGGTCTGACAAGTCAATCACTATTGTCCTAATGTGTTCCGTAATTATTCAACACTACGAAGATAATTGGTCTGATGGTCGACAAGTGTCCAATTGTGCATAATAATTAATACAACATACGAGAATTTAGGCTGTGCCTGATCAACGAAATAAAGCAATGACACGGAGTACAATGCGCGATATAGCCATTAGCATGATTATCTTCCCTTCGCTAAGAATTCACATACTACCACCAACGATAAGTTTAGCTACTCATAATAGGCATGCAATCAACAGAAATCATAGAAGAAAACATATTGAAAGATATATAAAATAAGTAGATTAAACTGTAAGATACAAGTTACCGAAGGTTGTCAATCTCCGAAGAATTGCGATCCTACGAGCTCCAATCCGCTATGAAAAAGTATCCCCTAAGCTACAAAACTCCCAGGACAGGCCCCGGGAAGTTCCTACCTAAAACTATAGAGAGAGGTGAGAAAGTAGGTCTGGAAAGATATGATTTTCGGAGAAAAACTCAGCAACTATATATAGGCCCCGAAATTCCACATGGCGGTTCGCCCCCGAGTTTTTCTCGCGGAATTCCGCATTTTCGACGCGTTTTTGGATTTATTCCCCTTTTCGGACTCGGTTTCTGACTTCTAGTAGCCTTCTAACCTCCAGATTCGTCCCCTAGACTTCAAATCCTATCCGGAAACCTTCAGATACTCCAAATAGGCTTCTGGAACACCAATTCCTTGTAAACTTCAATATAATTGCCCGGAAATCTTCGAATTTCAACCAAAACCTGTAAAATAAAATCTAAAGGGAAACGTGACACTATTATAATAAAATGCATTAAAATATAGCTAAATTAACATAGAGGATACCTAAAATAGGTGAAAAAGACTCGAATGAAAGTGTAAAATACACATTCATCACATATGTTAATTCTAAATTAACATATCCTTTATAATCAAACCTCCATTATATTTCCAAAATATAATCTTTAATACGTGAGGACGTTTGAGAGGTTTCTCAAAGCTAACCCTTTCGTTGCGAAGCCTGTTGCGCTCAACGAGGCGATGGTAACGTCCCTTCATCTGACTTGCTCGAATGTATCTAGGATCGATGAAGTGTCTATCCCAATAATACATCCACGGGCGTCTCAGGGAGTTGCTTGGTTAAGATATACTTATGACCATCATAATATATCATTTGCACTGGCCAGTGACTTTACCAACACAACTATGCAGACTATGAGCAGTGCTCTCCTGTGCTACACTTGAGAGATGAATCCTTCACAGAATCACTTATCACCCCCATTTGTATTTAGCCATAATCCTGGATCGTGTCTTAGGTCAGCTGCTTATTCAGAGCTGACATCGACGGGTCCACCAAGGATATGGGGCAACAAATGTGATGATAAAGTCCTGTAAGTACAAAGGACGAATGGCATCACTTCGACAACTCACCGGTTCCCATAGACACGTCGGTGTAGAGTATACATCGATTGGAGTGTCCGGTGGGTACTTCCATTGTTCCATAAAGTTTCTTCGAACAACTATGCGCAGTTATGGGAACGTTTCTCGATTGTCCAACAATCCGTTCCGTGGCCGTGGGATCGGCTCACACTTGCTCCAACAAGTATAACCTCCACGCATACTAGTCTTGTCAGGTTCATTAAGACCCCCGCATATGAGATGTACCACGACTAGGGAGAGTTTGGGATAGATGATAACTCACATAGCTCCCACTAACTGTGTGATCGGTCATCTATCCGAGGGGACATGTTTAATATCAATACAGACAGCAATAAAGATATGACATGCTGCAGCCTGGTGTAATATAAATATGAAAGCGTTACTCAATAGTAAAATGCAACAAACATATATTATATTACGTTGACCTGTGTAATAGTACATATATGTCCTCTATAAGGGCACCATGCCCTTACTAAGGACTGTCTCCAGGACATATACACTATCAATCTCCCACTTGGACTAGAGCCAGTCACCTTTATGCCTAATGCCCAGATTAGCATAATGTCTTAAGTGGACTTCCACTGATAAGACCTTAGTGAAAGGATCTGCCACGTTGTCCGTGGTAGAGACACGTTCTATACTAACTTCTCCTCTATCTATAATCTCACGTACAACGTGATATTTTCTAAGTACATGTTTGTTCTTGTTTGTAGATCTAGGCTCCCTAGCTTGAGCGACGGCGCCCGTATTGTCACAATAAATCGTTATTGGACTGGGAGCAGGAACAACCCTCAATTCCTTCAAGAACTCTGAAATCCAGACAGCTTCTTTCGATGCTTCTGATGCAGCAATGTACTCGGCCTCTGTGGATGAGTCAGCAACCGTGGCTTGCTTAGAACTCTTCCAACAGACAGCTCCCCCGTTCAATTTGAAAACGTATCCTGTTTGTGACTTAAAGTCATCAGGATCTGATTCAAATCCAGCGTCGACATACACAGACATCTTTAATTCTGGTTCTCCACCAAACACCAAGAACATCTCTTTAGTCCGTCTAAGGTACTTAAGAATGTTCTTCACAGCAGTCCAGTGAGGTACTCCTGGATTCTGTTGGTGTCGACAAGTGACACTAAGCGCATATGCCAAATCGGGCCTTGTGCAATTCATTGCATACATTATAGACCCTACTACCGAAGCATAGGGCACACGACTCATTGCATTTCTTTCTTCATCAGTTTTAGGACCATCCTTAACTGATAAGACAATCCCATGCCTAGCTGGGAGAAAGCCTCTCTTTGAGTCGTCCATCTTATAACGCTTCAGTATTTTGTCGATGTAGGTGGACTGTGTCATTCCCAACATCCTCATGGATCTATCTCAGAAGATCATGATCCCTAGGATGTAGTTCGCTTCACCCAAGTCCTTCATCGAGAAGGTACTTGATAACCAAACTTTAGTGTCTTCTAGCATAGAGACATTGTTTCCCATGATCAAAATGTCATCTACATAAATGATCATGAAAACAACTCCTTTGTCGCAGTGTCTCGCGTAGACACAGGGATCTTCCTTGCTTCTCATGAAGTCAAACGATTTGACAGCTTCATCAAAGCGGATATTCCAGCTCCTCGACGCTTGCTTTAGCCCATAGATGGATCTTTGTAATTTGCATACAGCAGTTGGCCTGGTTTTACTAATAAAACCTTCCGGCTGTACCATATAGACCTCTTCCTCAAGGTTGCCATTGAGGAAGGCTGTCTTTACATCCATCTGCCAGATTTCATAATCATAGTAGGCAGCTATCGCAAGTAGAATTCGAATGGACTTCAATTTTGCTACCGGTGAAAAGGTTTCATCATAATCGATGCCATACCTTTGCGTGTAGCCTTTCACCACAAGCCTAGCTTTGTGCGTTTGTACCTTGCCATCGGCATCTGTCTTTCGTTTAAAGACCCATTTGCACCCAATTGGTCTAACCCCTTGGGGCAAGTGTACCAAGTTCCAAAATTGGTTCTGGTACATTGAATCCATTTCTAATTCCATGGCCTCTTGCCATTTGTCTGAGTCAATATCAATTATTGCCTCTTTGTAGGTCTCGGGATCTTCCCGATCTGATAAACCGACATCAAGTTCACTGATGTCTTCTATCATAAGGCTTTGCTTCTGAGGTCCTCTAAGGATCCTCTTCGACCTACGAAGCTCGACTTGTTCTGGTTCTTTTCTTTTCTGGCTTCGTGTAACACGAACATTATCAGTGGGTACTGATGCAGATGGTTGTTGGGCGCGACCCTGTTCCCTTGCGGGAGGCTTCTCTTGTGCAACTTGTTGCACAGGTTGGTTGACAATGGGTCCTATTGGTGTGGTTTCAACTGTTGATCTAATCACAGGACTCCCACTGACTATGACATGCCTAGCAAGTGTCATATCATCACCCTTGTCTGCTTCGAAATCTCCCACTGAACTTGAGTCCAAATCTGAAGATTTAGAGACCTCATGTTCGCGCGTGTCAAAGTCTTGAATTTCTTCAAGTTCTATCACATCATCTAACCTCTGATGATGTCGTTTTTCACCAATTAAATTTGTTTTAAAATCCTAAGAACACTTATCACCACACAAACTAGAGTGCAGTGGCAAGTTGTCCCCGAGTGTCGTTCTCTCGGGACCTAACGTGGCTTTGCTTGAGGTTTTTGCAAGTAATTTCAGTCAACGAGTTCAAATGTTTGAGAATCGTTTCCTTTGAACAATAGCAACGAGAAATCAGATTTATGTAAACAAGATTGGAAAACGGTTGGTGGTAGAAATCAAATACACATGCATGGGTTACGTATATGCTCACAAATTCAGTGCGTAGAACCTTCGATCAAGTCTGCTAAGCAACTTGTCTAGGCAAATTTAAGACACACATCATGAAAGATCACTATCAATAATTTAGAGGTGCTTGTCACCAACACCATTTATCTAGCATGCTGCAAATCTCTAACATACAATCCTATAGCTTTCATTGACCAAAAGTTTGTCACTATACTCACTTCGAATATATTTTATAGGCAACTAAGAATCATATGAAGGGATTTGCAGCAAGATTGAATCACAATCTCATGTAAGCATAAACATAACCCATAGCATGCATATTCTACATTCTACCACCAACACAAAAGATTTAGCTACTCATATTCATCAACATAGACATCAATTCATATGAATAATAATTGGAATACATCATATCAAACTACAAGACAAGAGAGTGATACAAGTTACCACCAAAGCTGTCACTAATCGATGGGAATCAAAGAAAACCTCTCCGTAGATGATTACAAAGGATGAATCCTCAATCAAAACCTTGAATCCCAAGCTAAAATACAAAGAAATCTGAATATTCTCTGAGTTTTGGGGCTTAGGAGCTCTCCAAAACGAAGTTACAGTTCAAAAGATATTCAAAAAATGATCAAAGATCAGATCTAAGAAGGAAAATCCGAAAACGTAACCGTTGCCAAGTGGACCGCTTGGAGAAGCCAAGCGGAGCGCTTGGCAAGCGAAGCACTTCGGGCACTCCAAGCGCTTCGCTTGGCTCTTGGGCAGATTTTTGTCTTCAAACTCAAACACTTACGAACAAGCCACGGAGATTGGGGAACTTTAACGGGGCTGTCTTTTCCATCAAAAAGGCTCGTTTTTAGCTCCAAAAACACCGTTTCGTACCTAAGGGTCTGAAAATGCAGAAAACACAAAACGTGAGACAATTCTACAAAACTAACCAAAAAACAAGGCTAAAAGATAGCAAAAGAAGGTGAAAAAGACAAGATGAACGCGTCAAAAATACGTTCATCAAACTCCCCAAACCAAACCTTTGCTTGTCCTCAAGCAACAAACTAACCTAAATGCAACACAAAAGGAGTCTCATGCCAAGTAAAGTGAACTAATCTATTGAATCTACCAAATGCTTATGAACAAGACCAAATGAGCATGACATGCAAATAGGTTGAAGAATGCCTCGATTGCGAATATACACATTCTCATGTGCACTTGGTTAAACAAAGGAGTCTCTCGTAACATCTTCTACCTGGACCTGGTCAGTGACGACACAATGATGCATGTTATCATACTACAATTGCCCCGTGCCTATGAAACCGAGGACTTACTTCTGTTCACCAAGTGAGACTTTTCCTCAAGAGAGGGCGAACCAATACTGGCTCTCATCAAATGAAGGAGGGTTCCCTTAGAAAGATAACACTCCCCTATTCTACCCAGACTCTCAAGAATGAGCCTCTTTCGACCACTTCTTGAATAGCAAGACGAGGGTGGTCAAGAACAGGCCTTGGACGAAGGCGACACGAAACAAAAGATAGGATTTACAACTCGATAACTTCACAAGACCAAAATATTTACATGACATTTGACACTTTAGTAGACTGCTTTTGTCTTGCAACGACCCTTCTTTTGCTTTAGGGTCTTATTCTTTATTTTCTTTCTTCCTCTTTTTTATTTTCTTTTCTCTTTTCTTTTCTTCTTTTCTTTTTCTCTTTTTTTTCTTTTCTTTTTTCTCTTTATTTTTTTTATAGGGGCAAGCAGCAGTACTATGTGTCAAAAACACCTCCCCAAACCTATTCGAGAGAATAGGTTTGAGCACAAAGACGAAAAGGAAAAAGGAAAGACTCTTTACAAAGACACCTCCCCAAACCTATTCGAAAGAATAGGTTGGGACACAAAACAAAAAGAAAAAGAAAAAGGAAACTTTACAACGACTCAAAGACGAAAGACAAGATCAACGAAGCAACCCCCTCCCCAAACCTATTCGATATAATAGGTTTAATACAAGGAATCGCACACCTCACACTACCTCCTTCCTAGGTATTTGGCAATCTCGAATCGAGGTGAAGAACTTGTCGCCTCTTACGTACATAATTACACGGGTTACAACCATAGACTCTAACATGTATCATTTCATAAGGCCATCGTGAACCGCAGTAGAAGAAACACCACTCAAGGTGATGTCGAGACTACTAAGCTTAACTAGTGCACAAGCGAATGTGACAAACCAAGCGAGACAAGCCTCAAACTACTTGCAAAGTGATGCAACATATGATCAATGGTCATAAACACTTAGTCTACTCAATAAAAAAGTTCAAAAGACTTGGCAATAAACTCCACACACAACAACGTGCAACAACTAATCTAGGGATGATATGCATGCAAAAATTTGAAAAAACACGACAAATCACATGAACTTGAGTAAAATCAGGCATGTACGAACCACACAAGCATATAGTACTGAAAATCCAATACCCCCTCCCCAAACCTAAACTTTTGCTCGTCCTCGAGCAAAGAAAAGTTGAAAGAAAAGGAAAAATTGGATTGAAAGTACACTTCCCTGAGATAAAGGTTCGTGTCCAATCTCCTATATATGAGTAGTACCTGAAAGGACTCAAGAAACAAGTGAAAACGGGTGCGCAAAGGTGAGAAGAATGGAAAAATGAGGAAAATCCGGGTTCAGGGTCCAAGCGGAGCGCTTGGGAGTCTCCAGGCGCTCCGCTTGAATTTCCAGGAAGTTGCAAAACTTCCTGGAATTTGAAGCGGACCGCTTGGCCCTGTTTCCAGATTTTCGATGTTTTTCCTCTCTTAATCACCTAAGGCACCAAGACAAAAACTAAACTAAACTAATCACGACAAAAGTCACACAGGAACCTCGGAATCATGAGTGCTAGGGATCAGATTAGCTTGAACGAACTTCAACATCATCCTTTCCTCGAAGGTGAGATCGTTGTGGCGCAAAATCCGGGGTGGCTCCTCAGGCAATTCATAATCATCCACGGTAATGCCATTCAGTACCTCCATGGGGTAGTGATCAGACTCCCTGTCGTAGACATAGAGCTCCGCGGGATCAAATCTCTCGTGGATTTCAGGCCGGCGGTTTGGATCCCGCGTCAGTGCCCTATCCAACCGCATGATGAAGCTAGTGATGCTCAAAGGGGTAAACTCGACCCCAACACCGCGGACGGGGACCTCACCGGTCCGCTCATTGTAGTCCGTGAAGGCAATGTAGAAATCCTCCACTACCGCTTGGTCCCAATTTTGCATGACCTCGCCATAGTACTTCCAGCCTCGCTCAGTAATGAGCTTGTTGAGCTCTCTGGCGCCATCCAACGCGCTCTCCCCAGCCGTGAAGCGAATGCTCCTCTCGGAAATGTATGTGTGCTTGTGGGCATGGAAATTCGCTTCGAATTGCCTTGCCCTCCCCGATTGGCGATACTCGCCGGGTGTGGCCGTTTGTTGGGCACTCGAGGTCCCTTATCCCCTTGACCTCTTGGATCTTCTTGATGCCATTGTACCTAGAAGGATCTTGTTAGATAACTTCAAGAGAAAATGAGACTTAGACTCTTATACTACAACCAAACAATCTACTTCTACTCTAAGACAAGTAGACGTTCTTCGTTTAAAACGAGTCATAACGCAACAAGTCGACTCTTAGACGTCAAAACTCACTCAAGTAATCTCATGGTGAGTTTGAAGGCTTGCTAAAGTTCAGATGAAAAAATCGAGAAGCTTTAACACTTCGTTACGATAAATCCATACTAATCTAAACCAAGCAAACAAACTCTCCAATTAAATTACCCAACCAATCCAACACATTCTCATGCAATCACAACATCACCATAATCAAATCACAACTCGAATTCAAGGCTAACAATCGTCAAACAATTAAATAGCAAAAATTCGAATCACTAGAGTTCATCATAAATCAAGAAGAGCAAAATTCGAAGTTAGACATCACATCTAATAAGAAACATGCTCAATAATCATTATCAAACTCTAATTCACCAATGCATAACACAATTGAAGCTAATTAAGATAAAATCCCAAATTCAAGAAAGTTAGGGTTCATGAGAGATACCTTTGATTCCTTGTTATGGATGCTTCAAACGTGAAATTTGATCGGTTAAGATGATAGAGGGGGTGATGGGATTTGTAAAATGCAGAAGATTGCAAGAATTTGTGGAGAATTGAGAGAGATTGAGGTTTTTGGGGTGCAAAATCGGCAAAGGAGGAAGAAAAACGAAGTGGGAGGCTTTGAATCTCAAGTGCCCCGCTTGCTTCCTTAAAGAAAGCCAAGCGAAGCGCTTGGGTGTCCCACGCGAAGCGATTGGCAAGCGGTCCGCTTGGGCACTCCCAAGCGCTCCACTTGGATTTCCAGAAGGAATTCTCATTCCTACTGGAAATTCAAGCGGACCGCTTGGGCGAGCCAAGCGCTTCGCTTGGATTTCCAGTAAGAATGAGATTCTTACTGGAAATCCAAGCGGACCGCTTGGGCTGTCCAAGCGGTTCGCTTGGGACCTGAAGCTCCCAAATCTAATTTTTTTCAACTTTTGCTAAATTTTCACCTCAAAAAACTTGTCTAAACAACGAAACAAAATTTAAACGTGCTTCTAATCTACATGCAATTACCTACAACCTCGGGTTGCCTCCCGAGAAGCGCCTTTGTTTAGAAGTCGTTGGCTCGACTCATCTTAGCTCATGCGGGATCAATTTTGCATCGGGTACTAAACTTCCCTGTCCAAGTGCTCTTCACAGCACTAAGTCCCTGCACATCTTGACGAACATAAAGAGGACCAAAAAATCCTACAAGTTCGTTAGTATCAACATAAGCACATGAATTAACTATGGCTCGCAACGTATGTTGCTTGCCATTTACCTCGAAGCTACATGTACGACGGTACATGTCTATCACCATATGTACTTTGTTGATGAAGGCTCTACCCAAAAGAACCACATCCTTGAGCTTTGCGGAGGATGTAGGCATGACAATGAAGTTCGTCTTGACCTCTACACCGGCGACTCTTACCACTAGATTCTCTATCACACCCAATGGCTTCTTCATAGACCCATCCGCCAATTGCACCATGCATTTCATTGGTCTTAAGCCAGACAAACCCGACTCTTCGTACACGTTCAAAGGTATGACATTCACACCCGCTCCGTGTCTAGAGTTGCCACTATTCCATCCTTCTTTCCCAAGCCGATTTCCACATCAAAGCTCTCTTGAATAGGCACTTCCACCATATCCACCAACTCATCCTCAGACGATGAGTTTTCATTCACTTCCTCAACTATCGCATCAGATTGTGCGACCACTTTCTCTTCCACAACTACCTTAGGAGTCTCAGGCTCCTCACTCACCTTGCAAGTTTCAGTTACCTTGCAACTTGGCACCTCAACTAGTGCATTGTCTCTCACAACCGTGATCTCCACGGGCAAATCAGTCACCACGGTTATGGCCATAGCCTTCTCCGTGTTTCCGGGAAACTTCCCTTGCTCTCTACTCGCCCCTCGATCTATGAGCTCTTGTAGCTTCTTATGGAGGTTGCTACTACTAGCCTCAAGCTTCTCAAAGCGTTGATTGTTAGTAGCCTCATTACGATAGTAATGCTCCATGAATTTATTCGTCTTCATAACCAGATCATTGAGTGAAGAGACAAGAGGTGAAGGAAGCACCCCTCCACCTTGTGGTCCCGAACTAGCAACCGGCGGTGGAGGTGTAGGATTAGAAGGCGGTGCTCCCTCATACCAATTGTTCCCATAGCTGAGACAACTTCTATCTTGATTAGGCCCATAGGCATTTTGATCCGAGTTATGAAAATAACCACGGTTGCCTTGATTCTGGTACCCACCTCGGAGTCCACGGTTTTGTGGCCTCACATTGCCATAACCTTGCCCGTAGTTCACATCTCCAACTACTTGCTCTCCCTCAGTAGCATATACTTCTTGACGGACATCGTTCGTGATGTATTGCTCTCTAGCAAATTCAGAACGGCACAAGTAGGCCGGGTGCCCATAATTCTTGCACACACCACAAACTTCCGTAGAAGGAGAAGGAACGCTTTGCCTCAAAGCTTGCTTCACTTCATGGGCGAACCCATCAAAGACATTTTGTTCCACTACTACCTTGGCTTCACCTCTTTGCTCCTTTTCGAGCACACGAGCCCTCACATTCCGGTTTTGTGAATTCCGGTACATCATATCCCGCTTCACTTGGGCTTGAGAAGGAAGCAACTCCCCCATACTACCTCCACAAATACTATCCACTTGAGATTGAATCTCAGGATGTAAACCATTGTAAAAGAATTGGAAAAGCTGAGCTTTATCATACCCGTTATGTGGGCATCGATGATGCAATCCCATGAAACGATCATAGGCCTCATGGAAAGGCTCATCGTACCTCTGCTCGAAGGAGCTAATTTGGCTCTTCATAGACATTGTCTTGGAAGCGGGGTAGTAACGCTCCATGAACTTGTCGAAACATAGGTCCCATGTCGTCAAAGACCCGGCCTCCAAAGTATTGAGCCAAGCCTTTGCACGATCGCCTAGCCCCATAGAAAAGACCTTCAAACGGAGATCATCGTCCGTAACACCAGCTCCTGGTCACCCAAGATGGAGAACAAAATTCTCGAGCTCATTCAAGAACCCAATCACGTCCTCATTAGCCATCCCATAGAGTTTGGGAAGTTGTTGGAACATGTGATTCTTGATCTCCAAGTTCCTGGTGGCATCATTGAGGACAATTGCTGATCCTCTAGCCCCAACCGTAGGCTTTGTAAGTGTACGGATAGGTCTCTCCGCCATTTCACCTTCCAACTAAACCGATTCAAGAATTGGCTCCAAAAGATAAGAAGAAGACTCTTCCCGAATACCAGAAGTAGAAGCTCTAGATGCTACTCCTTCAAACTCAAGATTCAAATTCCTCCTTATCCTTTGAAACAAACGATCGATCTCGTCTACAAAAGGTTCAATAATAGGTCCACCCGTTCGGGTTCTAGGCATGCACGCACCTAAAATACAAGATAGTGAGTATCTCAAGCAAAAAGAAACAAAAACATAAATGAGACAAAGAAGAGATGTTGGCTGAAAAAACCAAAACAAAAACACCAACCAAAGGAGTTAAGTCCCCGGCAACGGCGCCAAATTGATGATGTCATTTTTCACCAATTAAATTTATTTTAAAAGCCTAAGAACACTTATCACCACACAAACTAGAGTGCAGTGGCAAGTTGTCCCCGAGTGTCGTTCTCTCGGGACCTAACGTGGCTTTGCTTGAGGTTTTTGCAAGTAATTTCAGTCAACGAGTTCAAATGTTTGAGAATCGTTTCCTTTGAACAATAGCAACGAGAAATCAGATTTATGTAAACAAGATTGGAAAACGGTTGGTGGTAGAAATCAAATACACATGCATGGGTTACGTATATGCTCACAAGTTCAGTGCGTAGAACCTTCGATCAAGTCTGCTAAGCAACTTGTCTAGGCAAATTTAAGACACACATCATGAAAGATCACTATCAATAATTTAGAGGTGCTTGTCACCAACACCATTTATCTAGCATGCTGCAAATCTCTAACATACAATCCTATAGCTTTCATTGACCAAGAGTTTGTCACTATACTCAATTCGAATATATTTTATAGGCAACTAAGAATCATATGAAGGGATTTGTAGCAAGATTGAATCACAATCTCATGTAAGCATAAACATAACCCATAGCATGCATATTCTTTTAGCTACTCATATTCATCAACATAGACATCAATTCATATGAATAATAATTTGAATACATCATATCAAACTACAAGACAAGATAGTGATACAAGTTACCACCAAAGCTTTCACTAATCGGTGGGAATCAAAGAAAACCTCTCCGTAGATGATTACAAAGGATGAATCCTCAATCAAAACCTTGAATCCCAAGCTAAAATACAAAGAAATCTGAATATTCTCTGAGTTTTGGGGCTTAGGAGCTCTCCAAAACGAAGTTACAGTTCAAAAGATATTCAAAAAATGATCAAAGATCAGATCTAAGAAGGAAAATCCGAAAACGTAACCGCTGCCAAGCGGACCGCTTGGAGAAGCCAAGCGGAGGGCTTGGCAAGCGAAGCGCTTCAGGCACTCCAAGCGCTTCGCTTGGCTTCTGTGCCAAAGCTCCTGGAAATTGAAGCGAAGCTCTTCACTATTCCAGGCGCTTAGCTTGGCTCCTGGCAGATTTTTGTCTTCAAACTCAATCTTTTTGCCCTCGCATGGCCCTCGGGTGCCTTGGACTCATCCTTCTCGATGCTTATTGAAGCTCAAACACTTACGAACAAGCCACGGAGATTGGGGAACTTCAACGGGGCCGTCTTTTCCATCAAAAAGGCTCGTTTTTAGCTCCAAAAACACCGTTTCGTACCTAAGTGTCTGAAAATGCAGAAAACACAAAACGTGACACAATTCTACAAAACTAACCAAAAAACAAGGCTAAAAGATAGCAAAAGAAGGTGAAAAAGACAAGATGAACGCGTCAAAAATACGTTCATCAAACTCCCCAAACCAAACCTTTGCTTGTCCTCAAGCAACAAACTAACCTAAATGCAACACAAAAGGAGTCTCATGCCAAGTAAAGTGAACTAATCTATTTAATCTACCAAATGCTTATGAACAAGACCAAATGAGCATGACATGCAAATAGGTTGAAGAATGCCTCGATTGCGAATATACACATTCTCATGTGCACTTGGTTAAACAAAGGAGTCTCTCGTAACATCTTCTACCTGGACCTGGTCAGTGACGACACAATGATGCATGTTATCATACTACAATTGCCCCGTGCCTATGAAACCGAGGACTTACTTCTGTTCACCAAGTGAGACTTTTCCTCAAGAGAGGGCGAACCAATACTGGCTCTCATCAAATGAAGGAGGGTTCCCTTAGAAAGATAACACTCCCCTATTCTACCCAGACTCGCCAAATTGATGATGTCGTTTTTCACCAATTAAATTTGTTTTAAAACCCTAAGAACACTTATCACCACACAAACTAGAGTGCAATGGCAAGTTGTCCCCGAGTGTCGTTCTCTCGGGACCTAACGTGGCTTTGCTTGGGGTTTTTGTAAGCAATTTCAGTCAACGAGTTCAAATGTTTGAGAATCGTTTCCTTTGAACAATAGCAACGAGAAATCAGATTTATGTAAACAAGATTGGAAAACGGTTGGTGGTAGAAATCAAATACACATGCATGGGTTACGTATATGCTCACAAGTTCAGTGCGTAGAACCTTCGATCAAGTCTGCTAAGCAACTTGTCTAGGCAAATTTAAGACACACATCATGAAAGATCACTATCAATAATTTAGAGGTGCTTGTCACCAACACCATTTATCTAGCATGCTGCAAATCTCTAACATACAATCCTATAGCTTTCATTGACCAAAAGTTTGTCACTATACTCAATTCGAATATATTTTATAGGCAACTAAGAATCATATGAAGGGATTTGCAGCAAGATTGAATCACAATCTCATGTAAGCATAAACATAACCCATAGCATGCATATTCTACATTCTACCACCAACACAAAAGATTTAGCTACTCATATTCATCAACATAGACATCAATTCATATGAATAATAATTGGAATACATCATATCAAACTACAAGACAAGAGAGTGATACAAGTTACCACCAAAGCTGTCACTAATCGGTGGGAATCAAAGAAAACCTCTCCGTAGATGATTACAAAGGATGAATCCTCAATCAAAACCTTGAATCCCAAGCTAAAATACAAAGAAATCTGAATATTCTCTGAGTTTTGGGGCTTAGGAGCTCTCCAAAACGAAGTTACAGTTCAAAAGATATTCAAAAAATGATCAAAGATCAGATCTAAGAAGGAAAATTCGAAAATGTAACCGCTGCCAAGCGGACCGCTTGGAGAAGCCAAGCGGAGCGCTTGGCAAGCAAAGCGCTTCGGGCACTCCAAGCGCTTCGCTTGGCTTCTGTGCCAAAGCTCCTGGAAATTGAAGCGAAGCGCTTCACTATTCCAGGCGCTTAGCTTGGCTCCTGGGCAGATTTTTTTCTTCAAACTCAATCTTTTTGCCCTCGCATGGCCCTCGAGTGCCTTGGGCTCATCCTTCTCGATGCTTATTGAAGCTCAAACACTTACGAACAAGCCACGGTGATTGGGGAACTTCAACGGGGCCGTCTTTTCCATCAAAAAGGCTCGTTTTTAGCTCCATAAACACCGTTTTGTACCTAAGTGTCTGAAAATGTGACACAATTCTACAAAACTAACCAAAAACAAGGCTAAAAGATAGCAAAAGAAGGTGAAAAAGACAAGATGAACGCGTCAAAAATACGTTCATCAACCTCTCTTCTTCGAGGTATTCAGCTTCTAAAAACTTCACGTTTCTAGACACGATCACCTTGTGATCTTCAGCATGATAGAATTCATAGTCTCTCGTCTGACGAGGATAGCCTATGAAATATACTTTGACACCTTTGGCATCTAACTTATCAGTGAGCATCAGTTTGACTATCGCAAGACAGCCCCAAGGTCTAAGATAGCCCATTGAGGGCTTCTTTCCCTTCCATAACTCATAAGGAGTTATCTCCACTGATTTAGATGGTACACGGTTCAGAATGTAGATTGCAGTTTGTAGTGCATATCCCCATAGATGTTTTGGAAGAGTCGAGAATCCAATCATTGATCTCACCATGTCTAACAGGGTTCGATTCCTTCTCTCTCAGACACACCATTTAACTGTGGTGTTCCAGGAGGAGTCCATTGCGATTGAATTCCACTTTCCTTCAAGTAGTCGATAAATTCTTCACTAAGGTATTCACCTCCTCGATCCAATCGAAGAGTGACTATCCTTAGGTTCAATTCATTCTCGACCTCATTCCTAAACTCCTTGAATTCCCCAAAGGTCTCGTATTTATTCATCATAAGATAAATATACCCATACCTTGAGAAATCGTCAGTAAAGGTAACGAAGTCAGGATAACCCCCACGCGCATGGACCTTAAAAAGTCCACATACATCGGTATGTATAAGCTCTAAGCAGCGAGTGGCACGAACACCTTGTCCAACATAAGGTTTGTTCGTCATCTTACCCTTAACACATCATTCACATGTACTATATGATTCAAAATCAAATGGTTCTAAGTAGTCCAACTTCCTTAGTCTTTGAATCCGTGTTTCATTGATATGGCCTAGCCAACAATGCCATAGATAAGATGGATTATTCTTCCTACTTGAAGACGGTTGTTTGTTATGTATTTGAAATAAAGGTAGACTACTTTGCAAAATATATAAACCATTCACTAAGCGAGCCTTTCCATAATACTGGTCATTTAATGAAAAATAACAAGTATTAGGAAAAACCCAAATTGTCCAACAATGGAATGGAAATAATATTTCTGACAATGGATGGAACAAGATAAACGTTATCAAGTTCTAAACATTGTCCTGATGGTAAATCTATCTTGCAGCGTCCAACGCGTTTGGCTTCAACTGGATTGTTGTTCCCAACATGCAAGTTGATTTCACCTTACTTGACTAGCATGTGTTCAATGGCCCCTTGCACATTATTATAAATGTGCGAGCCACAGGCTGTATCTAATACCCAACCATTGGAGTCAAAAGTAGTCATGTTCATTTCAATAACAAACATACCTGAGCTAGAAGTCGGTGGCTTCTTAGCTTGATCTGCCCTCAGCTTAGGGCAATCTTTCTTCCAATGTCCTTTCTGCTTACAGAAATGACATTCATCTGTGCGTACCGTTCCGCTTCTCTTGAACTTCCTTTTCTGGTTCAGACGCTTAGGCTTATCACTCGAAGTGTTAGCCTTGGCTCCCGACTTTCCCTTACCCTTAGCACCTTTGTTTCTCGGGTTTCGGTTAGACGGTTTCCCAACAAACATGATCGACTTTTCCCTTTTAGGAAGAGTTTGATCATATGTCTTCAGCAGATTATGGAGTTCGGGCAGTGTTACGTCCTTCGCATTCATGGTGGTTAACGATGAACTGCGAATACGAACTCGGCAATGATTGAAGGATAAAGATCACCATGATCTTATTCTCATCTTGAGAACATGTTCAGACATGTTCCCTCCTTCATTGAGATTGCATCTGTGTATCTCTTTGATCAAATCAAATTCAACACTTACAGCTGTCGTCTTAAAGACCGACTCAAGATGCTTCAGCATCTCATGCGGCAACATGCTTTCATGTTGCCTCTGCAGCTCATTGCTCATTGTCGCCAGCATAATACACTGCGCGGATCTAGCATCCTCATGATGCTTATCAGACCTTGCCTTGTTGTCTTGATTCCAAATCAGAAACTTGATCGGCAGTCTGATTCTCGGGACACACGGGATTAGCCTCGTCCAAGACGTACTCAATTCTTTCGTACCTCAGCACCAAACATATATTCCTGATCCACTCTAGGAAGTTTGGTTCGGTCAAAATTTGCTTCTCTAAGACAGCACGGAGCGAGATACTCGCCATATCAAATATCCTAAGGAGAAATAATATAGAACGAAAACAATAAATCAACTATTGAAATATTATTTCTAAATACACAGTCAACATAATTAAACAACAAGGTCCTTTAGCTGTTAGCTCCCACTATTTTCACATATGCTTGCCCCCACAACAAACATATGTGTAATGTCCAACAAGTTACTGTAGTGGCCAAGATCCAAATCCATATTATGCCATACTCCAACGGGGGCTGGTGGCATAGCATAATATGACCGGTAGGACTAGTAAGACTATCCAATTGCGTCACGCAACTCTTGGTTGTTAAATCTAATTTAACCCGATGCCCTACATATTGTACCTATCGAGGTCGCTAGATACAATATGCAGTAAGTCATAACCACAAGCTTACTCTAATCTGACGATTACTGCGAGTCTGTAAGACGAGGTCGCCAATACAAGAAAACGCAATGAAAGTTCAGAATTAAAGCACCCTATGGAAAGCATCTCAGAAATACATACATATATATATTTTTGTACTTATATTGGATTGGGCTTGTAGCTTGAAGGTTGTTATCAGTCATCTACAAACAAATAAGGGCGCCGCCTACCCATCATGCATGAACGGTCTACACGTAATGGATGCCGCCTATCCATTCTAGTTCTAAACGCGGTCAAGCACATAATGCGTGCCGCCTACCCATACATAAATATGCGGTCCGACATATAAGAGGGCGCCGCCTACCCTCGCATGCATAGCGGTCGAACGGAATGTAAAAACATGGTATTTAAAATGCATTGTCAAATAATAGCATATTGAGCATATGAAACAAGTAGTAGCCTATGTGGATGACAAATGACTTCATAATTTCATTATGAAAATTATAATCCCATACTTATAATCTCTATGAAATAATTGAAAATTTGGACTAGATTGAATATTCGAAAATTCTATTGACCAACTAGCAATTTTCGAAAACCCGAAGGACTTAATTGTAATTTAAAAACTTTGGAGGTGTTAAATTTAAAATTCAAAAGTAGAAGGACTAATTTGCAATAAACAATAAATTGATAAATTACAAATAAGCCCTTTAACTTTATACTAATTAAATTTAACCCCTCTAGTTTAAAACAATTACAATTAAATCATATTTATATTCCAAATATAAAATTCAATCCTCAAAACTTTCAAAATTCGATTTTGGGTCCAACCCGAAAATATATATAAATTTGTTTTATTTTTTTTTGAAAACGTGGGACGGGACCTAGTCCCGTTCCGGTGCCCGCGGCCCCGGGCGCCCGGCGCCCGCGGTACGTGGCGCCACGGCCCCGGGACGATCGGCGTCCGCGGCACGCGGGCACCGGTGCCTCGGGGTGCAGGCGCCAAGGCGCCGGGCGCCTGCATCCGCAGGCCGCCTAGCGCCCGTATATTTATGTAAAAAACAAAACTTTTGAAAATCGAATTTATCATAGAATCAATTGCATCCACATATCTACAAAATCATACAATATATATATACGTATATACGTAATAAATTAACCTGGCTCTGATACCACTGTAAGAAAATATGGTCAGAGTTACCCCTAGGGTACGCAGCGGAATTTTAAAAATTTTCTTAACATACAGGTTAATTGATTATGCATATGTCGTATATATATAAACACGTCAATTAGAAGACTAACCTTACTTCCAAAGCAGCTTCCAAGTCTTCGTAATATTCCGGTGTATCTTCTCCTTCGTCGAAGTCGAAGATACCTACAATGCTCCTTATATCTGCAAGACAATAAGAGTTAGTTTCCAGCTCCTAGAACCTGAACCTTGGTATCCACGGATGAACAGCCTATCGGAAGAATGCTAGGATATTCTTTATGTGACCAAGAAGACGGGGCGGCAATTCCTCCGGGTGGTGGTTGCACGCGCGGGTTGGCTAAGTGAGGAGGGGAGAGTTTTTATTTTCTCTAAGAAAACTGGGTAGAATAACTGTGTTCAAAACTGTGTGTGTAAAACTCTCTCCAATAGTCTACTATATATAGTAGTCTATAGAAGCCTAAAGCATAAGCAATTAGACTTCGTAAAGGAATAAGAATCTAATTCTTATCGCACAAGGAAACCAATATCAAGTCTAGATTCATTCCCAATCAAATTAAAACTCAATCAGGAAAATCTAACTTATCCCTTGGACTTCTAATAGAGGAAGGAGTCGAACTCCTTCCCCTTATCTGGCCAAACGCGCGCGCGCGCCTTGTCCTACGGGAGGTGGATCCCACTTTTGGGACCCACTTATATTTCTAAGGCAATCCAAACTCCAAGTGGATTTTGCCCAAGTGTATATGTTAATTCTAAATTAACATATCCTTTATAATCAAACCTCCATTATATTTCCAAAATATAATCTTTAATTGTATTTACATAAAATACAATTAATTTAGCCAATTCAATTAATAATTCCAAATCATTAATTGAGCCACCAAATATTATAATTAATTACAAATCAATTATAATCCATCAATCACAATTAATTCCAAATTAATTGCGATTCCATCTTCAAGGATATTTTGATAGACTGAATCACCACATAGTGTGACCCATAGGGACTCATCGTATCAAGCAAGTCCTAGACTAGGCAACATGGAATTCCTAGACGGTTCCATTTGCAATATTAATACGTGAGGATGTTTGAGAGGTTTCTCAAAGCTAACCCTTTCGTTGCGAAGCATGTTGCGCTCAACGCGGCGATGGTAACGTCCCTTCATCTGACTTGCTCGAATGTATCTAGGATCGATGAAGTGTCTATCCCAAAAATACATCCAAGGGCGTCTCAGGGAGTTGCTTGGTTAAGATATACTTATGACCATCATAATATATCATTTGCACTGGCCAGTGACTTTACCAACACAACTATGCAGACTATGAGCAGTGCTCTCATGTGCTACACTTGAGAGATGAATCCTTCACGGAATCACTTATCACCCCCATTTGTATTTAGCCATAATCCTGGATCGTGTCTTAGGTCAGCTGCTTATTCAGAGCTGACATCGACGGGTCCACCAAGGATATGGGGCAACAAATGTGATGATAAAGTCATGTAAGTACAAAGGACGAATGGCATCACTTCGACAACTCACCGGTTCCCATAGACACGTCGGTGTAGAGTATACATCGATGGGAGTGTCCGGTGGGTACTTCCATTGTTCGTTAAAGCTTATTCGAACAACTATGCGCAGTTATGGGAACGTTTCTCGATTGTCCAACAATCCGTTCCGTGGCCGTGGGATCGGCTCCCACTTGCTCCAACAAGTATAACCTCCACGCATACTAGTCTTGTCAGGTTCATTCAGTCCCCGGCATCCGAGATGTACCACGACTAGGGAGAGTTTGGGATAGATGATAACTCACATATATCCCACTAACTGTGTGATCGGTCATCTATCCGAGGGGACATGTTTAATATCAATACATACAGCAATAAAGATATGACATGCTGCAGCCTGGTGTAATATAAATATGAAAGCGATACTCAATAGTAAAATGCAACAAACATATATTATATTACGTTGACCTGTGTAATAGTACATATATGTCCTCTATAAGGGCACCATGCCCTTAGTAAGGACTGTCTCTAGGACATATACACTATCAGTCCCTACCTAACACTACAGAGAAAGGTGAGAGAATAGGTCTGGAAAAGTATGAAAAACGGAGAAAAACTGAGCAACTATATATAGGCTTCGAAATTGTGTGGGGCGAAGGGCCCCACACCTGGGGCGAAGGGCCCCTCAGCGGCGAAGGGCCCCACGTCTGGGGCGACTAGCCCGGTAGCAAAATTCGGGATTCCGCGTTTTCGACGCGTTTTTGGATTTCTTCCCCTTTTCGGACTCGGTTTCCGACTTCTAGTGGCCTTCTAACCTCCAGATTCGACCCCTAGACTCCAAATCCTATTTGAAAACCTTCAGATACTCCAAATAGGCTTCTGGAACACCAATTCCTTGTCAACTTCAATATAATTGCTCGGAAATCCTCGTTTTTCAACCAAAACCTGTAAAATAAAAACTAAAGGGAAACGTGACTCTATTCTAATAAAATGCACTAAAATATAGCTAAATTAAGATAGAGGATAGCTAAAATAGGTGAAAAAGACTCAAATGAAAGTGTAAAATACACATCCATCAAACTCCCCAAACCGAACCTTTGCTTGTCCTCAAGCAACTAAGCTAGACTCTAATGCGAAAAATAATGCAACACATAAAATGGAGTCTCATGCCAAATAAAATGAACTAATCTACTGAATCTATCAAAAAACATATGAACAAAAACCATATAAATCAAAACATGAATATAGGTTGAAGAATGCCTCGATTGACTCATACACATACACATAAGCACTTATGTTAAAACAAGATAGTTTCTCGTAACATTCTCTGCCTGGACCTAGTCAGTGACGACGTAATGAAACATGTTAAGATACGAATGGTTGTCCCGTGCCTATGAAACTGAGGACTTACTGTTGTTCACCAAGTTAAGACTTTTCCTCAAAGAGATCGAAACAGTACTGGCTCTCATCAAACGAATGAGGGTTCCCTATAAAAGATAACACTCCCCTATTCTACCCATCTTTCAAGCAAAGCCTTAAGATATTCACCACTTCCTTAATGGCAGGACGAGGGTGGTCTAGAACAGATGACACTCAAAAACAAAAGACAAAGAATAGAAAATTACAACACGATTACGAACATTACAAGAATTGAAAATGAGACACAACACTTTGCTAAACTACTATTGGGCTTTCTTTTTTGGACCCTTCTTTGCTTTTTTGGGGTCTTTTTCTTTTTTTCTTTCCAGTTTCTTTTTTTCTTTTTTTTCTTTTTTCCTGGAATTTTTCTTTCTTTTTTTTCGATTTTTTTTTTTTAGCCATCAGTAGCATAACGAAAAGAGAAACAAAATGACTCACAATGACTTCCCCAAATCTATTCGAAAGAATAGGTTGGAGTATAAAATTTACGAGAAAGGAAAAATAAACTCACAACACGGAAATGAAAAACGAAAAACAAGTCTAATGATGGTGTAACCCCCTCCCCAAACCTATTCGAAAGAATAGGTTATAAATAAAGGATCACACAACCTCACACTACCTCCTTCCTAGGCATTTAGCAATCTCAAAGCATGGTGAAGACTTGTTGCCTCTTAGGTACATAATTACTCGGGAAAACAACCATAAGACCCTAACATGCATCATCCTATTATAAAGGCCTTCGTGAACCGCAGTAGAGAAAACACCACTAAGTGATGTCGAGACTACCAAGCTTAACTAAGTGCAATACATAAATGTGACAAGCCAAGCGAGAAAAACCTCAAACAAATTCATAGAGATGAAGCATATGATTAATGACATAGTTAGATAATCTACCCAATAAAAAGTTCAAAAAATTCGGCAATAAACTCCATATAAAACATGCAAGACTATCCTAGGATGAATGTAGCGAATGCAACCTAAAAAATCTAAGAAAGCGGTAAACGTGCAAATGCAAACAAAAGGTTTCACGAGTAATCATAAGCAAAACAAGTATAGAAATACCGGCGATAACCCCCCCCCCCCCAAACCTGAACGTCATCGCTCGTTCCGAATGTCGAAAGTGGATTTAAGGTGAGAGCCAGCTTGTACCTGTAACTTATAGGACTCAAGGAAACTCGTGAGAAACCAAAAACATACGGAAATATAAAATAAAACACAATGATATACATGCATTAAAGCGGTAAAAAAGCGATAAAAACTCCGGGTTGCCTCCCGGATAGCGCCATTGTTTAAAGTCTTTGGCTCGACTCCTGTATGTGCCTAGCTCTTCTTCTTTAGGGTACTAGACTTCCACTTCATGGATCTCCTCCTCATGCCACGAACCAGTGAATAAGAAAGAACATAGGCTGCAAGACCACAGTAGTGAGTAGTGTAAGATTTATCAGGCGGATCAGGTGGATCAGATACGGCTTGCAACACGTGTTGCTTGCCATCCACTTCAACAGTGCAAGTTCTTTGGTAGATGTCCATCACGGAGCGTAGCTTAGTCAAGAACGTTCGCCCCAAGAGAATGACATCCCCCGTCCCAGGTGCAGACGCCGGCATAACTACAAAATTAGTGTATCCAGAAGCTTCACCAATCTTGACCAACACATTTTTCACAACGCCTTCGGGACTCACAAAGGATCAATCCGCTAGTTGCACAATGGCCTTATGCTTCGAAAGCTCTCCAAGGCCACTCTTCTCAAACACATTCATGGGTAGCACATTCGAGTAAGATCCCGTGTCTAGTGTGGCACGGACATCTTCAAGTTCGCCAATCCCGACCTTAACATCGAAACTTTGAGGGAGTGGCTCGGGATTCTCTTGCTTCTCTCCACTCTCATCAGTACCAAGGTCCTTCTCTTCTTCCTTGGCTAGTGGAGGCTCTTCTTCCTTGTAACACTCGCATTTAGCAACTTGCTTAATGGTGATTTCCACTGGTTGATCTCCCACCAAGTTGATCGACATGGACCTCTCAGTGCTGCTATGTAACTTCCCTTGCTCTCTACTAGCTCTAGCTTCCAATTGATCCAGACGAGCATTGATCTTTGCCGAATCCTCCTCGTATCTCTTCAAAAACACTTGGGTGAAATCCACCAATTTCTGTAAATTATCCAAGAGAGTTGCTGACTTGGATGTAGATGCTTCATCCTTAGGAGTACGATTACTACGGTTTCCCAAGTGAACATCTTCTCATGCTAGATCTGATCTACACATATGAGCCCCATGCCCATAATTCGTGCACACCCTACATACCTCGTTGGAGAGAGAAGTTCCGATTAGGCCACTTAGAGCTTGCCTCATCTGATTGGCGAAACCTTCGAACGTAACGCCACTCACACCATTCACTTCATGCATTGGGATCTCCTGGTTTGGTGGAGCCTCAGGTCCACGCCTTCTAACCATTGCTCTTGGATCCTTGGATTGAGATCCTTTAGCAAGCCTTTCGAAACACGCCCACACATCCTCGGCGGTCTCTTCCCAGATAGTACCACGGCATTGGAAATCCACCACCTGTTGACTCTCATATGTGAGTCCATTGTAGAAGTGCTGGACAAGATCAGGAAGCCCAAAACCATGGTGTGGACACTTGTGCATGAGGTCCTTGAACCTCTCGAAAGCGGTGTAGATGGTCTCATTATAGTCCTGTTTGAATCCTGTGATTTGCGCCTTAAGCGCGGTAGTCAATGTGAGAGGAAAGTATTTCTCCATAAAAGCAGAATACACCTTGTCCCAGGTGTCTAGTGATCCGGCTTCCAGAGAGCCTAACCATGCTTTGGCTTTATCACAAGCCCCATAGCAAAAACCTTCATCCTTAGCTCATCGTCCGTTATTCCTGCTCCGGGCCTTGGAAGATTGTTGATAAAATCGTCAATATCATTCAGGTATCCCATAACATCTTCCCTAGCCAACCCATAGAACCTCGGGAGTTGCTGGTGCATGCAACTTTTGATTTCCAAATCTCGAGTTGCAGCAGAAAGAACAATAGCCGGACCTTTCATCAGTGCTTTGTTGGGTTGAACCCATGATTTCGTGGAAACGAATCTTGTGCATCCGTTCCACATAATCTTGAAATCTTGTGAATCTGTTCCACATAATCTTGAAAAGAAAAAGAAAAAGAAAAAAGAATCTGGAAAGAAAAAAGAAAAAAAAGAAAAGACCCCCAAAAAAAAAGCAAGGAAGGGTCCAAAAAAGAAAGCCAAATAGCAGTTAGCAAAGTGTTGTGTCTCATTTTCTAATTCTTGTAATGTTCGTAATCGTTTTGTAATTTTCTATTTTTTGTCTTTTGTTCTTGAGTGTCATCTGTTCTAGACCACCCTCGTCCTGCCATTCAGGAAGTTGTGAATAGTTTAAGACTTTACTTAAGAGATGGGTAGAATAGGGGAGCGTTATCTTTTATAGGGGACCCTCCTTCGATTGATGAGAGCCAGTACTGGTTCGACCTCTTTGAGGAAAAGTCTTAACATGGTGGAACAGCAGTAAGTCCTCAGTTTCATAGGCACGGGACAACCATTCGTATCTTAGCATCCTTCATTACGTCGTCACTGACTAGGTCCAGGTAGAGAATGTTACGAGAGACTATCTTGTCTTGACATAAGTGCTTATGCGGATGTGTATGAGTCAATCGAGGTATTCTTCAACCTATATTCATGCTTTGATTTATATGGTTTTTGTTCATATGTTTTTTGGTAGACTATCTTGTTTTTTGGTTCATTTTATTTGGCATGAGACTCCATTTTGTGTCTTGCATTGTTTTTTGCATTAGAGTCTAGCTTAGTTGCTTGAGGACAAGCAAAGGTTCGGTTTGGGGAGTTTGATGAATGTGTATTTTACACTTTCATTTGAGTCTGTTTCACCTATTTTAGCTATCCTCTATGTTAATGTAGCTATATTTTAGTGCATTTTATTAGAATAGTGTCACGTTTCCCTTTAGATTTTATTTTACAGGTTTTGGTTGAAAAACGAGGATTTCCGGGCAATTATATTGAAGTTGACATGGAATTGGTGTTCCAGAAGCCTATTTGGAGTATCTGAAGGTTTCCGGATAGGATTTGGAGTCTAGGGGTCGAATCTGGAGGTTAGAAGGCCACTGAAGTCAGAAACCGAGTCCGAAAAGGGGAAAAAATCCAAAAACGCGTCGAAAACGCGGAATTACGCGAAAAATACTCCCGGGCGAATCGCCCCACACTTTTTCGTAGCCTATATATAGTTGCTCAGTTTTTCTCCGAAATTCATACTTTTCCAGACCTATTCTCTCACCTTTCTCTGTAGTTTTAGGTAGGAACCTCCCAGAGCCTGTTCTGGGGGTTCGTAGCTTAGGAGACACTTTTTCATAGCAGATTGGAGCTTGTAGGATCGCAATTCTTCGGAGATTTACAACCTTCGGTAACATTGTATCTTACAATTTATTCTATTTATTTTAATATCTTTCAACATGTTTTCTTCTATGATTTCTGTTGATTGCATGCCTATTATGAGTAGCTAAACTTATCGTTGGTGGTAGTATGTGAATTCTTAGCGAAGGGAAGATAATCATGCTAATGGCTATATCGCGCATTATACTCCGTGTTATTGCTTTATTTCGTTGATCAGGCTCAGCCTAAATTCTTGTATGTTGTATTAATTATTATGCACAATTGGACCCTCGTCGACCTATGCGCATCGATATATTCATAGTGTTTAATAATTACGGAACACAATAGGACAATAGAGATTGACTTGTCAGTATCATTATCTTCGTAGTGCTTAATAATTGCAACAGGACATTAGATTGATCAAAGATCTCCATGCAAGACCGAGGAATTTACGCATGATTATTGACCCGTTATGCTTTGAAGGATCATACTATCACCAATCTCCATTATCTGTTAGAAAAACCTTTGCTAGACGTCTGCTGTTTTCATATTCTCTAGTTAAATAGATAAAGCTAGTTATAGTACTGAGAGAACGACACTCGAGTCATTCTACTACTACACTACGGTTTTTGTTGTAGTTGTGGATTGCCTTTGGCTAAATAACAAATTTATTTGATTGAACCGGGACCCGACAAACCCGCGTTCATCAAATTGGCGCCGTTGCCGGGGACTATACTCCTTTTTTCTGTTTAATTTGTTTATATTTTCAGCATTCAATTCCTAATTCTATTAGTTTTAGTTTTCCTTTTTAATCTCTCTCTGATACTGCTTATAATCGAGCTCCCCAAACCTTTAGTGTCTAGCCTAGCTTCTTCATCATGCAACATACCAATGTAACTACTACATGCAATCCATCACATGGACTGCGAAGTTCGAATGAACTGGAAGGCACCGGGACAATCTTGCCGCGACGGATTCAATCTTGAGTTCGCAGTTGCTAGAAGGTTCCGAAGCGCTAGCTTGGTTCCAAAACATAATGACATGGGTACCCGGCCCCTCTTAATGGTACCCCTTGACTGCCTCTAAAGGGAGCATCATATAGACATCGAGAGCATCAACTGTAGAGAATGTGGTCGACATAGGAAAAAACGGAAGACAACCTCTGAATATCCGAGCAGCTTGCTGTAACCTCCACAGGGTGTAAAACATTGGAGAGGGAGGTTCTGATACCAGTGCCCTTTCCCCTTCAATAGTTCACAACCTGTTGGAGAGATACCGGGTGGAAGATTCCATAACAGAGGCGGCCAATCATGAAGATTCTCTTCGACACTGCAACTCTACTAGTGAGGATGTGCGTGACAATAGTGACAATGAAGACAATAGGGACAATGATGATACAGATGGTTGAATTGGTCCTATCCGATCTATTAATGGAACTACTGCCACTACCACAAGCCCCGATGATCATATATAAGGCTCCCAGAGCAGTCCCAATAACTCACAAGCAGCATACTCAGCCGACCGAGGCCAAACCATGGGGTAACATCTAGTATCACATCTTATTTCCTCATTTTCTTACTGCTAGGGACTAGCGTTAATTTCATGAGGGGGGATGAGATTTAAGTGATCTAATGTTGTTAGTTTGGAGCTTGGTATTGGTAGGATGAGTATAGTACCTCGCATGTTTTATCCGTTTGCATTTGCATTTGCACATTTACTGCTTTCTTAGATTTTTTAGGTTGCATTCACTACATTCATCCTAGGATAGTCTTGCATGTTTTATATGGAGTTTATTGCCGAACTTTTTGAACTTTTTATTGGGTAGATCAACTAACTATGCCATTAATCGTATGTTTCATCTCTATGAATTTGTTTGAGGTTTTTCTCGCTTGGCTTGTCACATTTATATATTGCACTTAGTTAAGCTTGGTAGTCTCGACATCACTTAACGGTGTTTTCTCTACTGCGGTTCACGAAGGCCTTTATAATAGGATGATGCATGTTAGGGTCTTATGGTTGTTTTCCCGAGTAATTATGTACCTAAGAGGCAACAAGTCTTCACCATACTTTGAGATTGCTAAATGCCTAGGAAGGAGGTAGTGTGAGGTTGTGTGATCCTTTGTTTATAACCTATTCTTCCGAATAGGTTTGGGGAGGGGGTTACACCATCATAGACTTGTTTTCGTTTTCCATTTTCGTATCGTGAGTTTATTTTTCCTTTTCCGTAAATTTTGTACTCCAACCTATTCTTTCGATTAGGTTTGGGGAAGTCGTGTGAGTCATTTTCTCTCTTTTTGTTATGCTACTGCTGGCTAGAAAAAATCAAAAAAAACGAAGAAAGAAAAATTCCAGAAAAAAAGAAAAAAAAAAAAGAAAAAGAAAAAAGAATCTGGAAAGAAAAAAAGAAAAAAAAGAAAAGACCCCCCAAAAAAAAGCAAGGAAGGGTCCAAAAAAGAAAGCCAAATAGCAGTTAGCAAAGTGTTGTGTCTCATTTTCCAATTCTTGTAATGTTCGTAATCGTTTTGTAATTTTTTATTTTTTGTCTTTTGTTCTTGAGTGTCATCTGTTCTAGACCACCCTCGTCCTGCCATTCAGGAAGTGGTGAATAGTTTAAGACTTTACTTAAGAGATGGGTAGAATAGGGGAGCGTTATCTTTTATAGGGAACCCTCCTTCGTTTGATGAGAGCCAGTACTGGTTCGACCTCTTTGAGGAAAAGTCTTAACATGGTGGAACAACAGTAAGTCCTCAGTTTCATAGGCACGGGACAACCATTCGTATCTTAGCATGCTTCATTATGTCGTCACTGACTAGGTCCAGGTAGAGAATGTTACGAGAGACTATCTTGTCTTGACATAAGTGCTTATGTGGATGTGTATGAGTCAATCGAGGTATTCTTCAACCTATATTCATGCTTTGATTTATATGGTTTTTGTTCATATGTTTTTTGGTAGATTCAGTAGATTGGTTCATTTTATTTGGCATGAGACTCCATTTTGTGTCTTGCATTGTTTTTTGCATTAGAGTCTAGCTTAGTTGCTTGAGGACAAGCAAAGGTTCGGTTTGGGGAGTTTGATGAATGTGTATTTTACACTTTCATTTGAGTCTTTTTCACCTATTTTAGCTATCATCTATGTTAATTTAGCTATATTTTAGTGCATTTTCTTAGAATAGTGTCACGTTTACCTTTAGATTTTATTTTACAGGTTTTGGTTGAAAAACGAGGATTTCCGGGCAATTATATTGAAGTTGACAAGGAATTGGTGTTCCAGAAGCCTATTTGGAGTATCTGAAGGTTTCCGGATAGGATTTGGAGTCTAGGGGTCGAATCTGGAGGTTAGAAGGCCACTAGAAGTCAGAAACCGAGTCCGAAAATGGGAAGAAATCCAAAAACGCGTCGAAAACGCGGAATTACACGAAAAATACTACCGGGCGAACCGCCCGGGACGTGGGGCGACTCGCCCCACACCGGGCAAACCGCCCGGTGTGTGGGGCGAATCGCCCCACACTTTTTCGTAGCCTATATATAGTTGCTCATTTTTTCTCCGAAATTCATACTTTTCCAGACCTATTCTCTCACCTCTCTCTGTAGTTTTAGGTAGGAACATCCCAGAGCATGTTCTGGGGGTTTGTAGCTTAGGTGATACTTTTTCATAGCAGATTGGAGCTTGTAAGATCGTGATTCTTCGGAGACTGACAACCTTCGGTAACATTGTATCTTACAGTTTATTCTACTTTTTTTTATATCTTTCAACATGTTTTCTTCTATGATTTATGTTGATTGGATGACCACTATGAGTAGCTAAACTTATCGTTGGTGGTAGTATGTGAATTCTTAGCGAAGGGAAGATAATCATGCTTATGGCTATATCGCGCATTATACTCCGTGTTATTGCTTTATTTCGTTGATCAGGCTCAGCCTAAATCCTCGTATGTTGATTAATTATTATGCACAATTGGACCCTCGTCGACCTATGCACATCTATATCTTCGTAGTGTTGAATAATTACGGAACACAATAGGACAATAGTGATTGACTTGTCAGTATTTGTATCTTCGTAGTGCTTAATAATTACAACAGGACAATCGATTGATCAAAGATCTCCATGCAAGACCGAGGAATTTACGCATGATTATTAACCCGTTATGCTTTGAAGGATCATACTATCACCAGTCTCCATTATATGTTAGAAAAAACCTTTGCTATATCGACTGCTGTTTTTATATTCTAAATTAGATTTGATAAAGCTAGTTATAGTCCTTAGAGAACGACACTCGAGGTCAGTCTACTACTACACTACGGTTTTCGTTGTAGTCGTGAATTGCCTTTGGCTAAATAACAAATTTATTTGCTTGAATCGGGACCCGACAAATCTCGGTTCATCATCGGGATGGTAATCCCCATAAAAGTCCTGATGAATATGTATTTTACACTTTCATTTGAGTCTTTTTCACCTATTTTAGCTATCATCTATGTTAATTTAGCTATATTTTAGTGCATTTTATTAGAATAGTGTCACGTTTCCCTTTAGATTTTATTTTACAGGTTTTGGTTGAAAATCGAGGATTTCCGGGCAATTATATTGAAGTTCACAAGGAATTGGTGTTCCAGAAGCCTATTTGGAGTATCTGAAGGTTTCCGGATAGGATTTGGAGTCTAGGGGTCGAATCTGGAGGTTAGAAGGCCACTAGAAGTCAGAAACCGAGTCCGAAAAGGGGAAGAAATCCAAAAACGCGGAATTCCGCAAAAAATACTCCCGGGCGAACCGCCCGGTGTGTGGGGCGAACCGCCCCACACTTATTCGAGGCCTATATATAGTTGCTCAGATTTTCTCCGAAATTCATACTTTTCCAAACCTACTTTCTCACCTTTCTCTGTAGTTTTAGGTAGGGACTTCCCAGAGCCTGTTCTGGGGGTTCGTAGCTTAGGGGACACTTTTTCATAGCAGATTGGAGCTTGTAGGATCGTAATTCTTCGGAGATTGACAACCTTCGGTAACATTGTATCTTACGGTTTATTTTACTTATTTTAATATATCTTTCAACATGTTTTCTTCTATGATTTCTGTTGATTGCATGCCTATTATGAGTAGCTAAACTTATCATTGGTGGTAGTATGTGAATTCTTAGCGAAGGGAAGATAATCATTCTAATGGCTATATCGCGCATTATACTCCGTGTTATTGCTTTATTTCGTTGATCAGGCTCAGCCTAAATTCTCGTATGTTGTATTAATTATTATGCACAATTGGACCCTCGTCGACCTATACGCATGTTTATCTTCGTAGTGTTGAATAATTACGGAACACAATAGGACAATAGAGATTGACTTGTCAGTACCATTATCTTCGTAGTGCTTAATAATTGCAACAGGACACTAGATTGATCAAAGATCTCCATGCAAGACCGAGGAATTTACGCATGATTATTGACCCGTTATGCTTTGAAGGATCATACCATCACCGATCTCCATTATCTGTTAGAAAAACCTTGGCTTTTACGTCTGCTGTTTTTATATTCTCTAGTTAAATAGATAAAGCCAGTTATAGTCCTTAGAGAACGACACTCGAGGTCATTCTACTGCTACACTACGGTTTTCGTTGTAGTCGTGAATTGCCTTTGGCTAAATAACAAATTTATTTGCTTGAATCGGGACCCCACAAATCTCGGTTCATCAAATTGGCCGGGATGTTCGAGTTACCGAACGGTTTGGCCTCGGTTGGCTGAGAGTGGACATGTGAAAGGACTAATCATCGGGATGGTAATCCCCATAAAAGTCCTGATGAATATGTATTTTACACTTTCATTTGAGTCTTTTTCACCTATTTTAGCTATCATCTATGTTAATTTAGCTATATTTTAGTGCATTTTATTAGAATAGTGTCACGTTTCCCTTTAGATTTTATTTTACAGGTTTTGGTTGAAAATCGAGGATTTCCGGTCAATTATATTGAAGTTCACAAGGAATTGGTGTTCCAGAAGCCTATTTGGAGTATCTGAAGGTTTCCGGATAGGATTTGGAGTCTAGGGGTCGAATCTGGAGGTTAGAAGGCCACTAGAAGTCAGAAACCGAGTCCGAAAAGGGGAAGAAATCCAAAAACGCGTCGAAAACGCGGAATTCCGCAAAAAATACTCCCGAGCGAACCGCCCCACACCGGGCGAACGGCCCCACACCGGGCGAACCGCCCGGTGTGTGGCGCGAACCGCCCCACACTTATTCGAGGCCTATATATAGTTGCTCAGATTTTCTCCGAAATTTATACTTTTCCAGACCTACTTTCTCACCTTTCTCTGTAGTTTTAGGTAGGGACTTCCCAGAGCCTGTTCTGGGGGTTCGTAGCTTAGGGGACACTTTTTCATAGCAGATTGGAGCTTGTAGGATCGCAATTCTTTGGAGATTGACAACCTTCGGTAACATTGTATCTTACGGTTTATTTTACTTATTTTAATATATCTTTCTACATGTTTTCTTCTATGATTTCTGTTGATTGCATGCCTATTATGAGTAGCTAAACTTATCATTGGTGGTAGTATGTGAATTCTTAGCGAAGGGAAGATAATCATTCTAATGGCTATATCGCGCATTATACTCCGTGTTATTGCTTTATTTCGTTGATCAGGCTCAGCCTAAATTCTCGTATGTTGTATTAATTATTATGCACAATTGGACCCTCGTCGACCTATACGCATGTTTATCTTCGTAGTGTTGAATAATTACGGAACACAATAGGACAATAGAGATTGACTTGTCAGTACCATTATCTTCGTAGTGCTTAATAATTGCAACAGGACACTAGATTGATCAAAGATCTCCATGCAAGACCGAGGAATTTACGCATGATTATTGACCCGTTATGCTTTGAAGGATCATACCATCACCGATCTCCATTATCTGTTAGAAAAACCTTGGCTTTTACGTCTGCTGTTTTTATATTCTCTAGTTAAATAGATAAAGCCAGTTATAGTCCTTAGAGAACGACACTCGAGGTCATTCTACTGCTACACTACGGTTTTCGTTGTAGTCGTGAATTGCCTTTGGCTAAATAACAAATTTATTTGCTTGAATCGGGACCCCACAAATCTCGGTTCATCAAATTGGCCGGGATGTTCGAGTTACCGAACGGTTTGGCCTCGGTTGGCTGAGAGTGGACATGTGAAAGGACTAATCATCGGGATGGTAATCCCCATAAAAGTCCTGATGAATATGTATTTTACACTTTCATTTGAGTCTTTTTCACCTATTTTAGCTATCATCTATGTTAATTTAGCTATATTTTAGTGCATTTTATTAGAATAGTGTCACGTTTCCCTTTAGATTTTATTTTACAGGTTTTGGTTGAAAATCGAGGATTTCCGGTCAATTATATTGAAGTTCACAAGGAATTGGTGTTCCAGAAGCCTATTTGGAGTATCTGAAGGTTTCCGGATAGGATTTGGAGTCTAGGGGTCGAATCTGGAGGTTAGAAGGCCACTAGAAGTCAGAAACCGAGTCCGAAAAGGGGAAGAAATCCAAAAACGCGTCGAAAACGCGGAATTCCGCAAAAAATACTCCCGAGCGAACCGCCCCACACCGGGCGAACGGCCCCACACCGGGCGAACCTCCCGGTGTGTGGCGCGAACCGCCCCACACTTATTCGAGGCCTATATATAGTTGCTCAGATTTTCTCCGAAATTTATACTTTTCCAGACCTACTTTCTCACCTTTCTCTGTAGTTTTAGGTAGGGACTTCCCAGAGCCTGTTCTGGGGGTTCGTAGCTTAGGGGACACTTTTTCATAGCAGATTGGAGCTTGTAGGATCGCAATTCTTTGGAGATTGACAACCTTCGGTAACATTGTATCTTACGGTTTATTTTACTTATTTTAATATATCTTTCTACATGTTTTCTTCTATGATTTCTGTTGATTGCATGCCTATTATGAGTAGCTAAACTTATCATTGGTGGTAGTATGTGAATTCTTAGCGAAGGGAAGATAATCATTCTAATGGCTATATCGCGCATTATACTCCGTGTTATTGCTTTATTTCGTTGATCAGGCTCAGCCTAAATTCTCGTATGTTGTATTAATTATTATGCACAATTGGACCCTCGTCGACCTATACGCATGTTTATCTTCGTAGTGTTGAATAATTACGGAACACAATAGGACAATAGAGATTGACTTGTCAGTACCATTATCTTCGTAGTGCTTAATAATTGCAACAGGACACTAGATTGATCAAAGATCTCCATGCAAGACCGAGGAATTTACGCATGATTATTGACCCGTTATGCTTTGAAGGATCATACCATCACCAATCTCCATTATCTGTTAGAAAAACCTTGGCTTTTACGTCTGCTGTTTTTATATTCTCTAGTTAAATAGATAAAGCCAGTTATAGTCCTTAGAGAACGACACTCGAGGTCATTCTACTGCTACACTACGGTTTTCATTGTAGTCGTGAATTGCCTTTGGCTAAATAACAAATTTATTTGCTTGAATCGGGACCCGACAAATCTCGGTTCATCAAATTGGCCGGGATGTTCGAGTTACCGAACGGTTTGGCCTCGGTTGGCTGAGATTGGACATGTGAAAGGACTAATCATCGGGATGGTAATCCCCATAAAAGTCCTGATGAATATGTATTTTACACTTTCATTTGAGTCTTTTTCACCTATTTTAGCTATCATCTATGTTAATTTAGCTATATTTTAGTGCATTTTATTAGAATAGTGTCACGTTTCCTTTAGATTTTATTTTACAGGTTTTGGTTGAAAATCGAGGATTTCCGGGAAATTATATTGAAGTTCACAAGGAATTGGTGTTCCAGAAGCCTATTTGGAGTATCTGAAGGTTTCCGGATAGGATTTGGAGTCTAGGGGTCGAATCTGCAGGTTAGAAGTCCACTAGAAGTCAGAAACCGAGTCCGGAAAGGGGAAGAAATCCAAAAATGCGTCGAAAATGTGGAATTCCGCAAAAAATACTCCCGGGCGAACCGCCCCACACTTATTCGAGGCCTATATATAGTTGCTCAGATTTTCTCCGAAATTCATACTTTTCCAGACCTACTTTCTCACCTTTCTCTGTAGTTTTAGGTAGGGACTTCCCAGAGCCTGTTCTGGGGTTTCGTAGCTTAGGGGACACTTTTTCATAGCAGATTGGAGCTTGTAGGATCGCAATTCTTCGGAGATTGACAACCTTCGGTAACATTGTATCTTACGGTTTATTTTACTTATTTTAATATATCTTTCAACATGTTTTCTTCTATGATTTCTGTTGATTGCATGCCTATTATGAGTAGCTAAACTTATCATTGGTGGTAGTATGTGAATTCTTAGCGAAGGGAAGATAATCATTCTAATGGCTATATCGCGCATTATACTCCGTGTTATTGCTTTATTTCGTTGATCAGGCTCAGCCTAAATTCTCGTATGTTGTATTAATTATTATGCACAATTGGACACTCGTCGACCTATACACATGTTTATCTTCGTAGTGTTGAATAATTACGGAACACAATAGGACAATAGAGATTGACTTGTCAGTACCATTATCATCGTAGTGCTTAATAATTGCAACAGGACACTAGATTGATCAAAGATCTCCATGCAAGACCGAGGAATTTACGCATGATTATTGACCCGTTATGCTTTGAAGGATCATACTATCACCAATCTCCATTATCTGTTAGAAAAACCTTTGCTTTTACGTCTGCTGTTTTTATATTCTCTAGTTAAATAGATAAAGCTAGTTATAGTCCTTAGAGAACGACACTCGAGGTCATTCTACTGCTACACTACGGTATTCGTTGTAGTCGTGAATTGCCTTTGGCTAAATAACAAATTTATTTGCTTGAATCGGGACCCCACAAATCTCGGTTCATCAAATTGGCCGGGATGTTCGAGTTACCGAACGGTTTGGCCTCGGTTGGCTGAGAGTGGACATGTGAAAGGACTAATCATCGGGATGGTAATCCCCATAAAAGTCCTGATGAATATGTATTTTACACTTTCATTTGAGTCTTTTTCACCTATTTTAGCTATCATCTATGTTAATTTAGCTATATTTTAGTGCATTTTATTAGAATAGTGTCACATTTCCCTTTAGATTTTATTTTACAGGTTTTGGTTGAAAATTGAGGATTTCCGGGCAATTATATTGAAGTTCACAAGGAATTGGTGTTCCAGAAGCCTATTTGGAGTATCTGAAGGTTTCCGGATAGGATTTGGAGTCTAGGGGTCGAATCTGGAGGTTAGAAGGCCACTAGAAGTCAGAAACCGAGTCCGAAAAGGGGAAGAAATCCAAAAACGCGGAATTCCGCAAAAAATACTCCCGGGCGAACAGCCCCAAACCGGGCGAACCGCCCGGTGTGTGGGGCGAACCGCCCCACACTTATTCGAGGCCTATATATAGTTGCTCAGATTTTCTCCGAAATTCATACTTTTCCAAACCTACTTTCTCACCTTTCTCTGTAGTTTTAGGTAGGGACTTCCCAGAGCCTGTTCTGGGGGTTCGTAGCTTAGGGGACACTTTTTCATAGCAGATTGGAGCTTGTAGGATCGCAATTCTTCGGAGATTGACAACCTTCGGTAACATTGTATCTTACGGTTTATTTTACTTATTTTAATATATCTTTCAACATGTTTTCTTCTATGATTTCTGTTGATTGCATGCCTATTATGAGTAGCTAAACTTATCATTGGTGGTAGTATGTGAATTCTTAGCGAAGGGAAGATAATCATTCTAATGGCTATATCGCGCATTATACTCCGTGTTATTGCTTTATTTCGTTGATCAGGCTCAGCCTAAATTCTCGTATGTTGTATTAATTATTATGCACAATTGGACCCTCGTCGACCTATACGCATGTTTATCTTCGTAGTGTTGAATAATTACGGAACACAATAGGACAATAGAGATTGACTTGTCAGTACCATTATCTTCGTAGTGCTTAATAATTGCAACAGGACACTAGATTGATCAAAGATCTCCATGCAGGACCGAGGAATTTACGCATGATTATTGACCCGTTATGCTTTGAAGGATCATACCATCACCAATCTCCATTATCTGTTAGAAAAACCTTGGGTTTTACGTCTGCTGTTTTTATATTCTCTAGTTAAATTGATAAAGCCAGCTATAGTCCTTAGAGAACGACACTCGAGGTCATTGTACTGCTACACTACGGTTTTCGTTGTAGTCGTGAATTGCCTTTGGCTAAATAACAAATTTATTTGCTTGAATCGGGACCGGACAAATCTCGGTTCATCAAATTGGCCGGGATGTTCGAGTTACCGAACGGTTTGGCCTCGGTTGGCTGAGAATGGACATGTGAAAGGACTAATCATCGGGATGGTAATCCCCATAAAAGTCCTGATGAATATGTATTTTACACTTTCATTTGAGTCTTTTTCACCTATTTTAGCTATCATCTATGTTAATTTAGCTATATTTTAGTGCATTTTATTAGAATAGTGTCACGTTTCCCTTTAGATTTTATTTTACAGGTTTTGGTTGAAAATCGAGGATTTCCGGGCAATTATATTGAAGTTCACAAGGAATTGGTGTTCCAGAAGCCTATTTGGAGTATCTGAAGGTTTCCGGATAGGATTTGGAGTCTAGGGGTCGAATCTGGAGGTTAGAAGGCCACTAGAAGTCAGAAACCGAGTCCGAGAAGGGGAAGAAATCCAAAAACGCGGAATTCCGCAAAAAATACTCCCGGGCGAACCGCCCGGTGTGTGGGGCGAACCGCCCCACACTTATTCGAGGCCTATATATAGTTGCTCAGATTTTCTCCGAAATTCATACTTTTCCAAACCTACTTTCTCACCTTTCTCTGTAGTTTTAGGTAGGGACTTCCCAGAGCCTGTTCTGGGGGTTCGTAGCTTAGGGGACACTTTTTCATAGCAGATTGGAGCTTGTAGGATCGCAATTCTTCGGAGATTGACAACCTTCGGTAACATTGTATATTACGGTTTATTTTACTTATTTTAATATATCTTTCAACATGTTTTCTTCTATGATTTCTGTTGATTGCATGCCTATTATGAGTAGCTAAACTTATCATTGGTGGTAGTATGTGAATTCTTAGCGAAGGGAAGATAATCATTCTAATGGCTATATCGCGCATTATACTCCGTGTTATTGCTTTATTTCGTTGATCGGGCTCAGCCTAAATTCTCGTATGTTGTATTAATTATTATGCACAATTGGACCCTCGTCGACCTATACGCATGTTTATCTTCGTAGTGTTGAATAATTACGGAACACAATAGGACAATAGAGATTGACTTGTCAGTACCATTATCTTCGTAGTGCTTAATAATTGCAACAGGACACTAGATTGATCAAAGATCTCCATGCAAGACCGAGGAATTTACGCATGATTATTGACCCGTTATGCTTTGAAGGATCATACTATCACCAATCTCCATTATCTGTTAGAAAAACCTTTGCTTTTACGTCTGCTGTTTTTATATTCTTTAGTTAAATAGATAAAGCCAGTTATAGTCCTTAGAGAACGACACTCGAGGTCATTCTACTGCTACACTACGGTTTTCGTTGTAGTCGTGAATTGCCTTTGGCTAAATAACAAATTTATTTGCTTGAATCGGGACCCGACAAATCTCGGTTCATCAAATGGGCCGGGATGTTCTTGTTACCGAACGGTTTGGCCTCGGTTGGCTGAGAGTGGACATGTGAAAGGACTAATCATCGGGATGGTAATCCCCATAAAAGTCCTGATGAATATGTATTTTACACTTTCATTTGAGTCTTTCTCACCTATTTTAGCTATCCTCTATGTTAATTTAGCTATATTTTAGTGCATTTTATTAGAATAGTGTCACGTTTCCCTTTAGATTTTATTTTACAGGTTTTGGTTGAAAATCGAGGATTTCCGGGAAATTACATTGAAGTTCACAAGGAATTGGTGTTCCAGAAGCCTATTTGGAGTATCTGAAGGTTTCCGGATAGGATTTGGAGTCTAGGGGTCGAATCTGCAGGTTAGAAGTCCACTAGAAGTCAGAAACCGAGTCCGGAAAGGGGAAGAAATCCAAAAACGCGTCGAAAATGTGGAATTCCGCAAAAAATACTCCCGGGCGAACCGCCCCACACTTATTCGAGGCCTATATATAGTTGCTCAGATTTTCTCCGAAATTCATACTTTTCCAGACCTACTTTCTCACCTTTCTCTGTAGTTTTAGGTAGGGACTTCCAGAGCCTGTTCTGGGGGTTCGTAGCTGAGGGGACACTTTTTCATAGCAGATTGGAGCTTGTAGGATCGCAATTCTTCGGAGATTGACAACCTTCGGTAACATTGTATCTTACGGTTTATTTTACTTATTTTAATATATCTTTCAACATGTTTTCTTCTATGATTTCTGTTGATTGCATGCCTATTATGAGTAGCTAAACTTATCATTGGTGGTAGTATGTGAATTCTTAGCGAAGGGAAGATAATCATTCTAATGGCTATATCGCGCATTATACTCCGTGTTATTGCTTTATTTCGTTGATCAGGCTCAGCCTAAATTCTCGTATGTTGTATTAATTATTATGCACAATTGGACACTCGTCGACCTATACGCATGTTTATCTTCGTAGTGTTGAATAATTACGGAACACAATAGGACAATAGAGATTGACTTGTCAGTACCATTATCATCGTAGTGCTTAATAATTGCAACAGGACACTAGATTGATCAAAGATCTCCATGCAAGACCGAGAAATTTACGCATGATTATTGACCCGTTATGCTTTGAAGGATCATACTATCACCAATCTCCATTATCTGTTAGAAAAACCTTTGCTTTTACGTCTGCTGTTTTTATATTCTCTAGTTAAATAGATAAAGCCAGTTATAGTCCTTAGAGAACGACACTCGAGGTCATTCTACTGCTACACTACGGTTTTCGTTGTAGTCGTGAATTGCCTTTGGCTAAATAACAAATTTATTTGCTTGAATCGGGACCCCACAAATCTCGGTTCATCAAATTGGCCGGGATGTTTGAGTTACCGAACGGTTTGGCCTCGGTTGGCTGAGAGTGGACATGTGAAAGGACTAATCATCGGGATGGTAATCCCCATAAAAGTCCTGATGAATATGTATTTTACACTTTCATTTGAGTCTTTCTCACCTATTTTAGCTATCATCTATGTTAATTTAGCTATATTTTAGTGCATTTTATTATAATAGTGTCACGTTTCCCTTTAGATTTTATTTTACAGGTTTTGGTTGAAAATCGAGGATTTCTGGGAAATTATATTGAAGTTCACAAGGAATTGGTGTTCCAGAAGCCTATTTGGAGTATCTGAAGGTTTCCGGATAGGATTTGGAGTCTAGGGGTCGAATCTGCAGGTTAGAAGTCCACTAGAAGTCAGAAACCGAGTCCGAAAAGGGGAAGAAATCCAAAACCGAGTCGAAAACGCGGAATTCCGCAAAAAATACTCCCGGGCGAACCGCCCCACACTTACTCGAGGCCTATATATAGTTGCTCAGATTTTCTCCGAAATTCATACTTTTCCAGACCTACTTTCTCACCTTTCTCTGTAGTTTTAGGTAGGGACTTCCAGAGCCTGTTCTGGGGGTTCGTAGCTGAGGGGACACTTTTTCATAGCAGATTGGAGCTTGTAGGATCGCAATTCTTCGGAGATTGACAACCTTCGGTAACATTGTATCTTACGGTTTATTTTACTTATTTTAATATATCTTTCAACATGTTTTCTTCTATGATTTCTGTTGATTGCATGCCTATTATGAGTAGCTAAACTTATCATTGGTGGTAGTATGTGAATTCTTAGCGAAGGGAAGATAATCATTCTAATGGCTATATCGCGCATTATACTCCGTGTTATTGCTTTATTTCGTTGATCAGGCTCAGCCTAAATTCTCGTATGTTGTATTAATTATTATGCACAATTGGACACTCGTCGACCTATACGCATGTTTATCTTCGTAGTGTTGAATAATTACGGAACACAATAGGACAATAGAGATTGACTTGTCAGTACCATTATCATCGTAGTGCTTAATAATTGCAACAGGACACTAGATTGATCAAAGATCTCCATGCAAGACCGAGGAATTTACGCATGATTATTGACCCGTTATGCTTTGAAGAATCATACTATCACCAATCTCCATTATCTGTTAGAAAAACCTTTGCTTTTACGTCTGCTGTTTTTATATTCTCTAGTTAAATAGATAAAGCTAGTTATAGTCCTTAGAGAACGACACTCGAGGTCATTCTACTGTTACACTACGGTTTTCGTTGTAGTCGTGAATTGCCTTTGGCTAAATAATAAATTTATTTGCTTGAATCGGGACCCCACAAATCTCGGTTCATCAAATTGGCCGGGATGTTCGAGTTACCGAACGGTTTGGCCTCGGTTGGCTGAGAGTGGACATGTGAAAGGACTAATCATCGGGATGGTAATCCCCATAAAAGTCCTGATGAATATGTATTTTACACTTTCATTTGAGTCTTTCTCACCTATTTTAGCTATCCTCTATGTTAATTTAGCTATATTTTAGTGCATTTTATTAGAATAGTGTCACGTTTCCCTTTAGATTTTATTTTACAGGTTTTGGTTGAAAATCGAGGATTTCCGGGAAATTATATTGAAGTTCACAAGGAATTGGTGTTCCAGAAGCCTATTTGGAGTATCTGAAGGTTTCCGGATAGGATTTGGAGTCTAGGGGTCGAATCTGCAGGTTAGAAGTCCACTAGAAGTCAGAAACCGAGTCCGGAAAGGGGAAGAAATCCAAAAACGCATCGAAAATGTGGAATTCCGCAAAAAATACTCCCGGGCGAACCGCCCCACACTTATTCGAGGCCTATATATAGTTGCTCAGATTTTCTCCGAAATTCATACTTTTCCAGACCTACTTTCTCACCTTTCTCTGTAGTTTTAGGTAGGGACTTCCCAGAGCCTGTTCTGGGGTTTCGTAGCTTAGGGGACACTTTTTCATAGCAGATTGGAGCTTGTAGGATCGCAATTCTTCGGAGATTGACAACCTTCGGTAACATTGTATCTTACGGTTTATTTTACTTATTTTAATATATCTTTCAACATGTTTTCTTCTATGATTTCTGTTGATTGCATGCCTATTATGAGTAGCTAAACTTATCATTGGTGGTAGTATGTGAATTCTTAGCGAAGGGAAGATAATCATTCTAATGGCTATATCGCGCATTATACTCCGTGTTATTGCTTTATTTCGTTGATCAGGCTCAACCTAAATTCTCGTATGTTGTATTAATTATTATGCACAATTGGACACTCGTCGACCTATACACATGTTTATCTTCGTAGTGTTGAATAATTACGGAACACAATAGGACAATAGAGATTGACTTGTCAGTACCATTATCATCGTAGTGCTTAATAATTGCAACAGGACACTAGATTGATCAAAGATCTCCATGCAAGACCGAGGAATTTACGCATGATTATTGACCCGTTATGCTTTGAAGGATCATACTATCACCAATCTCCATTATCTGTTAGAAAAACCTTTGCTTTTACGTCTGCTGTTTTTATATTCTCTAGTTAAATAGATAAAGCTAGTTATAGTCCTTAGAGAACGACACTCGAGGTCATTCTACTGCTACACTACGGTTTTCGTTGTAGTCGTGAATTGCCTTTGGCTAAATAACAAATTTATTTGCTTGAATCGGGACCCCACAAATCTCGGTTCATCAAATTGGCCGGGATGTTCGAGTTACCGAACAGTTTGGCCTCGATTGGCTGAGAGTGGACATGTGAAAGGACTAATCATCGGGATGGTAATCCCCATAAAAGTCCTGATGAATATGTATTTTACACTTTCATTTGAGTCTTTTTCACCTATTTTAGTTATCCTCTATGTTAATTTAGTTATATTTTAGTGCATTTTATTAGAATAGTGTCACGTTTACCTTTAGATTTTATTTTACAGGTTTTGGTTGAAAATCGAGGATTTCCGGGCAATTATATTGAAGTTCACAAGGAATTGGTGTTCCAGAAGCCTGTTTGGAGTATCTGAAGGTTTCCGGATAGGATTTGGAGTCTAGGGGTCGAATCTGGAGGTTAGAAGGCCACTACAAGTCAGAAACCGAGTCCGAAAAGGGGAAGAAATCCAAAAATGCGTCGAAAACGCGGAATTCCGCGAAAAATACTACCGGGCGAACCGCCCCACACCGGGCGAACCGCCCGGTGTGTGGGGCGAACCGCCCCACACTTATTCGAGGCCTATATATAGTTGCTCAGATTTTCTCCGAAATTCATACTTTTCCAGACCTACTTTCTCACCTTTCTCTGTAGTTTTAGGTAGGGACTTCCCAGAGTCTGTTCTGGGGGTTCATAGCTTAGGGGACACTTTTTCATAGCAGATTGGAGCTTGTAGGATCGCATTTCTTCGGAGATTGACAACCTTCGGTAACATTGTATCTTACGGTTTATTTTACTTATTTTAATATATCTTTCAACATGTTTTCTTCTATGATTTCTGTTGATTGCAAGCCTATTATGAGTAGCTAAACTTATCATTGGTGGTAGTATGTGAATTCTTAGCGAAGGGAAGATAATCATTCTAATGGCTATATCGCGCATTATACTCCGTGTTATTGCTTTATTTCGTTGATCAGGCTCAGCCTAAATTCTCGTATGTTGTATTAATTATTATGCACAATTGGACCCTCGTCGACCTATACGCATGTTTATCTTCGTAGTGTTGAATAATTACGGAACACAATAGGACAATAGAGATTGACTTGTCAGTACCATTATCTTCGTAGTGCTTAATAATTGCAACAGGACACTAGATTGATCAAAGATCTCCATGCAAGACCGAGAAATTTACGCATGATTATTGACCCGTTATGCTTTGAAGGATCATACTATCACCAATCTCCATTATCTGTTAGAAAAACCTTTGCTTTTACGTCTGCTGTTTTTATATTCTCTAGTTAAATAGATAAAGCCAGTTATAGTACTTAGAGAACGACACTCGAGGTCATTCTACTGCTACACTACGGTTTTCGTTGTAGTCGTGAATTGCCTTTGGCTAAATAACAAATTTATTTGCTTGAATCGGGACCCCACAAATCTCGGTTCATCAAATTGGCCGGGATGTTCGAGTTACCGAACGGTTTGGCCTCGGTTGGCTGAGAGTGGACATGTGAAAGGACTAATCATCGGGATGGTAATCCCCATAAAAGTCCTGATGAATATGTATTTTACACTTTCATTTGAGTCTTTCTCACCTATTTTAGCTATCCTCTATGTTAATTTAGCTATATTTTAGTGCATTTTATTAGAATAGTGTCACGTTTCCCTTTAGATTTTATTTTACAGGTTTTGGTTGAAAATCGAGGATTTCCGGGCAATTATATTGAAGTTCACAAGGAATTGGTGTTCCAGAATCCTATTTGGAGTATCTGAAGGTTTCCGGATAGGATTTGGAGTCTAGGGGTCGAATCTGGAGGTTAGAAGGCCACTAGAAGTCAGAAACCGAGTCCGAAAAGGGGAAGAAATCCAAAAACGCGTGGAAAATGCGGAATTCCGCAAAAAATACTCCCGAGCGAACCGCCCCACACCGGGCGAACCGCCCGGTGTGTGGCGCGAACCGCCCCACACTTATTCAAGGCCTATATATAGTTGCTCAGATTTTCTCCGAAATTCATACTTTTCCAGACCTACTTTCTCACCTTTCTCTGTAGTTTTAGGTAGGGACTTCCCAGAGTCTGTTCTGGGGGTTCATAGCTTAGGGGACACTTTTTCATAGCAGATTGGAGCTTGTAGGATCGCAATTCTTCGGAGATTGACAACCTTCGGTAACATTGTATCTTTCGGTTTATTTTACTTATTTTAATATATCTTTCAACATGTTTTTTTCTATGATTTCTGTTGATTGCATGCCTATTATGAGTAGCTAAACTTATCATTGGTGGTAGTATGTGAATTCTTAGCGAAGGGAAGATAATCATTCTAATGGCTATATCGCGCATTATACTCCGTGTTATTGCTTTATTTCGTTGATCAGGCTCAGCATAAATTCTCGTATGTTGTATTAATTATTATGCACAATTGGACCCTCGTCGACCTATACGCATGTTTATCTTCGTAGTGTTGAATAATTACGGAACACAATAGGACAATAGAGATTGACTTGTCAGTACCATTATCATCGTAGTGCTTAATAATTGCAACAGGACACTAGATTGATCAAAGATCTCCATGCAAGACCGAGGAATTTACGCATGATTATTGACCCGTTATGCTTTGAAGAATCATACTATCACCAATCTCCATTATCTGTTAGAAAAACCTTTGCTTTTACGTCTGCTGTTTTTATATTCTCTAGTTAAATAGATAAAGCTAGTTATAGTCCTTAGAGAACGACACTCGAGGTCATTCTACTGCTACACTACGGTTTTCGTTGTAGTCGTGAATTGCCTTTGGCTAAATAATAAATTTATTTGCTTGAATCGGGACCCCACAAATCTCGGTTCATCAAATTGGCCGGGATGTTCGAGTTACCGAACGGTTTGGCCTCGGTTGGCTGAGAGTGGACATGTGAAAGGACTAATCATCGGGATGGTAATCCCCATAAAAGTCCTGATGAATATGTATTTTACACTTTCATTTGAGTCTTTCTCACCTATTTTAGCTATCCTCTATGTTAATTTAGCTATATTTTAGTGCATTTTATTAGAATAGTGTCACGTTTCCCTTTAGATTTTATTTTACAGGTTTTGGTTGAAAATCGAGGATTTCCGGGAAATTATATTGAAGTTCACAAGGAATTGGTGTTCCAGAAGCCTATTTGGAGTATCTGAAGGTTTCCGGATAGGATTTGGAGTCTAGGGGTCGAATCTGCAGGTTAGAAGTCCACTCGAAGTCAGAAACCGAGTCCGAAAAGGGGAAGAAATCCAAAACCGCGTCGAAAACGCGGAATTCCGCAAAAAATACTCCCGGGCGAACCGCCCCACACTTACTCGAGGCCTATATATAGTTGCTCAGATTTTCTCCGAAATTCATACTTTTCCAGACCTACTTTCTCACCTTTCTCTGTAGTTTTAGGTAGGGACTTCCAGAGCCTGTTCTGGGGGTTCGTAGCTTAGGGGACACTTTTTCATAGCAGATTGGAGCTTGTAGGATCGCAATTTTTCGGAGATTGACAACCTTCGGTAACATTGTATCTTACGGTTTATTTTACTTATTTTAATATATCTTTCAACATGTTTTCTTCTATGATTTCTGTTGATTGCATGCCTATTATGAGTAGCTAAACTTATCATTGGTGGTAGTATGTGAATTCTTAGCGAAGGGAAGATAATCATTCTAATGGCTATATCGCGCATTATACTCCGTGTTATTGCTTTATTTCGTTGATCAGGCTCAGCCTAAATTCTCGTATGTTGTATTAATTATTATGCACAATTGGACACTCGTCGACCTATACGCATGTTTATCTTCGTAGTGTTGAATAATTACGGAACACAATAGGACAATAGAGATTGACTTGTCAGTACCATTATCATCGTAGTGCTTAATAATTGCAACAGGACACTAGATTGATCAAAGATCTCCATGCAAGACCGAGGAATTTACGCATGATTATTGACCCGTTATGCTTTGAAGAATCATACTATCACCAATCTCCATTATCTGTTAGAAAAACCTTTGCTTTTACGTCTGCTGTTTTATATTCTCTAGTTAAATAGATAAAGCTAGTTATAGTCCTTAGAGAACGACACTCGAGGTCATTCTACTGCTACACTACGGTTTTCGTTGTAGTCGTGAATTGCCTTTGGCTAAATAACAAATTTATTTGCTTGAATCGGGACCCCACAAATCTCGGTTCATCAAATTGGCCGGGATGTTCGAGTTACCGAACAGTTTGGCCTCGATTGGCTGAGAGTGGACATGTGAAAGGACTAATCATCGGGATGGTAATCCCCATAAAAGTCCTGATGAATATGTATTTTACACTTTCATTTGAGTCTTTTTCACCTATTTTAGTTATCCTCTATGTTAATTTAGTTATATTTTAGTGCATTTTATTAGAATAGTGTCACGTTTCCCTTTAGATTTTATTTTACAGGTTTTGGTTGAAAATCGAGGATTTCCGGGCAATTATATTGAAGTTCACAAGGAATTGGTGTTCCAGAAGCCTGTTTGGAGTATCTGAAGGTTTCCGGATAGGATTTGGAGTCTAGGGGTCGAATCTGGAGGTTAGAAGGCCACTACAAGTCAGAAACCGAGTCCGAAAAGGGGAAGAAATCCAAAAATGCGTCGAAAACGCGGAATTCCGCAAAAAATACTACCGGGCGAACCGCCCCACACCGGGCGAACCGCCCGGTGTGTGGGGCGAACCGCCCCACACTTATTCGAGGCCTATATATAGTTGCTCAGATTTTCTCCGAAATTCATACTTTTCCAGACCTACTTTCTCACCTTTCTCTGTAGTTTTAGGTAGGGACTTCCCAGAGTCTGTTCTGGGGGTTCATAGCTTAGGGGACACTTTTTCATAGCAGATTGGAGCTTGTAGGATCGCAATTCTTCGGAGATTGACAACCTTCGGTAACATTGTATCTTACGGTTTATTTTACTTATTTTAATATATCTTTCAACATGTTTTCTTCTATGATTTCTGTTGATTGCAAGCCTATTATGAGTAGCTAAACTTATCATTGGTGGTAGTATGTGAATTCTTAGCGAAGGGAAGATAATCATTCTAATGGCTATATCGCGCATTATACTCCGTGTTATTGCTTTATTTCGTTGATCAGGCTCAGCCTAAATTCTCGTATGTTGCATTAATTATTATGCACAATTGGACCCTCGTCGACCTATACGCATGTTTATCTTCGTAGTGTTGAATAATTACGGAACACAATAGGACAATAGAGATTGACTTGTCAGTACCATTATCTTCGTAGTGCTTAATAATTGCAACAGGACACTAGATTGATCAAAGATCTCCATGCAAGACCGAGAAATTTACGCATGATTATTGACCCGTTATGCTTTGAAGGATCATACTATCACCAATCTCCATTATCTGTTAGAAAAACCTTTGCTTTTACGTCTGCTGTTTTTATATTCTCTAGTTAAATAGATAAAGCCAGTTATAGTCCTTAGAGAACGACACTCGAGGTCATTCTACTGCTACACTACGGTTTTCGTTGTAGTCGTGAATTGCCTTTGGCTAAATAACAAATTTATTTGCTTGAATCGGGACCCCACAAATCTCGGTTCATCAAATTGGCCGGGATGTTCGAGTTACCGAACGGTTTGGCCTCGGTTGGCTGAGAGTGGACATGTGAAAGGACTAATCATCGGGATGGTAATCCCCATAAAAGTCCTGATGAATATGTATTTTACACTTTCATTTGAGTCTTTTTCACCTATTTTAGCTATCCTCTATGTTAATTTAGCTATATTTTAGTGCATTTTATTAGAATAGTGTCACGTTTCCCTTTAGATTTTATTTTACAGGTTTTGGTTGAAAATCGAGGATTTCCGGGCAATTATATTGAAGTTCACAAGGAATTGGTGTTCCAGAAGCCTATTTGGAGTATCTGAAGGTTTCCGGATAGGATTTGGAGTCTAGGGGTCGAATCTGGAGGTTAGAAGGCCACTAGAAGTCAGAAACCGAGTCCGAAAAGGGGAAGAAATCCAAAAACGCGTGGAAAATGCGGAATTCCGCAAAAAATACTCCCGAGCGAACCGCCCCACACCGGGCGAACCGCCCGGTGTGTGGCGCGAACCGCCCCACACTTATTCAAGGCCTATATATAGTTGCTCAGATTTTCTCCGAAATTCATACTTTTCCAGACCTACTTTCTCACCTTTCTCTGTAGTTTTAGGTAGGGACTTCCCAGAGTCTGTTCTGGGGGTTCATAGCTTAGGGGACACTTTTTCATAGCAGATTGGAGCTTGTAGGATCGCAATTCTTCGGAGATTGACAACCTTCGGTAACATTGTATCTTTCGGTTTATTTTACTTATTTAATATATCTTTCAACATGTTTTCTTCTATGATTTCTGTTGATTGCATGCCTATTATGAGTAGCTAAACTTATCATTGGTGGTAGTATGTGAATTCTTAGCGAAGGGAAGATAATCATTCTAATGGTTATATCGCGCATTATACTACGTGTTATTGCTTTATTTCGTTGATCAGGCTCAGCATAAATTCTCGTATGTTGTATTAATTATTATGCACAATTGGACCCTCGTCGACCTATACGCATGTTTATCTTCGTAGTGTTGAATAATTACGGAACACAATAGGACAATAGAGATTGACTTGTCAGTACCATTATCTTCGTAGTGCTTAATAATTGCAACAGGACACTAGATTGATCAAAGATCTCCATGCAAGACCGAGAAATTTACGCATGATTATTGACCCGTTATGCTTTGAAGGATCATACTATCACCAATCTCCATTATCTGTTAGAAAAACCTTTGCTTTTACGTCTGCTGTTTTTATATTCTCTAGTTTAGATAAAGCTAGTTATAGTCCTTAGAGAACGACACTCGAGGTCATTCTACTGCTACACTACGGTTTTCGTTGTAGTCGTGAATTGCCTTTGGCTAAATAACAAATTTATTTGCTTGAATCGGGACCCGACATATCTCGGTTCATCATTCAATTTGCTTGAACTGCTGTTTAATTTGTTTATATTTTCAGCATTCAATTCCTAATTCTATTAGTTTTAGTTTTCCTTTTTAATCTCTCTCTGATACTGCTTTCCTAGTCTGTTACAGATAGTGTATGCCACATACACGATCTAGGGGAACACCGCTTGCTGATTCAATTGCTGAGATCGACAGAGTCTACCACCAAAGAAGGCGACTACTTCAAAGGCGTGAACTAGAGGAAATAGAGGATACCGATTTCTCTGAATCTCTACACAGTCTTTTCAAGGAAATCTACGGAATGGCAGAAGCTAGACCACTGAAAGCATGGGTTCAACCCACCAAGGATCGTATGAGGGGACCAGCGATTGTTCTTTCGTCTGCAACCCGAGATCTGGAAATCAAGAACCACGCATTCCAACAACTTCCGAGGTTCTATGGCTTATCAAGGGATGATGTGATGGGGTACTTGCACGATATCGATGATTTCGTCAACCAACTCCCACGACCCGGAGCTGAAATAACAACGGATGAGTTGAGGATGAAGGTTTTTGCTATGGGACTTGGCGACAGAGCCAAGTCATGGTTGAGTTCTCTACCAGCAGGCTCGCTGGACACTTGGGAGAAGGTTTTTTCAGCTTTCATGGAGAAATACTTCACTCACACCTAGACTACCGCGCTAAAGGCGCAAATCACTGGATTCAAGCAGGACTATGATGAGACCATCTACACCGCGTTTGAGAGATTCCAAGATCTCACGAACAAGTGCCCTCACCATGGTTTTGAACTTTCTGACCTAGTCCAACACTTCTACAATGGACTAACCTTCTAGAACCAACAAGTGGTGGATTTCCATTGCCGAGGCAATATTTGGGAGGAAACCGCAGAAGCCGTCTGGGCAGTTTTCGAAAGGCTTGCTAAGGGTTCGCAGTTCAAGGACCCAAGAGGAATGGTTAGGAGACGTGGACCTGAAGCTCCACCGACTCAAGAAGCCCCTATGTATATGGGGAATGGGGATCAATTCGAGTGTTTTACCAACGAATTGAAGCAAGTCCTCAAGAGCGCCACCGGAACAACTGTTTCGAACGAAGTATGCCGAATATGCAAGAACTATGGACATGGGGCTCATATGTGTAGATCGGAGCTTGCATATGATGATGGCAATTGGGCTCGAGGAGGCGAAGAGGAAGCCTTTGCTACGGAGTTTGGTACTCAAGAAGTTAGCTACGGACAAGACGGTAGGAGCCCTCGAGGTGGATTTGGGAGAAGAGGATACCGAAACAATCAAGGATATGCACCGGCTAACCAAACTTATGGCCCTAACCAAGACCGTAGTAGGCTAAACTATGGTAATGATCACTGCGAAAACCCCGCTCCGAAAGAGCCACCGAAGTCGAAGTCGGCTCAACTGATGGAGAACTTGCAAAAGATGGTTGATCACAAACAAAGTTTTCTCAAACGTTATGAAGACGATTCTGAGAAGACTAGGGCAAGGCTTGATAGGTTGGAAGAGAGCACTAGGCTTGCCCATCAAAAGATGCAAGAGTTGATCGACCGAGGAGCAAGTAGGAAGCAAGGCAAGCTGCCTAGCAACACTGAGAAGTCGAATTCCATTACATTAGCTGGTGATCTACCTGACGAAATCACCATCAAGAAGGTTGCTAAGTGCGAGTGTTGCAAGAAGGAAGAACTTCTACAGGCTAAGGAAGAAGAGAAGGACCTTGGTTCTGACGAAAGTGATGAGGAGCAAGAGGATCCCGAGCCACTCCCTAAAAGTTTCGATGTTAAGGTAGGGATTGGTGAGCTTGAAGATGTCCGTGCCACACTAGACACGGGATCCTACTCGAACATACTCCCTTTGAATGTGTTTGAAAAGAGTAGCCTTGGAAAACTATCTGAGAATAGGTCTATTGTGCAACTGGCGGATGGATCCTTTATGAGACCCGAAGGTGTTGTGAAAAATGTGTTGGTCAAGATTGGTGAAGCTTCTGTATACACCAATTTTGTAGTTATGCCGGCGTCTGCACCTAGAACGGGGGATGTCATACTCTTAGGGCGAACGTTCTTGACTAAACTACGCTCCGTGATGGACATCTACCAAAGAACTTGCACTATTGAAGTAGATGGCAAGCAACACGTGTTGCAAGCCATATCTGATCCACCTGATATTTCTTTCACTACTCACTACTGTGGTCTTGCAGCCTATATTCTTTCTTATTCACAGGTTCGTGGCATGGAGAGGAGATCAATGAAGGGGAAGCCTAGTACCCGCAAAAAGAAGAGATAGGCGCAGACAGGAGTCGAGTCAAACACTTTAAACAATGACGCTATCCGGGAGGCAACCCGGAATTTTTATCGCTTTCTTTATTGCTTTTTTGCATGCATTCATTCTTGAACTATTTGCTTCTCGTATGCGAATTTGTTCATGTCTGTGTCGTATATGCTTATGTTTGAGTGAGATTTTTCGAGTGGTTTTATGAGAAAATTGGTTTTGGGGATTAAAAACCGCGTTTTCGGACGAAAAGAACGTCTCCCCGCATCGGGGAGCGGGGGGCGAATCGCCCCACACCAGGGGCGAATCGCCCCACAGTCCCAGTAGTCAAAAAACGTGGATTTACCCTCTTTAGCTCATTTTCTTCATATCTTCATCAATCCTCCTTCCCAAAAACCGAAAATCGCGATTTTACCTTCAAAATCGCGATTTCTTCATAATTTTCAAATTTTGGGGTTTTCTAATTTGAGCTTCAATTATGCTTATTTGATGCATGGGTATGTTGTTTGTGTGATTAAAAGTGTTATTTACTATCAATTGCATGCTCAATTATGCTTGGATTGTTAATTTGGGAATTTTGCTACTAGATGATATATCTTGTTATGCAATATGTCTTTATCTTTGATTTCATGCTTATGATTGTGTTTATTGGTGTAATGTTGGTGGATTTGATGATAGAATGCTTAATTATTGAGTATGAGGATTTATGATGCTAGAATTTTTCGCTTATGGTATGAATTGAGCCTTGTTAGCTAGGATATTGGTTGTCTAGTAAGAGCATAATGTGATGTATTGCATGTAGTAGTTACATTGGTATGTTGCATGATGAAGAAGCTAGGCTAGACATTAAAGGTTTGGGGAGCTCGATTGTTGATCTTATCACTTGTGTGTTTTGTTCTTACACTAGCATATGCATGAGTCAGTTTTGTGTCATACGAGGTACTAACTGTTGTTTGTAGGAACCATGCCAAGGGAAAGGAGCATTCCCGTATGATTACTATGAAGTATTGGAGGGGGATCGATTACAGCCATGTCAAGAAGAGTGACCTCGTTAGATGCGCGTTCGAGCCAAGGGGTTTTGCAACAACGTCGTGGATTATCCAAGAGGAGGAGCTAGAGTACACCTGGAGTAAGGACTCCTATGCCTATTCATGCACAACCGAAGGGACAGAAACCATTATTACGTCAGCACTCCATCACGAGGACTATAAAGTTCGAGTGAACTGGAAGGCACCGGAGCAATCTTGCCGCGACGGATTCAATCTTGAGTTCGTAGTTGCTAGAAGGTTCCGAAGTGCTAGCTTGGTTCCAAAACATAATGACATGGGTGCCCACCCCTCGTTGGGGTGCCCCTTGCCTGCCTCTAAAGGGAGCATCATATAGACATCGGTCAGATCAACCGTAGAGAATGTGGTCGACATTGGAAAAGATGGTAGAAGACTTCTGAGTATCCGAACAGCTTACTGTAACCTTCTCGGGGTGTAAAACGTTAGAGGGGGAGGTCCTGATACCACTGCCCTTTCCCCTTCAACAGTTCACATCCTATTGGAGGGCTTCAGGATGGAGGATTCCATAACAGCGGCGGATAATCTTGAGAATTCTACTCGCCACTACAACTCTACTAGTGAGGATGTGCGTGACAGTAGTGACAATGAAGGCCATACGGGCAATAATGATACTAATGGAGGAGTTGTTCCTATCCGGCCTACGATTGAAACTACCACGCCTACCAGAAGACCTGATGACACCCTATAAAGCTCCCGGAGCAGTCCCAATAACTCACAAACAACATACTCAGCCGACCGAGGCCAAACCATGGGGTAACATCTAGTATAACATCTTATTTCCTCATTTTCTTACTGCTAGGGACTAGCGTTAATTTCATGAGGGGGGATGGGATTTGAGTGATCTGATGTTGTTAGTTTGGAGCTTGGTATTGGTAGGATGAGTATAGTACCTTGCATGTTTTATCCGTCCGCATTTGCATTTGCACGTTTACCGCTTTCTTAGTTTTTTAGGTTGCATGCACTTCATTCACTACATTCATCCTAGGATAGTCTTGCATGTTTTATATGGAGTTTATTGCCGAATTTTTTGAACTTTTTTATTGGGTAGATCAACTAACTATGCCATTAATCGTATGCTTCATCTCTATGAATTTGTTTGAGGTCTTTCTCGCTTGGCTTGTCACATTTATGTATTGCACTTAGTTAAGCTTGGTAGTCTCGACATCACTTAGTGGTGTTTTCTCTACTACGATTCACGAAGGCCTCTATAATAGGATGATGCATGTTAGGGTTGATGAATGTGTATTTTACACTTTCATTCGAGTCTTTTTCACCTATTTTAGCTATCCTCTATGTTAATTTAGCTATATTTTAGTACATTTTATTAGAATAGTGTCACGTTTCCCTTTAGATTTTATTTTACAGGTTTTGGTTGAAATTCGGAGATTTCGAGGAAATTATATTGAAGTCTACAAGGAATTGGTGTTCCAGAAGCCTATTTGGAGTATTTGAAGGTTTCCCGATAGAATTTGGAGTCTAGGGGCCGAATCTGGAGGTTAGAAGGCTACTAGAAGTCATAAACTGAGTCCGAAAAGGTGAAGAAATCCAAATCCGCGTCGAAAAACGCGGAAATTCCGCGAAATACTGGGGGGCGAACCGCCAGAGCCATGGGGCGAACCGCCCCGTGATATTTCGGGGCCTATATATAGTGCTCAGTTTTCTCTCCGAAAATCATATCTTTCCAAGTCTACTTTCTCACCTCTCTCTATAGTTTTAGGTAGGAACTTCCCGGGGCCTGTCCTGGGAGTTCCATAGCTTAGGGGATACTTTTTCATAGCAGATTGGAGCGCGTAGGATCGCAATCATCCGGAGATTGACAACCTTCGGTAACTTTGTATCTTACAGTTTTTATCTACTTATTTTATTCTTCTTTCAATATGTTTTCTTCTATGATTGCTATTGATTGCATGCCTATTATGAGTAGCTAAATTTATCGTTGGTGGTAGTATGTGAATTCTTAGCGAGGGAAGATAATCATTCTAATGGCTATATCGCGCATTATACTCCGTGTCATTGCTTTATTTCGTTGATCAGTTGCAACCAAAATTCTCGTATGTTGTATTGATCATTATGCACACTTGGACACTTGTCGACCAATCAGACCAATTATCTTCGTAGTGTTGAATAATTACGGAACACAATAGGACGTTAGTTGTTGACAAATCAGACCCATATTATCTTCGTAGTGCTTAATACTTGCAACAGGACACAAGATTGATTCAAAGATCTCTATGCAAGACCGAGGAATTTATGCATGATTATCGACCCATTATGTTAAGAAGGACCATACTATCACCAATCTCCATTATCTGCTTGAAAACCCCTATTGCTTTCTATCTGCTGTTTTATATTCTCTTGTTAAATAGATAAAGCCAGTTATAGTCCTGAGAGAACGACACTCGAGTCATTCTACTACTACGCTACGGTTTTCGTTGTAGTTGTGGATTGCCTTTGGCTAAATAACAAATATTATTTGTTGAATCGAGACCTGACAAATCTCCGTTCATCAAATTGGCGCCGTTGCCACGGACTATACTCCTTTTTTCTGTCTAATTTGTTTATATTTACAGCTTTAGATTCCTAATTCTTTTAGTTTTAGTTTTCTTTTTTAACCTCTCTCTGCTCTCCTAGTTTGTTTCTAATCACCTTTCGTAGTCTGTCACAGAGAGTGTATGCCGCATACACGTTGTGCAGGAACACCGCTTGTTGATTCAATTGCTGAGATCGATAGAGTCTACCACCAGAGAAGGCGACTACTTGAAAGGCGCGCACTAGAGGAAATAGAGGAAACCGATTTCTCTGAATCTCTAATTAGTCTTTTCAAGGAAATCGACGGAATGGCAGAAGCTAGACCACTGAAGGCATGGGTACAACCCACCAAGGATCGTATGAGGGGACCGGCGATTGTTCTTTCGCCCGCAACCCGAGATCTGGAGATCAAGAACCACGCATTCCAACAACTTCCAAGGTTCTATGGCTTATCAAGGGAATATGTGATGGGGTACTTGAACGATATCGATGATTTCGTCAACCAACTCCCACGACCCGGAGCTAACATAACAACGGATGAGTTGAGGATGAAGGTTTTTGCTATGGGACTTGGCGACAGAGCCAAGTCATGGCTGAGTTCTCTACCAGCCGGCTTGCTGGACACTTGGGAAAAGGTTTTTTCAGCTTTCATGGAGAAATACTTCCCACACACTCGGACTACCGCGCTTAAGGCGCAGATCACTAGATTCAAGCAAGACTTTGATGAGACCATCTACACCGCATTCGAGAGGTTCCAAGATCTCACGAACAAGTGCCCTCACCATGGTTTTGAACTTTCCGACCTAGTCCAACACTTCGACAATGGACTAACCTTCGAGAACCAACAAGTGGTGGATTTCCAATACCGAGGCCAAACCATGGGGTAACATCTAGTATCACATCTTATTTCCTCATTTTCTTACTGCTAGGGACTAGCGTTAATTTCATGAGGGGGGATTGGATTTAAGTGATCTAGTATTATTAGTTTGGAGCTTGGAATTGGTAGGATGAGTATAGTACCTCGCATGCTTTATCTGTCTGCATTTTGCATTTGCACGTTTACTGCTTTCTTAGATTTTTAGGTTGCATTCACTACATTCATCCTAGGATAGTCTTGCATGTTTTATATGGACTTTATTGCCGAATTTTTGAAATTTTTTATTGGGTAAGATCAACTAGCTATGCCATTAATCGTATGCTTCATCTCTATGAATTTGTTTGAGGTTTTTCTCGCTTGGCTTGTCACATTTATGTATTGTATTTAGTTGAGCTAGGTAGTCTCGACATCACTTAGTGGTGTTTTCTCTACTGCGGTTCACGAAGGCCTTTATAATAGGATGATGCATGTTAGGATCTTATGGTTGTTTCCCGAGTAATTATGTACCTAAGAGGCAACAAGTCTTCACCATGGTTTGAGATTGCTAAATGCCTAGGAAGGAGGTAGTGTGAGGTTGTGTGATCCTTTGTTTATAACCTATTCTTCCGAATAGGTTTGGGGAGGGGGTTACACCATAGTTAGACTTGTTTCTGTTTTTCATTCTCGTATCGTGAGTTTATTTTCCTTTTTCCGTAAATTTTATACTCCAACCTATTCTTTCGAATAGGTTTGGGGAAGTCGTGTGAGTCTTTTTGTTTCTCTTTTTGTTATGCTACTGCTGGCTAGAAAAAAAATCGAAAAAAAAAAGAAAGAAAAATTCTAGAAAAAAAAAGAGAAAAAGAAAAAAAGAATCTGGAAAGAAAAAAAAAAGAAAGAAGACCCTAAAAAAAAGCAAAGAAGGGTCCAAAAAAGAATAGCCAAATAGCAGTTTAGTAAAGTTTTGAGTCTTTTCCATTTTCGTGTTGTTCGTAATCGTGTTTTTCTATTTTTTATCTTTTTTGTCTGAGTGTCATCTGTTCTAGACCACCCTCGTCCTGCCATTCAGGAAGTGGTGAATAGCTTAAGATTTTACTTGAGAGATGGGTAGAATAGGGGAGAGTTTTCTTTTATAGCGAACCCTCCTTCGTTTGATGAGAGCCAGTACTGGTTCGACCTCTTTGAGGAAAAGTCTTAACATGGTGGAACAGCAGTAAGTCCTCAGTTTCATAGGCACGGGACAACCATTCGTATCTTAGCATGCATCATTACGTCGTCACTGACTAGGTCCAGGTAGAGAATGTTACGAGAGACTATCTTGTCTTGACATAAGTGCTTATGTGGATGTGTATAAGTCAATCGAGGTATTCTTCAACCTATATTCATGCTTTGATTTATATGGTTTTTGTTCATATGTTATTTGATAGATTAGGTAGATTAGTTCATTTTATTTGACATAAAACTCCATTTTTTTGTCTTGCATGTTCTTTGTATTAGAGTCTAGCTTAGTTGCTTGAGGACAAGCAAAGGTTCGGTTTGGGGAGTTTGGTGAATGTGTATTTACACTTTCATTCGAGTCTTTTTCACCTTTTTTAGCTATCATCTATGTTAATTTAGCTATATTTTAGTACATTTTATTAGAATAGTGTCACGTTTCCCTTTAGATTTTATTTTACAGGTTTTGGTTGAGATTCGGAGATTTCAGGGCAATTATATTGAAGTCTACAAGGAATTGGTGTTCCAGAAGCCTATTTGGAGTATCTGAAGGTTTCCGGATAGGATTTGGAGTCTAGGGGCCGAATCTGGAGGTTAGAAGGCTACTAGAAGTCATAAACCGAGTCCGAAAAGGTGAAGAAATCCAAATTCGCGTCGAAAAACACGGAAGTTCCGCGAAATACTAGGGGGCGAACCGCCGGAACCATGGGGCGAACCGCCCGTGATATTTCGGGGCCTATATATAGTGCTCAGTTTTCTCTCCGAAAATCATATCTTTCCAAGCCTACTTTCTCACCTCTCTCTATAGTTTTAGGTAGGAACTTTCGGGGGCCTGTCCTGGGAGTTCCATAGCTTAGGGGATACTTTTTCATAGCAGATTGGAGCGCGTAGGATCGCAATCATCCGGAGATTGACAACCTTCGGTAACTTTGTATCTTACAGTTTTTATCTACTTATTTTATTCTTCTTTCAATATGTTTTCTTCTATGATTGCTATTGATTGCATGCCTATTATGAGTAGCTAAATTTATCGTTGGTGGTAGTATGTGAATTCTTAGCGAGGGAAGATAATCATTCTAATGGCTATATCGCGCATTATACTCCGTGTCATTGCTTTATTTCGTTGATCAGTTGCAACCAAAATTCTCGTATGTTGTATTGATCATTATGCACATTTGGACACTTGTCGACCAATCAGACCAATTATCTTCGTAGTGTTGAATAATTACGGAACACAATAGGACGTTAGTTGTTGACAAGTCAGACCCATATTATCTTCGTAGTGCTTAATACTTGCAACAGGACACAAGATTGATTCAAAGATCTCTATGCAAGACCGAGGAATTTATGCATGATTATCGACCCATTATGTTAAGAAAGACCATACTATCACCAATCTCCATTATCTGCTTGAAACCCCTATTGCTTTCTATCTGCTGTTTTATATTCTCTTGTTAAATAGATAAATCCAGTTATAGTCCTGAGAGAACGACACTCGAGTCATTCTACTACTACGCTACGATTTTCGTTGTAGTTGTGGATTGCCTTTGGCTAAATAACAAATATTATTTGCTGAATCGAGACCTGACAAATCTCCGTTCATCAAATTGGCGCCGTTGCCGGGGACTATACTCCTTTTTTCTGTCTAATTTTTTTATATTTACAACTTTAGATTCCTAATTCTTTTAGTTTTAGTTTTCCTTTTTAACCTCTCTCTGCTTTCCTAGTTTGTTTTTAATCACCTTTCCTAGTCTGTCACAGATAGTGTATGCCGCATACACGTTGTGCAGGAACACCGCTTGCTGATTCAATTGCTGAGATCGATAGAGTCTACCACCAGAGAAGGCGCGCACTAGAGGAAATAGAGGAAACCGATTTCTCTGAATCTCTAATTAGTCTTTTCAAGGAAATCGACGGAATGCCAGAAGCTAGACCACTGAAGGCATGGGTACAACCCACTAAGGATCGTATGAGGGGACCGGCGATTGTTCTTTCGCCCGCAACCCGAGATCTGGAGATCAAGAACCACGCATTCCAACAACTTCCAAGGTTCTATGGCTTATCAAGGGAAGATGTGATGGGGTACTTGAACGATATCGATGATTTCGTCAACCAACTCCCACGACCCGGAGCTGCCATAACAACGGATGAGTTGAGGATAAAGGTTTTGCTATGGGACTTGGCGACAGAGCCAAGTCATGGCTGAGTTCTCTACCAGCCGGCTCGCTGGACACTTGGGAAAAGGTTTTTTTCAGCTTTCATGGAGAAATACTTCCCACACACTCTGACTACCGCGCTTAAGGCGCAAATCACTGGATTCAAGCAAGACTATGATGAGACCATCTTCACCGCATTCGAGAGGTTCCAAGATCTCACGAACAAATGCCCTCACCATGGTTTTGAACTTTCCGACCTAGTCCAACACTTCTACAATGGACTAACCTTCGAGAACCAACAAGTGGGGGATTTCCAATACGAGGCCAAACCATGGGGTAACATCTAGTATCACTCTTATTCCTCATTTTCTTCTGCTAGGGACTAGCGTTAATTTCATGAGAGGGGCTGGATTTAAGTGATCTGTATTATAGTTTGGAGCTGGAATTGGTTAGGATGAGTATAGTACCTCGCATGCTTTATCTGTCTGCATTTTGCATTTGCACGTTTACTGCTTTCTTAGATTTTTAGGTTGCTCACTTCATTCATCCTAGGATAGTCTTGCAGTTTATATGGAGTTTATTGCCGATTTTTGAAATTTTTTATTGGGTAAGATCACTAGCTATATGCCATTAATCGTAGCTTCATCCTATGAATTTGTTTGAGGTTTTTCTCGCTGGCTTGTCACTTTATGTATTGGACTTAGTTGAGCTAGGTAGTCTCGACATCACTTAGTGGTGTTTTCTCTATTGCGGTTCACGAAGGCCTTTATAATAGGATGATGCATGTTAGGATCTTATGGTTGTTCCGTTTCCGAGTAATTATGTACCTAAGAGGCAACAAGTCTTCACCATGCTTTGAGATTGCTAATGCCTAGGAAGGAGGTAGTGTGAGGTTGTGTGATCTTTGTTTATAACCTATTCTTCCGAATAGGTTTGGGAGGGGGTTGTTACACCGTTAGAAGGCCTGTTTCTGTTTTTCATTCGTTCGTGAGTTTATTTTCCCTTTTTCCGTAAATTTTGTACTCCAACCTATTCTTTCGAATAGGTTTGGGGAGTCGTGTGAGTCTTTTGTTTCTCTTTTTTTGTTAT
>CM051457.1:74751400-74894669 GCA_028274465.1 Plantago ovata | reverse complement strand
AGTCTACCACCAGAGAAGGCGCGCACTAGAGGAAATAGAGGAAACCGATTTCTCTGAATCTCTAATAGTCTTTTCAAGGAAATCGACGGAATGCCAGAAGCTAGACCACTGAAGGCATGTTACAACCCACTAAGGATCGTATGAGGGGACCGGCGATTGTTCTTTCGCCCGCAACCCGAGATCTGGAGATCAAGAACACCTTCCAACAACTTCCAAGGTTCTATGGTTATCAAGGGAGATGTGATGGGGTACTTGAACGATATCGATGATTGTCAACCAACTCCCACGACCCGGAGCTGCCATAACAACGGATGAGTTGAGGATAAAGTTTTTTGCTATGGGACTTGCGACAGAGCCAAGTCATGGCTGAGTTCTCTACCAGCCGGCTCGCTGGACACTTGGGAAAAGGTTTTTTCAGCTTTCATGGAGAAATACTTCCCACACACTCTGACTACCGCGCTTAAGGCGCAAATCACTGGATTCAAGCAAGACTATGATGAGACCATCTTCACCGCATTCGAGAGGTTCCAAGATCTCACGAACAAATGCCCTCACCATGGTTTTGAACTTTCCGACCTAGTCCAACACTTCTACAATGGACTAACCTTCGAGAACCAACAGTGGGGGATTTCCAATACCGAGGCCAACCATGGGGTAACATCTAGTATCACATCTTATTTCCTCATTTTCTTACTGCTAGGGACTAGCGTTAATTCATGAGAGGGGATTGGATTTAAGTGATCTAGTATTATTAGTTTGGAGCTTGGAATTGGTAGGATGAGTATAGTACCTCGCATGCTTTATCTGTCTGCATTTTGCATTTGCACGTTTACTGCTTTCTTAGATTTTTTAGGTTGCATTCACTACATTCATCCTAGGATAGTCTTGCATGTTTTATATGGAGTTTATTGCCGAATTTTGAAATTTTTTATTGGGTAAGATCAACTAGCTATGCCATTAATCGTATGCTTCATCTCTATGAATTTGTTTGAGGTTTTTCTCGCTTGGCTTGTCACATTTATGTATTGGACTTAGTTGAGCTAGGTAGTCTCGACATCACTTAGTGGTGTTTTCTCTACTGCGGTTCACGAAGGCCTTTATAATAGGATGATGCATGTTAGGATCTTATGGTTGTTTCCCGAGTAATTATGTACCTAAGAGGCAACAAGTCTTCACCATGCTTTGAGATTGCTAAATGCCTAGGAAGGAGGTAGTGTGAGGTTGTGTGATCCTTTGTTTATAACCTATTCTTCCGAATAGGTTTGGGGAGGGGGTTACACCATAGTTAGACTTGTTTCTGTTTTTCATTCTCGTATCGTGAGTTTATTTTCCTTTTTCCGTAAATTTTGTACTCCAACCTATTCTTTCGAATAGGTTTGGGGAAGTCGTGTGAGTCTTTTTGTTTCTCTTTTGTTATGCTACTGCAGGCTAGAAAAAAAATCGAAAAAAAAAAGAAAGAAAAATTCCAGAAAAAAAAAAGAGAAAAAGAAAAAAAAAATCTGGAAAGGAAAAAAAAAGAAAGAAGACCCTAAAAAAAAGCAAAGAAGGTTCCAAAAAAGAAAAGCGAAATAGCAGTTTAGCAAAGTTTGAGTCTTTTCCATTTTTCGTGTTGTTCGTAATCGTGTTTTTCTATTTTTTATCTTTTTGTCTTGAATGTCATCTGTTCTAGACCACCCTCGTCCTGTCATTCAGGAAGTGGTGAATAGCTTAAGATTTTTACTTGAGAGATGGGTAGAATAGGGGAGAGTTTTCTTTTATAGGGAACCCTCATTCGTTTGATGAGAGCCAGTACTGGTTCGACCTCTTTTGAGGAAAAGTCTTAACATGGTGGAACAACAGTAAGTCCTCAGTTTCATAGGCACGGGGCAATCATTCGTATCTTAGCATGCATCATTACGTCGTCACTGACTAGGTCCAGGTAGAGAATGTACGAGAGACTATCCTGTCTTGACATAAGTGCTTATGTGGATGTGTATAAGTCAATCGAGGTATTCTTCAACCTATATTCATGCTTGATTTATATGGTTTTTGTTCATATGTTATTTGATAGATTCAGTAGATTAGTTCATTTTATTTGACATAAAACTCCATTTTTGTGGCTTGCATGTTTTTTGTATTAGAGTCTAGCTTAGATGGTTGAGGACAAGCAAAGGTTCGGTTTGGGGAGTTTGATGAATGTGTATTTTACACTTTCATTCGAGTCTTTTTCACCTATTTTAGCTATCCTCTATGTTAATTTAGCTATATTTTAGTACATTTTATTAGAATAGTGTCACGTTTCCCTTTAGATTTTATTTTACAGGTTTCGGTATCCGGGCAATTATATTGAAGTTCACAAGGAATTGGTGTTCCAGAAGCCTATTTGGAGTATCTGAAGGTTTCCAGAAAGGATTTGGAGTCTAGGGGTCGAATCTGGAGGTTAGAAGGCCACTAGAAGTCAGAAACCGAGTCCGAAAAGGGGAAGAAATCTAAAAACGCATCGAAAACGCGGAATTCCGCGAAAAATACTCCCGGGCCAAACGCCCGGGACGTGGGGCGAACCGCCCCACACCGGGCGAACCGCCCGGTGTGTGGGGCGAACCGCCCCACACTTATTCGAGGCCTATATATAGTTGCTCAGATTTTCTCCGAAATTCATACTTTTCCAGACCTACTTTCTCACCTTTCTCTATAGTTTTAGGTAGGGATTTTCCAGAGCCTGTTCTGGGGGTTCGTAGCTTAGGGGACACTTTTTCATAGCAGATTGGAGGTTGTAGGATCGCAATTCTTCGGAGATTGACAACCTTCGGTAACATTGTATCTTACCGTTTATTTTACTTATTTTAATATATCTTTCAACATGTTTTCTTCTATGATTTCTGTTGATTGCATGCATATTATGAATAGCTAAACTTATCGTTGGTGGTAGTATGTGAATTCTTAGCGAAGGGGAGATAATCATGCTTATGGCTATATCGCGCATTATACTCTGTGTTATTTCTTTATTTCGTTGATCAGGCTCAGCCTAAATTCTCGTATATTGTATTAATTATTATGCACAATTGGACCCTCGTCGACCTATACGCATGTTTATCTTCGTAGTGTTGAATAATTACGGAACACAATAGGACAATAGAGATTGACTTGTCAGTACCATTATCTTCGTAGTGCTTAATAGTTGCAACAGGACATTAGATTGATCAAAGATCTCCATGCAAGACCGAGGAATTTACGCATGATTATTGACCCGTTATGCTTTGAAGGATCATACTATCACCAATCTCCATTATCTGTTAGAAAAACCTTTGCTTTTACGTCTGCTGTTTTTATATTCTCTAGTTAAATAGATAAAGCTAGTTATTGTCCTGAGAGAACGACACTCGAGTCATTCTACTGCTACACTACGATTTTCGTTGTAGTTGTTGATTGCCTTTGGCTAAATAACAAATTTATTTGCTGAATCGGGACCCGACAAATCTCCGTTCATCAAGTCCCTCCACATGTCAGACATGAGCTCATTGGACTGACGTAGAGCCTCCTACTGCTGCTGGATGAGCTGTTGCTGCTCCCACCTTTGCTGCCTATCCTCTCGGCGATGCTCCTCGAATGTCTCCCAGTCGCGGTTGTGCTGGGCAATGTGCCTGTCGAGGTCCTGTCGCATGGCCGCGTTGTTGGCGTCAATTCTGTCGAAACGGCCATCGAGGTAGGTACGGAATTCAGAGAAGTCAAATCCTCTAGACCCCTGTGGTGCTCGAGGCGATGCATGCGGTGCTCTATGGACAAACATGATATCTGGGATAGGGGCTTGGCCAACATCTGCCTCCATAGCATCCTCATGATCGGAATCACTCGGCTGGAAGGGTGCTCCTACATCAGCAGCGGCAGCCGTGGGGTTCTTTTTTTCTGGAATTTTTCTTTCTTTCTTTTTTTTCGATTTTTTCTAGCCAGCAGTAGCATAACAAAAAGAGAGAAAATGACTCACACGACTTCCCCAAACCTATTCGAAAGAATAGGTTGGAGTACAAAATTTACGGAAAAGGAAAAATGAACTCACGATACGAAAATGGAAAACGAAAACAAGTCTATGATGGTGTAACCCCCTCCCCAAACCTATTCGGAAGAATAGGTTATAAACAAAGGATCACACAACCTCACACTACCTCCTTCCTAGGCATTTAACAATCTCGAAGCATGGTGAAGACTTATTGCCTCTTAGGTACATAATTACTCGGGAAAACAACCATAAGACCCTAACATGCATCATCCTATTATAAAGGCCTTCGTGAACCGCAGTAGAGAAAACACCACTAAGTGATGTCGAGACTACCAAGCTTAACTAAGTGCAATACATAAATGTGACAAGCCAAGCGTGAAAAACCTCAAACAAATTCATAGAGATGAAGCATACGATTAATGGAATAGTTAGTTGATCTACCCAATAAAATAGTTCAAAAAATTCGGCAATAAACTCAATATAAAACATGCAAGACTATCCTAGGATGAATGTAGTGAATGCAACCTAAAAAATCTAAGAAAGCAGTAAACGTGCAAATAATGCAAGCGGATAAAACATGCGAGGTACTATACTCATCCTACCAATACCAAGCTCCAAACTAACAACATTAGATCACTTAAATCCCATCCCCCCTCATGAAATTAACTCTAGTCCCTAGCAGTAAGAAAATGAGGAAATAAGATGTGATAATAGATGTTACCCCATGGTTTGGCCTCGGTCGGCTGAGTATGCTGCTTGTGAGTTATTGGGACTGCTCTGGGAGCCTTATATATGATCATCGGGGCTTGTGGTAGTGGCAGTAGTTCCATTAATAGATCGGATAGGACCAATTCAACCATCTGTATCATCATTGTCCCTATTGTCTTCATTGTCACTACTGTCACGCACATCCTCACTAGTAGAGTTGCAGTGTCGAAGAGAATCTTCATGATTGGCCGCCTCTGTTATGGAATCTTCCACCCGGTATCTCTCCAATAGGTTGTGAACTATTGAAGGGGAAAGGGCACTAGTATCAGAACCTCCCTCTCCAATGTTTTACACCCTGTGGAGGTTACAGCAAGCTGCTCGGATATTCAGAGGTTGTCATCCGTTTTTTCCTATGTCGACCACATTCTCTACAGTTGATGCTCCCTTTAGAGGCAGTCAAGGGGTACCTCTAAGAGGGGCCGGGTACCCATGTCATTATGTTTTGGAACCAAGCTAGCGCTTCGGAACCTTCTAGCAACTGCGAACTCAAGATTGAATCCGTCGCGGCAAGATTATTCCGGTGCCTTCCAGTTCATTCGAACTTCGCAGTCCATGTGATGGATTGCTGACGTAATAATGGTATCTGTCCCTTCGGTGGTGCATGAATAGGCATAGGAGTCTTTACTCCAGGTGTACTCTAGCTCCTCCTCTTGGATAATCCACGACGTTGTTGCAAGACTCCGTGGCTCGAACGCACATCTAACGAGGTCACTCTTCTTGACATGGTTGTAATCGATCCCCCTCCAATACTTCATAGTAATCATACGAGAATGCTCCTTTCCCTTGGCATGGTTCCTACAAACAACAGTTAGTACCTCGTATGACACAAAACTGACTTATGCATATGCTAGTGTAAGAACAAAACAGACAAGCGATAAGATCAACAATCGAGCTCCCCAAACCTTTAATGTCTAGCCTAGCTTCTTCATCATTCAACATACTAGACACCCAATATCCTAGTTAACAAGGCTCAATTCATACCATAGTAGCGAAAAATTCTAGCATCATAAATCCTCATACTCAACAATTAAGCATTCTATCATCAAATCCACCAACATTACACCAATAAACACAATCATAAGCATCAAATCAAAGATAAAGACATATTGCATAACAAGATATATCATCTAGTAGCAAAATTCCCAAATCAACAATTCAAGCATAATTGAGCATGCAATTGATAGTAAATAACACTTCTAATCACACAAACAACATACCCATGCATCAAATAAACATAATTGAAACTCAAATTAGAAAACCCCCAAATTTGAAAATTAGGGTTCATAAGATGATACCTCAGATCTGAAAATCTAATGCATTAGGACGAAATCTGTTCGGATGAAAAGATAGATCATGTAATAGGCTTCGATTTAAGCTAAAGAACACTAAATTTGGTCAAGAAATGAAGAAGTTATGATGTTTTGAAGTAATTTTCGCAAGGTTCGAATTTTGGGGAAGAAGGATGATGAAAATATGAAGAAATGAGGGATGAAGGGGGAGACCCGCATTTTTGGTCTCCTGGGACCGTGGGGCGAGTCGCCCCACACGGGGCGATTCGCCCCCCGCTCTCCGATGTGGGGAGACGGTCTTTTTTGACAGAAACGCGGTTTTTAATCCCCGAAACCTATTTTTTCAAAAAACCACTCGAAAAATATCACTCAAAAACATAAGCATATACGACATAGACATGAACAAATTCGCATATGAGAAGCAAATAGTTCAAGAATGAATGCATGCAATAAAGCAGTAAAGAAAGAGATAAAAACTCCGGTTGCCTCCCGGATAGCGCCATTGTTTAAAGTCTTTGACTCGACTCCTGTCTGTGCCTATCTCTTCTTTCTGCGGGTACTAGACTTCCCCTTCATTGATCTCCTCTACATGCCACGAACCTGTGAATAAGAAAGAATATAGGCTGCAAGACCACAGTAGTGAGTAGTGAAAGAAATATCAGGCGGATCAGGTGGATCAGATATGGCTTGCAACACGTGTTGCTTGCCATCCACTTCAATAGTGCAAGTTCTTTGGTAGATGTCCATCACGGAGCGTAGTTTAGTCAAGAACGTTCGCCCTAAGAGTATGACATCCCCCGTTCTAGGTGCAGACGCCGGCATAACTACAAAATTGGTGTATACAGAAGCTTCACCAATCTTGACCAACACATTTTTCACCCCGCATGGTTGTTTTCCCGAGTAATTATGTACCTAAGAGGCCATAAGTCTTCACCATGCTTTGAGGTTGCTGAATGCCTAGGAAGGAGGTAGTGTGAGGTTGTGTGATCCTTTGTTTATAACCTATTCTTCCGAATAGGTTTGGGGAGGGGGTTACATCATCATTAGACTTGTTTTTCGTTTTTCATTTCCGTATTGTGAGTTTATTTTTCCTTTCTCGTAAATTTTGTACTCCAGCCTATTCTTTCGAATAGGTTGCTTGTCCACGCACGCTGCATTTAGTTATGTTTGGTAGATGTCCATCACGGAGCTTGGATTGTCACATTAATCGTATCGCTTGGCGTGGAAACGAATCTTGTGAACCCATGAAATCCCCATAATAGTCCCTCCACATGTCGGACAGGAGATCATTACCACTAATGTTATCCATTATCAAATGGAAACGAATCTTGTGCATCCGTTCCATTACTCCTTGCATCTTGGGAACCATACTTGGCTCCTCTCCGTATCTGCTCAAGCAAGTCCACGATTCCCTGAAAACTAAAATTAACAAAACCAAGAAAAACAAAATCTAAAAAATAACTAAGGGAATCAGATGGAAAATAAAAAGAGTAAAGAGGATCAAAACTCCTTTGGAACTCATAGGTGGGCGCATGGACCAGAACGTAGGAGTCAAGATCAAGAGTATCTGCAGCAATTGATTCAGAGACACCAAAATCTTCAGAGATTGGCTCCTCGACCTCAACACAACTGACGCCTTCACTCTCTGACTCAATTGAAGCAATGGATTCAGTTATCACCTCCTCCACGACTTCCTCTTGACCAACAACCTCGACATCCGCAAGTAAGGACGTGGAATCCAAGCTAAGCACTGAGGAGACTTCATCAATGGATTCTTCTCCACATTCCTCTTCATCGGCAATGTCGATTTCTGGTGGCTGACTACTGAAGCGAGACGTCCATGCCCCTATCCCGGGAGGAGAGTCCCTATCCCAATGTTCCAGAAACTTGCTGGTTACTTCACCCCAAGTGCGCAACGATTTTTCCGGCGGGATTCTGAGCCATCTTCGAGCGTACCCTTCCAAGGCTCCCATAAATCCTCTCATACAAAGTTGCTCATGTGATAAAATAACCCCCTCCTCATTCTCACGAGGTATCCTCAACACACCTTCCTCGTATGTGTCTAAGAACCCTCTTGGATCATCACCCATTGAAAACGTGGAGAGAATGGAGTAGTACGCAGGATCAAAGTCATAATTCCGGCAATCGTCATCCAATGTTATGCAAGGCCCTCGAGGCATCACATACCGGGGCAACGGTGATTGACTCATCCTTCATATAACTAGTTTCTGCACAGGAGGAAACAAGAAACCAAGGAGCAGAATCCACAAAAGAAAAACAAAAACTTGCAAAGAAAAATACAAAGAGTGCAAACAAACACAATGTCACCGAGAACTACGAGAGCGCAAGCTCGTAAGGTAATCGAGATCAGATTATATGAATTTTCTGAAAAAGATAGGGGGGAAGAAATAGGGTAAGAAAGTGAAATTTCCTGAGAGCAAACCCCCAGAGCCCGTTCTTCTGTAGGGAACCGAATGCTGAAAATATAAACAAATTAAACAGAAAAAAGGAGTATAGTCCTCGGCAACGGCGCCAATTTGATGAACGTGGATTTGTCGGATCCCAATTAATCAAATAAATTTGTTATTTAGCCAAAGGCAATTCACAACTACAACGAAAACCGTAGTGTAGCAGTAGAATGACCTCGAGTGTCGTTCTCTAAGGACTATAACTAGCTTTATCTAATTTAACTAAAGAATATAAAAACAGCAGACGATATAGCAAAGGCTTTTCTAACAGATAATGGAGATTGGTGATAGTATGATCCTTCAAAGCATAACGGGTTAATAATCATGCGTAAATTCTTCGGTTTTGCATGGAGATCTTTGATCAATAATTGTCCTGTTGTAATTATCACACACTACGAAGATATTGATTCTGATAGGTCTAAGACTAAAGAATTATCCAATTGTGTTCCGTAATTATTCAACACTACGAAGATATAGATATGCATGGGTCGAAGACCGGTCCAGTTGTGTGCAATAATTAATCAACATACGAAGATATAGGTTCCGCTAGATCAAAGAAATAAAGCAATAACACGGAGTATAATGCGCGATATAGCCATTAGCATAATTATCAACCCTTCGCTAAGAATTCACATACTATCACCAACGATAAGTTTAGCTACTCATAGTTTTCATGCAATCAACAGAAATCATAGAAGAAAATATGTTGAAAGATATATAAAAATAAGTAGAATAAACTGTAAGATACAATGTTACCGAAGGTTGTCTATCTCCGAAGAATTGCGATCCTACAAGCTCCAATCTGCTATGAAAAAGTGTCTCCTAAGCTACAAACCCCCAGAACAGGCTCTGGGAAGTCCCTACCTAAAACTACAGAGAAAGGTGAGAGAATAGGTCTGGAAAAGTATGAAAAACGGAGAAAAACTGAGGAACTATATATAGGCTTCGAAATTGTGTGGGGCGAAGGGCCCCACGTCTGGGGCGACTAGTCGGCGAGAAAAATTCGTGATTTTGCGCGTTTTCGACGCGTTTTTGGATTTCTTCCCCTTTTCGGACTCGGTTTCCGACTTCTAGTGGCCTTCTAACCTCCAGATTCGACCCCTAGACTCCAAATCCTATCCGGAAACCTTCAGATACTCCAAATAGGCTTCTGGAACACCAATTCCTTGTCAACTTCAATATAATTGCCCGGGAATCCTCGTTTTTCAACCAAAACCTGTAAAATAAAAACTAAAGGGAAACGTGACACTATTCTAATAAAATGCACTAAAATATAGCTAAATTAACATAGAGGATAGCTAAAATAGGTGAAAAACACTCAAATGAAAGTGTAAAATACACATTCATCAACGGGTCCACCAAGGATATGGGGCAACAAATGTGATGATAAAGTCCTGTAAGTACAAAGGACGACTGGCATCACTTCGACAACTCACCGGTTCCCATAGACACTTCGGTGTAGAGTATACATCGATGGGAGTGTCCGGTGGGTACTTCCATTGTTCGATAAAGCTTCTTCGAACAACTATGCGCAGTTATGGGAACGTTTCTCGATTGTCCAACAATCCGTTCCGTGGCCGTGGGATCGGCTCACACTTGCTCCAACAAGTATAACCTCCACGCATACTAGTCTTGTCTGGTTCATTCAGACCCCCACATCCGAGATGAACCTCGACTAGAGAGAGTTTGGGATAGATGATAACTCACATAGCTCCCACTATCTGTGTGATCGGTCATCTATCCGAGGGGACATGTTCAATATCAATACAGACAGTAATAGAGATATAACATGTTGCATGCCTGGTGTAATATAAATATGAAAGCGATACTCAATAGTAAAATGCAACAAACATATATTATATTACGTTGACCTGTGTAATAGTACATATATGCCCCCTATAAGGGCACCATGCCCTTATTAAGGACTGTCTCTAGGACATATACACTATCAATCTCCGACTTGGACTAGAGCCAGTCACCTTTATGCCTAATGCCCAGATTAGCATAATGTCTTAAGTGGACTTCCACTGATAAGACCTTGGTGAAAGGATCTGCCACGTTGTCCGTGGTAGAGACGCGTTCTATACTAACTTCTCCTCTATCTATAATCTCACGTATGACGTTGTAACACCCCGTTTTTTTAATTATTTATTTAATTATTATTTTATTATTTAATTATTTAATTTAGTTAATTAATTATCAGAGTAAATTATTTATTCGATAATTATTTAATTGATTTCGCGTAAGCTAGTTCGTTTCATTACATTTGGATCGATCTGGAAGCCTGGACCGTTCTGACTTGTTGGCCCAATTCTTTAGTCCAGTCAAAGGCCTGTTGACCGGCCCACTATGACTAACCCTAACACTAATTAATCAGTATTCTCTCCTCATTCCTTCATTGCCGTCAAAACGTTTAGAGAAGAAACAGAAGAAAGAAAGAAAGAAAGAGAAAGGGAGAGAGAAAGAGAGATCTGCTGCTTGCTGTTCCGCCCGACTCCGTCGCCGCCGCCGCAGTCCTCCGCCGTCGTCCCTGTCCGTCCCGTCCGCCTGACTCCGCGCCGTCGCGTCGTGCCGTGTTGATCGATCGATCCGGTCTCTGTTCCGTTCAGCTCGCCCGCGTCGCCGTTCCAGCCGTCCATCCATGCCTGACGCCGTCCAATCGCCGTTCCGTCCGCTGCCGCGTCGTGACCGTACTGCCGATCTGTTCTGTTCACCGATTCGTGCGCCGCCGCCGCGAATTGCCGTCCGTCGCTGCCTTTTTTTCGTTCGCGTCGCCGCCAATTCGTTCCGCCGCCGCCGCTTGCTTCCAACCGTTGATTCCGATTTCAATCGTAAGTTGGTTTTGTCCTTCCGTTTCGAATTCAATTTTGGTTGCGATTCGATTCGAATCTTGTTTTGATTTTCTCTTCTTTTCGATTTATTCGATTTGCAGATTGACTCTATTCCCATTCGAAGGTAAAATCAATTTCCTTTACTGTTCTTTCGATTGAAAATTCATATTCTGTTTCGGACGTTTTTGCCCCTGGACCATTTTACCCTTGTTCATTCTGACCGTGTTAGTTTGATTCGAACTGAGAACCGGGACTTAGGATTGTTAGATTGTTGTTGCTGTTGTTGGACTTGTGTTTTGACCTCGTATGTTGACCTTGGTTTTCTGTTGACTTCGAAAAGAACTGTTTTGGACTTTAATGATATTGATTTGAACTTTGTGGACTAATTTGGGAAATCTGAAAACCTAAAGGACCTTTTTGCAATTTAACTTTGACCGTAGTTGACTGACAGAAGACTTTTTCGTAAACCATTTTATTCTTTGAGGACTGATTTGTATGTTTGGAAACTTCTGGTTTTGTTTGAACTTTCTGATTTTGAAAAGGATCTTTTTGCAATTTACCACTGAAGGTATTTTGGTAATTTCCAGAGTCTGAAAACCGAAAGAGTTTTTGAAAATGTTTCAACTTAGTTTCTGTTTTTTGTAAGTTAGTAATGACTTGACTTGCTAGCCTCGTTGGTTAGGTCTTTACTTGACTAACTTAGAGGTCCCGAGTTCGAACCCCGTCTTTACCATTTTTTTTTCAACCTTTTTTTTTCCTTCCGTCCGTTCGACTTCTAAAGTGTAATTAGTACTTTCTTTTTAGGTTCTCCGTTGTCCGATAACCCGTAAGCTCATTACTCGTTGGAGATCTTTTGCTCGCAAGTTAAGGTGAGTGTTCACCCCTAAACCTATTATTTGCGAAAAACTGGAAGGATATGTGACAACTTGTACCTACTATTACTTATACTATTTTACTGTATCCTTCCGCGTAAAAGTATGTAAGTCCTAAGTATGACTATTTACTTTTCTGTTTATTGCTACTCTGTTCTGGACTGACTTTTCTGCAAAAACACCTCTCGGTGTTGATTATCTTTATCTGTTGTTCTGTATCTGTTCTGTTTCTGTGTGACCGGTCGATTAGGTTGTAATTAGGTAGGCTTGGGTAGTAGAGAACTATCGGGTTTGCTTGATTATTTCCTAGTCTAATCCCTTTTAGGCGCGAGGCAGAAGTCGCTGAGGTCTATTAGGGTCGTAGGTTCTGTTTCCCCAAAGTTCACGGGGGTTTCTGTTTCTATCCGGAGTTGTGCACCCTCTGGAGAGAGTTATAAGGGCATTGTGGGAGTAGGAGCAATAAGACGGGCTGCACCAACGGTCTTCAACTTATCTGTTCTGTTATTCTGTTATGTGACTGTTCTGTTTGTATGTTTTTCTGAAAAGGATTTCGATTTCAAAACTGTTTACTTTCTGTTTTTAACGTAGAACCTCACTGAGATCCTTTATCTCACACTCTCTAGTTTTCAAAATTCCTTCCTTCTAGATGCTGTTGAGGATGTTCGCGATTAGGATGCCAGCGACTGAGAGAAGGGTCAGGGGTGTCTTGGGATTTTATTTCAAAATAAGAAGATGAACTTTTTACTGTCTTCACTCGTTGTTTCATTGGAATTCTAAGTTTATCGTCGGGTATTTGCTTGTTTCTGTTAGCGCTGTGCGCGCCAAAGATTATTTTGGCATTAATTGTCGACCGTTGCTATTAAAGTTATTTTGGATTTTCTTTTTCAAGAATTTATTTTGTTTTCAAAACCGGTACCGTTAGAGTTGGTATCAGAGCTTGAGTTCAAACTCGAGCTTGCTAGGATAGGATCTTTTGACCTTTGGGGTGTGTGTGAGGGTCCGAGTCGCTGGTTAGGTCTTGTATTTTCTGTTGCTTTTCTGATTCGAGTTTTGAATACTAACCTTAATCCGTTTCTTCATCTTCTCTGTTCTGATTCTGACGACTTTTCTGACCCGTTTCTGAAACTGTTGACCTTCCGTGGTTGTTTTGATTTTGACGTAGTGTGCTTACAGATACGTGTGTGCTTACAGATAGGTATGAGTTCTGAAATGAAGGTTATTCGTTACCGCCTAGTCGAAGGAGAGTGTAACTCGTATACCTCTGTTCCTGTTGTTGGTGTTTACCCTGGATTCGTGATGGACAGGGTCGTTCGTGAACGAGATCACTACTGGCTGGAAAACTTTAAGCTTCGAGATGAAATAGCAACGAAGGAAGCGGAAATCGGATTCCTTAAGACGGCTTTACGCGCCGCAAAGGAGCACTCTGGCTTTGTTTCATTAACCGCGTCCAACGTAGGCATCAGGATTCGCAGGAGGAAGGCTCGGAGGACGTTCCCCGAGGGTTACGGGCCATCCCGTAGAGTGGAGAGTGAAGGAGAACCCGAAGAAGAATCCGAAGAAGAACCCGAGGAGGACCCCTCTTAGGAAGAAGGAGGAGATGCTCACGTGCCCGAACGACGTTCCGAAGATGATATCGAGAACGCCTATTAGGATAGATGCCTTTTCGAGCCCGTACCGAACTTCTTTTTTTTGCCAAGCGAGTTTTTTTTGTTCAGCCGGCTGAGACTGTTTATGCTTTCCCGTTTACTTGACTCTGTGGTTTTCTGTTTTCTCGCTACGACGAGTAGAGACCGGTTTTCCTTTGTTTAATTGCATGCTTGGCTGTTTTGACACTTCGTTGATTTCTTGTTTTTGCGTTTTGTTTTAAAGTTCCAGGCATGTTTTCATCTTCACTGCTCAGTTTATACCTGTTGTAGAAGACTAAGTTCTGGCCTTAGTTCTTTGTTTTTCTGTTCCTTTCTAAGTTAGAGATTCGAGGTTGTTAAATCAACTGCTAAGTAGTGCCTCTTTGTTAGAATGAGTCGCAGAAACACTCATGGTGCCAGCAGAAATGGAAGTGGAGATGATCAGCATGCTGAAAATGGTGACCAAGTGGACCGTATCATCGCTGCTTTGGGGAATTTCAGCGAAACCATTCTCCGCGCTGGAGCACCACCTGTTCAGCCAGCTCCTCCGCCGCCACCACCGATCTAGACCATTGATCAAGCTACGGAACGATTCACTCGATTCCATCCTGAAAGGTTTGAGGGAACACATGATGCCCGTAAGGCTGAGCTCTGGATCGAAGGTATGGAGAATTTATTCTCGATCCTGCACTATCCGGACGAGAGGAAAATTGAGCTTGCTGCTTTCCAGTTCGTGGGAGCCGCCAGGAACTGGTGGAGAACCGTGAATGCAAGATGGAGGCAAGAGGGAGTTGCTCGTACCTGGGAGAATTTCACCAAGGACTTCATGGACAAGTACGTGCCTCGCCTGGTTCGCGAGAACCGGAGAGATGAAAGCTTTGGTGCAAGGGAACATGGATGTTGCCGACTATGACTCGGAATTTACCCGACTACTGAAGTACGTGCCGCATTTCCAGGACGATGAACGAGAAAAGGTTCGTCACTTTGTGAAGGGTCTGAACTCGGATATCTGGTACAGTTTGTTTGGGACCAACATGCCTACCTACCTCAAGGCTGTCGAACTCGCCTCCGAGGTAGAAAGTGGTCTCAATGAGATCAAGATGGCTGATAAGCCATACTCTAGCAAGAGGAACTACTCTAGTTCTTCTTGGAGCCATGGAGGAGGAAGCCAATCTGGTTAAAAGAGGGAGAGTCGAGGTGGGTATCAATCTGGATATCAGGCACCACCGGCGAAGTATTCCCGTACTCAGCATGACAACCGTTCTCGCAACACCACTGGAGGGTCTGGGCAGTCATCTTAGGCATGGAAGAACTGCAACTACTGTGGAGGAGTCAACCATGATGAGCACAACTGCTGGAAAAGACAAGGCTTGTGTTTGGCTTGTGGGAGCAAGGATCACAAGATCAGCCACTGTCCGAACCGTCATGCCATTGTCAAAGGAGGAAGACCAGGAGGCTATGCTCCGAGAGATGATGGAAAGGGTACTATGGCAAAGCCCCGAGTTTTCAGCATAGGTGGTCATCAAGTTCCTGACACCGCGAATGTGGTTGAAGGTACGCTACTGATCGCTCAAACTTCTTCTAAAGCTTTATTTGATCCTAGTGCTACGCATTCATTTATTGCTGAAGTATTTGCTGAGTCACTCGTTTTACCATACAAAGTTTTACCCTACGCTTTAGAAGTATGTACGCCTTTGGGAGCTAGTTTAATCACTAAGAAGTTCGTCGAGCGATGCGAGATTTCCATCCTAGGAAGAACTTTCCCTGCTGACCTTATATTTCTACCTCTATCAACCTACGATGTTATTCTGGGTATGGATTGGCTGTCTGAGCACTACGCACAACTGGATTGTCGAACCAAGGCTATATCCCTGGGAAAACCTGGAGAGGAGAAAGTCGTGTGGAAAGGAGATAAGAGAAAGGATGAGAAGTTTCTACTGTCTGCCATGGAAGCTAGGAGGCTGTACGTGAAGGGTGCTACCTGCTTTTTGGCGTATCTGATCAATAAACCCAAAGATCAGCCAAAAATCGAGGAAGTTAGGGTGGTTAAGGAGTTCAAGGGTGTTTTCCCTGAGAAGATGGATTCCGTACCCCCTGAACGAGAAGTGGAGTTTAGTATTGATCTGGTACCTGGCACTGCACCCATTTCGAAGTCACCTTATAGGATGGCACCTGCTGAGCTTAAGGAGCTTAAGACTCAACTCGAAGTCACTGTCAAGAACAAGTACCCCCTGCCCCGTATTGAGGAACTTTTTGATCAGTTGGAATGTTCGAAGGTTTACTCGAAGCTTGACCTGCGACAAGGCTATTATCAAGTTAGGGTACGGGAAGAAGACATACCTAAGACTGCTCTGAACTCGAAGTATGGTCATTATGAGTTTGTGGTGATGTCGTTTGTCCTTACGAATGCCCCAGCTGTGTTCATGGATTTGATGCACCGAGTTTTTCAGCCGTATCAGGATCAGTTTGTTGTTGTTTTCATCGATGACATTCTCGTTTACTCGAAATCCGAAGAGGATCATGAGAAACATCTCCGAATTGTCTTGGAAACTCTCAAGAACAACAAGTTGTATGCCAAATTCAGCAAGTGTGAATTTTGGCTAGATAAAGTAGCCTTTCTAGGGCACATTATCTCTGGAGAAGGTTTGGAGGTCGACCCATCGAAGATTGAGTCGATAGTTAATTGGAAGAGACCTGAATCTGTCACTGAGGTGAGGAGTTTTCTCGGTTTGGCTGGTTACTATCGCCGTTTTGTGAAGGATTATTCGAAGATAGCTGGACCCCTGTCCTCTTTAACAGGGAAAAATCCTAAGTTCGTATGGACTGACAAGTGTGAGGAAAGCTTCGAAGAGCTGAAGAAGAGGCTGACTACTACTCCTATACTAGCTCTTCCCGAGGGAACCAATGACTTTGTGGTCTACACGGATGCTTCAAAGGAAGGTTTGGGTTGTGTACTGATGCAACGGGAAAAGGTGATCGCGTATGCTTCGAGAAAGTTGAAGCCATATGAAAGGAATTACCCAACCCATGATCTTGAGCTAGCTGCTATAGTCTTTGCTTTGGGAAAGTGGAGACACTATCTTTATGGTCCTGAGTTCACCATCCTCACGGATCATAAGAGCTTGAAGTATGTGTTCACACAAAAGGAGTTGAACATGAGACAACGACGATGCATGGAATTTCTGGGCGATTACACTTGTACCATTCGATACCATCCTGGTAAGGCCAATGTGGTCGCTGATGCCTCAGGTCGTAGGGTACACGTGTCAAATATCGAAGTATCCAAATTGTCTTGTATGTTCGCCAATATCACTTTGAGGTATGAGCTGGCAGGTAGAATTCTTGAGGCTCAAGAGCATGATGAAGAGCTTCAAGATAGGCACATATTACCGAACCTCGCAATGCGAAATTCTCTATTGATGAGAATGGAGCCCTAAGGTTTCAAGGTAGATTGTGTGTGCCTTTTGATGAAGAGCTTAGACGTCTAATCTTAGATGAAGCTCATAAATCTAAGTATTCGATGCGTCCTGGAGGAAATAAGATGTATGAGGATTTGAAGAAAGTTTATTGGTGGACCCATATGAAGCGGGATGTTGCACAGTTTGTGCAAAGTTGTTTGGTTTGCCAGCAAGTGAAGGCTGAGCACCAGAAACCGGGAGGTTTACTACAACCACTCGAGATTCCACAGTGGAAATGGGAGATGATCACTATGGATTTTGTGACTGGACTACCGGTGGCTAGGGGTGGTTTTGATAGTGTTTGGGTTATTGTCGATAGGTTGACAAAATCGACACACTTTTTGCCTGTAAAAACCACCTACACATCCGAGAAGTTAGCCGAGGTTTATCGCGATGAGATAATTAGGCTTCATGGCACTCCGGTGAGCATTGTATCTGATAGAGATCCGAAATTTGTCTCAAGATTTTGGAAGCAAGTACACGAAGGCTTGGGTACTAAGTTGAATTTTAGTACCGCAACACATCCGCAGACAGATGGTCAATCCGAAAGGACCATTCAAACTCTAGAGGATCTTCTGAGATTGTGTGTGCTGGATCACCAAGGAAGCTGGGCACAACATTTGCCATTGGTTGAGTATGCTTATAATAATAGTTATCAATCATCGATTGGTATGGCACCGTTTGAGGCACTTTATGGTCGGAAAGTGTAGATCACCGCTGTATTGGGTAATGAATGTGTATTTTACACTTTCATTTGAGTCTTTTTCACCTATTTTAGCTATCCTCTATGTTAATTTAGCTATATTTTAGTACATTTTATTAGAATAGTGTCACGTTTCCCTTTAGATTTTATTTTACAGGTTTTGGTTGAAATTCGAAGATTTCTGAGCAATTATATTGAAGATGACAAGGAATTGGTGTTCCAGAAGCCTATTTGGAGTATCTGAAGGTTTCCGGATACGATTTGGAGTCTAGGGGTCGAATCTGGAGGTTAGAAGGCCACTAGAAGTCAGAAACCGAGTCCGAAAAGGTGAAGAAATCCAAAACCGCGTCGAAAAACTCGGAATTCCGCGAAAAAGCCGGGGGGCGAACCGCCCCAGCCTGCGGCGAACCGCCCCAGAGTTTTTTCGGGCCCTATATATAGTGCTCAGTTTTCTCTCCGAAAATCATATTTTTCCAGACCTACTTTCTCACTCTCTCTATAGTTTTAGGTAGGAACTTCCCGGGGCCTGTCCTTGGAGTTCTGTAGCTTAGGGGATACTTTTTCCTAGCAGTTTGGAGCTTGTAGGACGACAATCATCCGGAGACTGACAACCTTCGGTAACTTTGTATCTTACAGTTTTATTCTACTTATTTTATATTCTTTCAACATGTTTTCTTCTATGATTTCTGTTGATTGCATGCCTATTATGAGTAACTAAAATTATCATTGGTGGTAGTATGTGAATTCTTAGCGAGGGAAGATAATCATGCTAACGGCTATATCGCGCATTATACTCCGTGTCATTGCTTTATTTCGTTGATCAGTTGTAACCAAAATTCTCGTATGTTGTATTGATTATTATGCACAATTGGACACTAGTTGACCATCAGACCAATTATCTTCGTAGTGTTGAATAATTACGGAACACATTAGGACAATCGTGATTGACTAGTCTGACCAAATTATCTTCGTAGTGCTTAATACTTGCAACATGACACTAGATTGATACAAAGATCTCTATGCAAGACCGAGGAATTTATGAATGATTATCGACCCATTATGTTAAGAAGGACCATACTATCACCAATCTCCATTATCTGCTAGAAACCCCCTTTTGCTATCTGTCTGCTGTTTTATATTCTCTTGTTAAATAGATAAAGCTAGTTATAGTCCTGAGAGAACGACACTCGAGTCATTCTACTGCTACACTACGGTTTTCGTTGTAGTTGGGGATTGCGTTTGGATAAATAACAAATTTATTTGACTGAACCGGGACCTGACAAATCTCGCGTCCATCAAATTGGCGCCATTGCCGGGGACTATACTCCTTTTGTCTGTTTAATTTGTTTATATTTTCAGCTTTAGATTCCTAATTCTATTAGTTTTAGTTTTCCTTTTTAATCTCTCTCTAGTACTGCTTTCCTATTCTATTTCTAATCACCTTTCCTAGTTTGTTACAGATAGTGTATGCCGCATACACGTTCTACAGGTACACCGCTTGCTAATTCAATTGCTGAGATCGACAGAGTCTACCACCAAAGAAGGCGACTACTTGAAAGGCGCGCACTAGAGGAAATAGAGGAAACCGATTTCTCTGAATCTCTACTCAGTCTCTTTAAGGAAATCGACGGAATGGGAGAAGCTAGACCACTGAAGGCACGGGTACAACCCACCAAAGATCGTATGAGGGGACCGGCGATTGTTCTTTCGTCTGCAACCCGATATCTGGAGATCAAGAACCACGCATTCCAACAACTTCCGAGGTTCTATGGCTTATCAAGGGAAGATGTGATGGGGTACTTGCACGATATCGATGATTTCGTCAACCAACTCCCGCGACCCGGAGCTGACATAACAACGGATGAGTTGAGGATGAAGGTTTTTGCTATGGGACTTGGCGACAGAGCCAAGTCATGGCTGAGTTCTCTTCCAGCAGGCTCGTTGGACACTTGGGAAAAGGTTTTTTCAGCTTTCATGGAGAAATACTTCCCTCACACCTTGACTACCGCGCTAAAGGCGCAGATCACTGGATTCAAGCAGGACTATGATGAGACCATCTACACCGCGTTCGAGAGGTTCCAAGATCTCACGAACAAGTGCCCTCACCATGGTTTTGAACTTTCTGACCTAGTCCAACACGTCTACAATGGACTAACCTTCGAGAACCAACAAGTGGTGGATTTCCAATGCCGAGGCAATATTTGGGAGGAAACCGCAGAAGCCGTCTGGGCAGTTTTCGAAAGGCTTGCTAAGGGTTCGCAGTTCAAGGACCAAAGAGCAATGGTTAGGAGACGTGGACCTGAAGCTCCACCGACTCAAGAAGCCCCTATGTACAGGGGAAATGGGGATCAATTCGAGTGTTTTACCAACGAATTGAAGCAAGTCTTCAAGAGCGCCACCGGAACAACTGTTTCGAACGAAGTATGCCGAATATGCAAGAACTATGAGCATGGGGCTCATATGTGTAGATCGGAGCTGGCATACGATCATGGCAACTGGGCTCGAGGAGGCGAAGAAGAAGCCTTTGCAACGGAATTTGGCACTCAAGAAGTTAGCTACGGACAAGACGGTAGGAATCCTCGAGGTGGATTTTGGAGAAGAGGATACCGTAACAATCAAGGATATGCACCGGCTAACCAAACTTATGGACCTAACCAAGATCGTAGTAGGCTGAACTATGGTAATGATCACTGCGAAAACCCCGCTCCGAAAGAGCCACCGAAGTCGAAGTCGGCTCTACTGATGGAGAACTTGCAGAAGATGGTTGATCACACACAAAGTTTTCTCAAACGTTATGAGGAAGATTCTGAGAAGACTAGGGCAAGGCTCGATAGGTTGGAAGAGAGCACTAGGCTTGCCCATCAAAAGATGAAAGAGTTGATCGACCGAGGAGCAAGTAGGGAACAAGGCAAACTGCCTAGCAACACTGAGAAGTCGTTGTCCATTAACTTAGTTGGTGATCTACCTGTTGAAATCACTATCAAGAAGGTTGCTAAGTGCGAGAGTTGCAAGAGGGAACTGCCCCCACAAGCCGAAGAAGAAGAAAAGGACCTTGGTACTAACAAGAGTGAAGAGGAGCAAGAGGATCCCGAGCCACTCCCTCAAAGTTTCGATGTTAAGGTCGGGATTGGGGAGCTTGAAGATGTCCGAGCCACACTAGACACAGGATCCTACTATAATGTGCTCCCTTTGAATGTTTTCGAGAAGAGTAACCTTGGAGAACTAACTGTGCATAAGGCTATTGTGCAACTGGCGGATGGATCCCTTGTGAAACCCGAAGGCGTTGTGAAGAATGTATTAGTCAAAATTGGTGAAGTCTCTGTCTACACCGATTTTGTAATTATGCCAGCATCAGCACCAAGAACGGGGGATGTCATACTCTTAGGACGAACATTCTTGACTAAGCTACGCTCCCTAATGGACATCTACCAAAGGACTTGCACCATCGAAGTGGATGGCAAGCAACATGTGTTGCAAGCCATATCTGATCCACCTGATCCACCCGATACTTCTAACACTATTAATTACAGTGGTCTTAACGTCTATGTTCACTATTATTCACAGGATCAAAGCACGGGAAGGAAACTCATGAAGGGGAAGTCTAGTACCCTCAGAAGGAAAAGATAGGCGAAGACAGGAGTCGAGTCAGAGACTTTAAACAATGGCGCTATCCGGGAGGCAACCCGGGGTTTTTATCGCTTTCTTTACCGCTTTATTGCATGCATTCATACTTGAACAATTTGCTTTTCATATGTGAATTTGTTCGGTTCTGTGTCGTATGTGCTTATGTTGTGTTCGAGTGCGATTTTTCGAGTGATTTTTTGAGGAAAATGATTTTTCGGGGACTAAAAACCGCATTTTTATTTCAAAACAATGTTCGTCTCCCACCTAAAAGTGGGGGGCAAATCGGCCCACGACCAGAGCGCGCGCGTGCGCTCTGGGCGTGCAGGGCGGTCCGCCCCAGGTGTGGGGCGAACCGCCCCACACCACCAGATTTCTAAAAATGGGAGTTTCTTCCCCAAACCCCCATTTTCCTCCATTTTCATCTTCCAAACTCCAAAATTTCCTCCATATTCAAAATAATTTCAAATCTTCATAACTTCTTCATCTCTCCATTATTTTGTGTGTTCTTTAGCTTCATTCGAAGCCCGTTACGTGCTCTATCATTCTATCCGAACAAATTTCTTCCTAGATCATTCAATTTCCGGTTTTGAGGTATTATCACATGAACCCTAATTTTTACAATTTGGGGATTTTTTGATTTATGCTTCAATTAGGCTTGTATGATATATGGGTTGATGATTTATGTGATTAGATTCGTATTTCATTGTCAATTACATGTTCAATTAGGTTTGGTTTGATGATTTGAGATTTTTGCTAATTGGATGATATATGTCTTGTTAGGAAATGTCTCTCTTACTTTCATTCCATGTTTAAACATGTGTTTATTGATATGAAATTGATGGATGTATTGGTAGAATGCATGATTCATGAGATTGAGGATTTATGCTAGATTTTGATTTTTATGGTATGGATTGAACCTTGTGATTCAAGCCATTTGTTGTTAGCAAGAGCATAATGTGATATGTTATTTAGTAGTTACATTGATATGTTGCGTAATGAATTAGCTAGACTAGGCTTTGGGTTCTTGAGGAGTTGGATTTTTGAGAATTTTACTCGTTTGTTCACTCGTATATTTACATATGCATAGGTCTGATTTGCATCGTACAAGATACTAATTGCTGTTTGTAGGAATCATGGCACCGAGGACAAGGAGAGCCGGCTCTAGCAAAAAGGGGAAGGGAGTGGCATCAAGCTCCCAACCATCTCACGATTTGTACGAGTTGTCTGCCGCTGCGATAGAGGTACGACAAAGGCTAGAGGAGGAGATGGCCGACGGAGGAAGGTCGATCATCCCAGATAGGGGGATTGACATTCCTGAGTCCGCGGCGGATAAAGCGGGATATAGGACGCTGTCACGTTTGGGGTCACAAAGGAGTTGGGCATGGTACAGTTCCAACAGGTTCAAAGGGTACGACGAGAGCCTCCTCCGAGATTTCTACACTGGATACACGGATCTCGACGAGAAGAATGGGGTGCTAGTCCGAGGCCTGATTATACCATGGAACCCAGAGTACATTTCTGCCTTCATCCATTTTGGGAACCTGGAATTCACAGAGAGCGACCACGCTTACTCGTATTCGAGGATTACTAGGGGGATAGGGAGACACATCACCGACGTGATCTGCAACAGGGAATATCGATATCCGGAAGTTGGGGCAGCACCTGGACGGATCAGTTATAGCGACCTTAGCATCGAAGCTAAGGTGATGATGAAATTTTGCATCTCCGACTTGATTCCGAGGAAGAATGACACATGGATTCAGCCCTATTACGCCGAGCTCCTCTACTGCCTCATAGACGGACATCAGATCGACATAGGGCACATTATGTATGAGGAGTACGAGCGCCACTGGGAAAAGAAGAGGAAGCCTTTCATCTTCCCGAGCTTCATCACAGCCTAGTGCATATATCATGGGGTCGATGATATTGAGGAGGGGGATTGCGAGGTCGCTGCCCTTTCACCCTCGACCATTGAGGTACAACTCAACATGTATCAGTTGAGGAACCCCACAGCAGCCGCTGCTGATGTAGGAGCACCATTCCATCCAAATGATTCCGATCATGAGGATGTTATGGAGGCCGATGTTGGCGAAGCCCCTATCCCAGACATTCCGTTTGTCCATCAAGCACCGCATGCACCAGCTGGAGCACCACAGGGGTCTGGAGGATTTGACTTCTCCGAATTCCGTACCTACCTCGACGGTCGTTTCGACAGAATTGATGCCAACAACGCATCCATGCGACAGGACATCGACAGGCACATTGTCCAGCACAACCGCGATTGGGAGATATTCGAGGAGCATCGCCGAGAGGATAGGCAGCACATGTGGGAGCAGCAACAGCTCATCCAGCAGCTGCAGGAAGCTCTACGACAGTCCAATGAGCTCATGAATGACATGTGGAGTGACTTTTATGGGGACTACCATCCCGATGATTAGTCCTTCCACATGTCCACTCTCAGCCGACCGAGGCCAAACCCTTCGGTAACATCTAGTATCACTTCTTATTACTCATTCACTTTTGCTAGGGGCTAGCTTAAGAATCGTAAGGGGGATGGGATGTGAACCATGATGTTAAGTATTGTTTGGCTTTGTGTCGATTAGTATCTTGTTCTTTGCTTGCATTTGCATTTGCACGTTTACTGCTTTCTTAGATTTTTTAGGTTGCATTCATCCTAGGATAGTTTTGCATGTTTTATATGGAGTTTATTGCCGAATTTTTTGAACTTTTATATTGGGTAGATCAACTAGCTATGCCATTAATCGTATGCTTCATCTCTATGAGTTTGTTTGAGGTCTGTCTCGCTTGGCTTGTCACATTTATGTATTGCACTTAGTTAAGCTTGGTAGTCTCGACATCACTTAGTGGTGTTTTCTCTACTGCGGTTCACGAAGGCCTTTATAATAGGATGATGCATGTTAGGGTCTTATGGTTGTTTCCCGAGTGATTATGTACCTAAGAGGCAACAAGTTTTCGCCATGCTTTGAGATTGCTAAATGCCTAGGAAGGAGGTAGTGTGAGGTTGTGTGATCCTTTGGCTATAACCTATTCTTCCGAATAGGTTTGGGGAGGGGGTTACACCATCATTAGACTTGTTTCTGTTTTCCATTTTCGTACCGTGAGTTTATTTTTCTTTTTCGTAAATTTTGTACTCCAACCTATTCTTTCGAATAGGTCTGGGGAAGTCGTGTGAGTCATTTTGTTTCTCTTTTTGTTATGCTACTGCTGGCTAGAAAAAAAATCGAAAAAAAAGAAAGAAAAATTCCAGAAACAAAAGGAGAAAAAGAAAAAAAGAATCTGGAAAGAAAAAAAAAGAAAAAAAAAGAGAAGACCCCAAAAAAGCAAAGAAGGGTCCAAAAAAGAAAACCAAATAGCAGTTTAGCAAAGTGTTGAGTATTTTCCATTTTTGCAATGTTCGTAATCGTGTTTTTATCTTTTTTGTCTTGAGTGTCATCTTTTCTAAACCACCCTCGTCCTGCCATTCAGGAAGTGGTGAATAGTTTAAGACTTTACTTGAGAGATGGGTAGAATAGGGGAGTGTTATCTTTTATAGGGAACCCTCCTTCGTTTGATGAGAGCCAGTACTGGTTCGACCTCTTTTGAGGAAAAGTCTTAACATGGTGGAACAACAGTAAGTCCTCAGTTTCATAGGCACGGGGCAACCATTCGTATATTAGCATGCATCATTACGTCGTCACTGACTAGGTCCAGGTAGAGAATGTTATGAGAGACTATCTTGTCATGACATAAGTGCTTATGTGGATGTGTATAAGTCAATCGAGGTAATCTTCAATCTGTATTCATGCTTTGATTCATGTGGTTTTTGTTCATATGTTATTTGATAGATTCAGTAGATTAGTTCATTTTATTTGGCATGAACTCCATTTTGTGTCTTGCATGTTTTTTGTATTAGAGTCTAGCTTTGTTGCTTGAGGACAAGCAAAGGTTCGGTTTGGGGAGTTTGATGAATGTGTATTTTACACATTCATTCGAGTCTTTTTCACCTATTTTAGCTATCCTCTATGTTAATTTAGCTATATTTTAGTACATTTTATTAGAATAGTGTCACGTTTCCCTTTAAATTTTATTTTACAGGTTTTGGTTGAAATTCGAAGATTTCTGAGCAATTATATTGAAGTTGACAAGGAACTGGTGTTCCAGAAGCCTATTTGGAGTATCTGAAGGTTTCCGGATAGGATTTGGAGTCTAGGGGTCGAATCTGGAGGTTAGAAGGCCACTAGAAGTCAGAAACCGAGTCCGGAAAGGTGAAGAAATCCAAAACCGCGTCGAAAAACGCGGAATTCCGCGAAAAAGCCGTGGGGCGAACCGCCCCAGAGTTTTTTCGGGACCTATATATAGTGCTCAGTTTTCTCTCCGAAAATCATATCTTTCCAGACCTACTTTCTCACCTCTCTCTATAGTTTTAGGTAGGAACTTCCCGGGGCCTATCCTGGGAGTTCTGTAGCTTAGGGGATACTTTTTCATAGCAGTTTGGAGCTTGTAGGACGGCAATCATCCGGAGACTGACAACCTTCGGTAACTTTGTATCTTACAGTTTTATTGTACTTATTTTATATTCTATCAACATGTTTTCTTCTATGATTTCTGTTGATTGCATGCCTATTATGAGTAGCTAAACTTATCGTTGGTGGTAGTATGTGAATTCTGAGCGAGGGAAGATAATCATGCTAATGGCTATATCACGCATTATACTCCGTGTCATTGCTTTATTTCGTTGATCAGTTGTAACCAAAATTCTCGTATGTTGTATTGATTATTATGCACAATTGGACACTAGTCGACCATCAGACCAATTATCTTCGTAGTGTTGAATAATTACGGTACACATTAGGACAATCGTGATTGAATAGTCAGACCAAATTATCTTCGTAGTGCTTAATACTTGCAACAGGACACTAGATTGATTCAAAGATCTCTATGCAAGACCGAGGAATTTATGCATGATTATCGACCCATTATGTTAAGAAGGACCATACTATCACCAATCTCCATTATCTGCTAGAAACCCCCTTTTGCTATCTGTCTGCTGTTTTATATTCTCTTGTTAAATAGATAAAGCTAGTTATAGTCCTGAGAGAACGACACTCGAGTCATTCTACTGCTACACTACGGCTAAAGAACAAATTTATTTGACTGAACCGGGACCTGACAAATCTCGCGTCCATCATTGGGATTTGGAGGACCGAATTTCTACACCAGTAGCTGGAGAGAGGACTCTCAACGAGATGATACAAGAAACCTTGGAAAAGGTTAGGCTTATCCGAGACCGATTGACAACTGCTCAAAGTCGACAAAAGAGTTACGCCGATAATCGTAGGCGAGATTTGGAATTTGAAGTGGGTGATTTTGTCTTTCTCAAGCTATCTCCGAGAAAGGGAATTGTTTGTATGGGTCGTAGAGCTAAACTGAACCCTCGATATGTGGGTCCATACGAGATCATTGAGAGAGTTGGCATTGTGGCTTATCGGTTGCAACTGCCCACTACTATTACTGGAATTCACAATGTCTTCCATGTGTCTCAACTAAAGAAGTACTACCCTGACTCGTCGCACGTGATTCAACCCGATGAGGTGATCATTGAGGAGGATTTGTCTTATGTGGAGCAACCGGTTCGTATTCTAGACCAGAAGGTGCTATAGCTCCGTAATCGGCAAATCAAGCAAGTAAAGGTTCTGTGGAGCAATCATCAGTATGAGGAGGCAACCTGGGAAAGCGAGGATGACATGCGCCGGCAGTATCCCGAGCTCTTCAACTTTTCAGGTGCGAATTTGAGGACCAAATTCTTTTAAGGGGGGAAGAGTGTAAAACCCCATTTTTTTAATTATTTATTTAATTATTATTTTATTATTTAATTATTTAATTTAGTTAATTAATTATCAGAGTAAATTATTTATTCAATAATTATTTAATTAATTTCGCGTAAGCTAGTTCGTTTCATTACGTTTGGATCGATCTGGAAACCTGGACCGTTCTGACCTCTTGTTGGCCCAATTCTTTAGCCCAGTCAAAGGCCTGTTGACCTGCCCACTATGACTAACCCTAACCCTAATTAATCAGTATTCTCTCCTCATTCCTTCATTGCCGTCAAAACGTTTAGAGAAGAAAGAGAAGAAAGAAAGAAAGAAAGAGAGAGAAAGAGAGATCTGCTGCTTGCTGTTCCGCCCGACTCCTTCGCCGCCGCCGCAGTCCTCCACCGTCGTCCCTGTCCGTCTCGTCCGCCTGACTCCGCGCAGCCGTCGCCGCGTCGTGCCTTGTTGATCGATCGATCCGGTCTCTGTTGCGTTCATCTCGCCCGCGTTGCCGTTCCAGTCGCCCGTTCCTGAGCCGTCCGTCCGTGCCTGACGCCGTACGATCGCCGTTCCATCCGCCGCCGCGTCGTGACCGTACTGCCGATCTGTTCTGTTCTCCGATTCGTGCGCCGCCACCGCGAATTGCCGTCCGTCGCTGCCTTTTCCGTTCGCGTCGCCGCCAATTCGTTCCGCCGCCGCCGCTTGCTTCCATCCGTTGATTTCGATTTCGATCGTAAGTTGGTTCTGTCCTTCCGTTTCGAATTCAATTTTGATTGTGATTCGATTCGAATCTCATTTTGATTTTCTCTTCTTTTCGATTTATTCGATTTGCAGATTGACTCTATTCCCATTCGAAGGTAAAATCAATTTCCTTTACTGTTCTTTCGATTCGAAATTCATATTCTGTTTCGGACGTTTTTGCCCCTGGACCATTTTACCCTTGTTCATTCTGACCGTGTTATTTTGATTCGAACTGAGAACCGGGACTTAGGATTGTTAGATTGTTGTTGCTGTTGTTGGACTTGTGTTTTGACCTCGTATGTTGACCTTGGTTTTCTGTTGACTTCGAAAAGGACTGTTTTGGACTTTAATGATATTGATTTGAACTTTGTGGACTGATTTGGGAAATCTGAAAACCTAAAGGACCTTTTTGCAATTTACCTTTGACCGTAGTTGACTGATAGAAGACTTTTTCGTAAATCATTTTATTCTTTGAGGACTGATTTGTATGTTTGGAAACTTCTGGTTTTGTTTGAACTTTCTGATTTTGAAAAGGATCTTTTTGCAATTTACCACTAAGGGTATTTTGGTAATTTCCAGAGTCTGAAAACCGAAAGAGTTTCTGAAAATGCTTCAACTTAGTTTCTGTTTTTGTAAGTTAGTAATGACTTGACTTGCTAGCCTCGTTGGTTAGGTCTTTACTTGACTAACTTAGAGGTCCCGAGTTCGAACCCCGTCTTTACCATTTCTTTTTCAACCTTTTTTTTTCCTTCCGTCCGTTCGACTTCTAAAGTGTAATTAGTACTTTCTTTTTAGGTTCTCCGTTGTCCGATAACCCGTAAGCTCATTACTCGTTGGAGATCTTTTGCTCGCAAGTTAAGGTGAGTGTTCACCCCTAAACCTATTATTTGCGAAAAACTGGAAGGATATGTGACAACTTGTACCTACTATTACTTATACTGTTTTACTGTATGCTTCCGCGTAAAAGTATTTAAGTCCTAAGTATGACTATTTACTTTTCTGTTTATTGCTACTCTGTTCTAGACTAACTTTTCTGCAGGAACACCTCTCGGTGTTGATTATCTGTATCTGTTGTTCTCTATCTGTTCTGTTTCTGTGTGACCGGTCGATTAGGTTGTAATTAGGTAGGCTTGGGTAGTAGAGAACTATCGGGTTTGCTTGATTATTGCCTAGTTTAATCCGTTTTAGGCACGAGGCAGAAGTCACTGAGGTCTATTAGGGTCGTAGGTTCTGTTTCCCCAAAGTACACGGGGGTTTCTGTTTCTGTTCGGAGTTGTGCACCCTCTAGAGGGAGTTATAAGGGCATTCTGGGAGTAGGAGCAATAAGGCGGGCTGCACCAACGGTCTTCAACTTATCTGTTCTGTTATTTTGTTATGTGACTGTTCTGTTTGTTTGTTTTTCTGAAAAGGATTTCGATTTCAAAACTGTTTACTTTCTGTTTTTAACGTAGAACCTCACTGAGATCCTTTACCTCACACTCTCTTGTTTTCAAAATTCCTTCCTTCTAAATGCTGCTGAGGATGTTCGCGATTAGGATGCCAGCGACTGAGAGAAGGATCTGGGGTGTCTTGGGATTTTATTTCAAAATAAGAAGATGAACTTTTTACTGTCTTCACTTGTTGTTTCATTTGAATTCTAAGTTTATCGTTAGCTATTTGCTTGTTTCTGTTAGCGCTGTGCGCGCCAAAGATTATTTTGGCATTAATTGCCGACCGTTGCTATTAAAGTTATTTTGGATTTTCTTTTTCAAGAATTTATTTTGATTTCAAAACCTGTACCGTTACAGACGTGATATTTTCTAAGTACATGTTTGTTCTTGTTTGTAGATCTAGGCTCCCTAGCTTGAGCGACGGCGCCCATATTGTCATAATAAATCGTTATTGGACTACGAGCAGGAACAACCCTCAATTCCTTCAAGAACTCTGAAATCCAGACAACTTCTTTCGATGCTTCTGATGCAGCAATGTACTCGGCTTCTGTGGATGAGTAAGCAACCGTGGCTTTCTTAGAACTCTTCCAACAGACAGCTCCTCCGTTCAATTTGAATACGTATCCTGTCTGTGACCTAAAGTCATCAGGATCTGATTCAAATCCAGCGTCGACATACCCAGACATCTTTAATTCTGGTTCTCCACCAAACACCAAGAACATCTCTTTAGTCCGTCTAAGGTACTTAAGAATGTTCTTCACAGAAGTCCATGAGGTACTCCTGGATTCTGTTGGTGTCGACAAGTGACACTAAGCGCATATGCCACATCGGGCCTTGTGCAATTCATTGCATACATTATAGACCCTACTGCCGAAGCATAGGGCACACGACTCATTGCATTTCTTTCTTCATTAGTTTTAGGACCATCCTTAACTGATAAGACAATCCCATGCCTAGCTGGGAGAAAGCCTCTCTTTGAGTCGTCCATCTTATAACGCTTCAGTATTTTGTCGATGTAGGTGGACTGTGTCATTCCTAACATCCTCTTGGATCTATCTCTAAATATCTTGATCCCTAGGATGTAGTTCGCTTCATCCAAGTCCTTCATCGAGAAGGTACTTGATAACCAAACTTTAGTCTCTTCTAGCATAGAGACATTGTTTCCCATGATCAAAATGTCAGCTACATAAATGATCATGAAAACAACTCCTTTGTCGCTGTGTCTCGCGTAGACACAGGGATCTTCCTTGCTTCTGATGAAGTCAAACGATTTGACAGCTTCATCAAAGCGGATATTCAAGCTCCTTGACGCTTGCTTTAGCCCATAGATGGATCTTTGTAATTTGCATACAGCAGTTGGCATAGTTTTACAAATAAAACCTTCCGGCTGTACCATATAGACCTCTTCCTCAAGGTTGCCATTGAGGAAGGCAGTCTTTACATCCATCTGCCAGATTTCATAATCATAATAGGCAGCTATCGCAAGTAGAATTCGAATGGACTTCAATTTTGCTACCGGTGAAAAGGTTTCATCGTAATCGATGTCATACCTTTGCGTGTAGCCTTTCGCCACAAGCCTAGCTTTGTGCATTTGTACCTTGCCATCGGCATCTGTCTTTCGTTTAAAGACCCATTTGCACCCAATTGGTCTAACCCCTTGGGGCAAGTCTACCAAGTTTCAAACTTGGTTCTGGTACATTGAATCCATTTCTAATTCCATGGCCTCTTGCCATTTGTCTGAGTCAATATCAATTATTGCCTCTTTGTAGGTCTCGGGATCTTCCCGATCTGATAAACCGACATAAAGTTCACTGATGTCTTCTATCATAAGGCTTTGCTTCTGAGGTCCTCTTAGGATCCTCTTCGACCTACGGAGCTCGACTTGCTCTGGTGCTTTTCTTTTCTGGCTTCGTGTAACACGAACATTATCAGTGGGTACTGATGCAGCTGGTCGCTGGGCGCGACCCTGTTCCCTTGCGGGAGGCTGCTCTTGTGCAACTTGTTGCACAGGTTGGTTGACAACGAGTTCTATTGGTGTGGTTTCAACTGTTGATCTAATCACAGGACTCCCACTGACTATGACATGCCTAGCAAGTGTCATATAATCACCCTTGTCAGCTTCGAAAGCTCCCACTGAACTTGAGTCCAAATCAGAAGATTTAGAGACCTCATGTTCGCGCGTGTCAAAGTCTTGAATTTCTTCAAGTTCTATCATGTCATCTAACCTCTCTTCTTCGAGGTATTCAGCTTCTAAAAACTTCACGTTTCTAGATACGATCACCTTGTGATCTTCAGCATGATAGAATTCATAGCCTCTCGTCTGACGAGGATAGCCTATGAAATATACTTTGACACCCTTGGCATCTAACTTATCAGTGAGCATCAGTTTGACTATCGCAGGACAGCCCCAAGGTCTAAGATAGCCTAGTGAAGGCTTCTTTCCCTTCCACAACTCGTAAGGAGTTTTCTCCACTGATTTAGATGGTACACGGTTCAGAATGTAGATTGCAGTTTGTAGTGCATATCCCCACAGATGCTTTGGAAGAGTCGAGAATCCAATCATTGATCTTACCATGTCTAACAGGGTTCGATTCCTCCTCTCAGACACACCGTTTAACTGAGGTGTTCCAGGAGGAGTCCATTGCGATTGAATTCCATTTTCCTTCAAGTAATCAATAAATTCTTCACTAAGGTATTCACCTCCTCGATCTGATCGAAGAGTGACTATCCTTAGGTTAAATTCATTCTCGACCTCGTTCCTAAACTCCTTGAATTTCCCAAAGGTCTCAGATTTATTCTTCATAAGATAAATATATCCATACCTTGAGAAATCGTCAGTAAAGGTAACGAAGTAAGGATAACCCCCACGCGCATGGACTTTAAATGGTCCACATACATCGGTATGTATGAGCTCTAAGCAGCGAGTGGAACGAACACCTTGTCCAACAAAAGGTTTGTTCGAAATATTACCCTTAACACAAGATTCACATGTACCATATGATTCAAAATCAAATGGTTCTAAGTAGTCCAACTTCCTTAGTCTTTGAATCCGTGTTTCATTGATATGGCCTAGCCGACAATGCCATAGATAAGATGGATTATTTTTCTTAATTGAAGACGGTTGTTTGTTATGTATTTGAAATAAAGGTAGACTACTTTGCAAAATATATAAACCATTCACCAAGCGAGCTTTTCCATAATACTGATCATTTAATGAAAAATAACAAGTATTATTCCCAAATCGAAAGGAAAAACCCATATTGTCTAACAATGGAATGGAAATAATATTTCTGACAATGGAAGGAACAAAATAAACATTATCAAGTTCTAAACATTGTCCCGAAGGTAAATCTATCTTGCTGCGTCCAACGCGTTTGGCTTCAACTGGATTGCCGTTCCCAACATGCAAGTCGATTTCACCTTGCTTGACTAGCCTGTGATCAATTAGCCCCTGCACATTATTACAAATGTGTGAGCCACAGGCTGTATCTAATACCCAACCATTGGAGTCAAAAGTAGTCATGTTCATTTCAATAACAAACATACCTGAGCCAGAAGCCGATGGCTTCTTAGCTTGATCTGCCCTAAGCTTAGGGCAATCTTTCTTCCAATGTCCTTTCTGCTTACAGAAAAGAAATTCATCTGTGCGCACCCTTCCGCTTCTATTGAACTTCCTTTTCTGGTTCGGGCGCTTAGGCTTATCACTCCAAGTGTTAGCCTTGGCTCCCGACTTTCCCTTACCCTTAGCACCTTTGTTTTTCGAGTTTGGGTTAGACGGTTGCCCAACAAGCATGATCGACTTTTCCTTCTTATGAAGAGTTTGATCATATGTCTTCAGCAGATTATGAAGTTCAGGCAGTTTTACGTCCTTCGCATTCATCGTGTAATAAATGATGAACTGCGAATACGAACTCGACAATGATTGAAGGACAAAGATCACCATGATCTTGTTCTCTAGCTTAACGCCGACATCGGCAAGCTTTTCAAAGAGACCAATCATTTTGAGAACATGCTCAGACATGTTCCCTCCTTCACTGAGCTTGCATTTGTGTATCTCTTTGATCAAATCAAATTCAACAATTCTAGCTGTCGTCTTAAAGAGCGACTCAAGATGCTTTAACATCTCATACGGCAACATGCTTTCATGTTGCCTCTGCAGCTCATTGCTCATTGCCGCTAGCATAATACACTGCGCGGATCTAGCATCCTCAAGATGCTTATCAGACCTTGCCTTGTTGGCTTGATTCCAAGCAGCAACCTGATCGGCAGTCTGATTTTCGAGGCACACGGGAATGACCTCGTCCAAGACGTACTCAATCTTTTCGTACCTCAGCACCAAACGTATATTCCTGATCCAATCTAGGAAATTTGGTCCGGTTAAAATTTGCTTCTCCAAGACAGTACGGAGCGAGATACTCGCCATTTCTAATATGGTAAGGAGAAATAATATAGAATGAAAATAATAAATCAACTATTGAAATATTATTTCTAAATACACAGTCAACATAACTAAACAACAAGGTCCTTTAGCTGTTTAGCTCCCACTGTTTTCACATATGCTTGCCCCCACAACAAACATACGGGTAATGTCCAACAAGTTACCGTAGTGGCCAAGATCCAAATCCATACTATGCTATACTCCAACGGGGCTGGTCGCATAGCATAATATGACCCGTAAGACTATCCAATTGCGTCACGCAACTCTTGGTTGTTAAATCTAATTTAACCCGATGCCCTACATAGTGTACCTATCGAGGTCGCTAGATACAATATGCAGTAAGTCATAACCATAGGCTTACTCTAATCTGACGATCATTGCGAGTCTGTAACACGAGGTCGCCCATACAAGAAAACGCAATGAAAGTTCAGAATTAAAGCACCCTATGGAAAGCATCTCAGAAATACATACATATATATATTTCTGTACTTATATTGGTTGGGGCTTGTAGCTTGAGGGTTGTTATCAGTCATCTACAAACAAATAAGGGTGCCGCCTACCCATCATGCATGAACGGTCTACACGTAATGGATGCCGCCTATCCATTCTAGTTCTAAACGCGGTCAAGCACATAATGGGTGCCGCCTACCCATACATAAATATGCGGTCCGACATATAAGAGGGCGCCGCCTACCCTCGCATGCATAGCGGTCGAACGGAATGTAAAATATATGGTATTTAAACATGCATTGTCAAACAATAGCATATAGAGCATTGATGATGTCGTTTTTCACCAATTAAATTTGTTTAAAAGCCTAAGAACACTTATCACTACACAAACTAGAGTGCAATGGCAAGTTGTCCCCGAGTGTCGTTCTCTCTGGACCTAACGTGGCTTTGTTTGAGGTTTTTGCTAGTAATTTCAGACAACGAGTTCAAATGTTTATAGAATCGTTTTTCTTTGAACAAATCAACGAGAAATCAGATTGATGTAATCAAGCTTGGAAAACGGTTGGTGGTAGAAATCAAATACACATTCATGGGTTACGAATATGCTCACAAGTTCAATGCGTAAAACCTTCGATCAAGTCTGCTAAGAAACTTGTCTAGGTAACGTTAAGACACACATCATAAAAACCACTATCAATACTTTAGAGGTGCTTGTCACTAACACCATTTATCTAGCATGCTGCAAATCTCTAACATACAATCCTATAGCTTTCATTGACCAAGAGTTTGTCACTATACTCAATTCGAATATATTTTATAGGCAACTAAGAATCATATGAAGGAATTTGCAGCAAGATTGAATCACAATCTCATGTAAGCATAAACATAACCCATAGCATGCATATTCTACATTCTACCACCAACACAAAAGATTTAGCTACTCATATTCATCAACATAGACATCAATTCATATGAATAATAATCAGAATACATCATATCAAACTACAAGACAAGAGAGTGATACAAGTTACCACCAAAGCTGTCACTAATCGGTGAAAATCAAAGAAAACCTCTACGTAGATGATTACAAAGGATGAATTGCAATCAAAACCTTGAATCCCAAGCTAAAATACAATGTAATCTGAGTTTTCTCTGAGTTTTGGGGCTTAGGAGCTCTCCAAAATGAAGTTACAGTTCAAAAGATATTCAAAAAATGACCAAAGATCAGATCTAAGAAGGAAAATCCGAAAACGTAACCGCTGCCAAGCGGACCGCTTGGAGAAGCCAAGCGGAGCGCTTGGCAAGCGAAGCGCTTTGGCACTCCAAGCGCTTCGCTTGGCTTCTGTGCCAAAGCTCCTGGAAAATGAAGCGGAGCGCTTCACTATTCCAGGCGCTTAGCTTTGCTCCTGGGCAGATTTTTGTCTTCAAACTCAATCTTTTTGCCCTCGCATGGCCCTCGGGTGCCTTGGACTCATCCTTCTCGATGCTTATTGATGCTCAAACACTTACGAACAAGCCACGGAGATTGGGGAACTTCAACGGGGCCATCTTTTCCATCAAAAAGGCTCGTTTTTAGCTTCAAAAATGTCGTTTCGTACCTAAGTGCCTGAAAATGCAGAAAACACAAAACGTGACACTATTCTACAAAACTAACCAAAAAACAAGGCTAGAAGATAGCAAAAGAAGGTAAAAAAGACAAGATGAACGCGTCAAAAATACGTTCATCAAACTCCCCAAACCAAACCTTTGCTTGTCCTCAAGCAACAAACTATCCTAAATGCAACACAAAAGGAGTCTCATGCCAAGTAAAGTGAACTAATCTATTGAATCTACCAAATGCTTATGAACAAAACCAAATGAGCATGACATGCAAATAGGTTGAAGTATGCCTCGATTGCGAATATACACATTCTCAAGTGCACTGGGTTAAACAAAGAAGTCTCTCGTAACATCTTCTACCTTGACCTGGTCAGTGACGACACAATGATGCATGTTATCATACTACAATTGCCCCGTGCCTATGAAACCGAGGGCTTACTACTGTTCACCAAGCGAGACTTTTCCTCAAGAGAGGGCGAACCAATACTGGCTCTCATCAAACGAAGGAGGGTTCCCTTAGAAGATAACACTCCCCTATTCTACCCAGACTCTCAAGAATGAGTCTCTTTCAACCACTTCTTGAATAGCAAGATGAGGGTGGTCAAGAACAGGCCTTGGACAAAGGCGACACGAAACGAAAGATAGAATTTACAACATGATAACTTCACAATAACAAATATTTACATGACACTTGACACTTTACTAGACTGCTTTTGGCTTGCAACGACCCTTCTTTTGCTTTTGGGTCTTATTATTTATTTTCTTTCTTCTTTTTTTTATTTTCTTTTCTCTTTTTTTTTTTTAATATTTCTTTTTCTTTCTTCTTCTTTTCCTTTTTTTTTTATATATATATAGGGGCAAGCAACAGTACTATGTGTCAAAAACACCTCCCCAAACCTATTCGAAAGAATAGGTTTGAGCACAAAGACGAAAAAGAAAAAGGAAAGACTCTTTTACAAAGACACCTCCCCAAACCTATTCGAAAGAATAGGTTGGGACACAAAACAAAAAGAAAAAGAAAAAGGGAAACTTTACAACGACTCAAAGACGAAAGACAAGATCAAATAAAGCAACCCCCTCCCCACACCTCACACTACCTCCTTCCTAGGCATTTGGCAATCTCTAATCAAGGTGAAGAACTTGTCGCCTCGTACGTACATAATTACACGGGTTACAACCATAGACTCTAACATGCATCATTTTATAAGGCCATCGTGAACCGCAGCAGAAGAAACACCACTCAAGGTGATGTCGAGACTACTAAGCTTAACTAGTGCACATGCGAATGTGACAAACCAAGCGAGACAAGCCTCAAACTACTTGCAAAGTGATGCAACATATGATCAATGGTCATAAACACTTAGTCTACTCAATAAAAAAGTTCAAAAGACTTGGCACACAACAACGTGCAACAACTAATCTATGGATGATATGCATGCAAAAATTTGAAAAAACACGACAAATCACATGAACTTGAGTAAAATCAGGCATGTACGAACCACACAAGCATATAGTACTGAAAATCCAATACCCCCTCCCCAAACCTAAACTTTTGCTCGTCCTTGAGCAAAGAAAAGTTGAATGAAAAGGAAAAATTGGATTGAAAGTACACTTCCCTGAGATAAAGGTTCGTGTCCAATCTCCTATATATGAGTAGTACCTGAAAGGACTTAAGAAACATGTGAAAACGGGTGCGCAAAGGTGAGAAGAATGGAAAAAACGAGGAAAATATGGGTACAGGGTCCAGGCGGACCGCTTGGCGGGAGCCAAGCAGTTCGCTTGGCAAGCGGAGCGCTTGGGAGGCTCCAGGCGCTCCGCTTGGCCCTTCCAAGCGCTTCGCTTGGCCCTGTTTCCAGTTTTTCGATGTTTTTTTTTTTTTTCCTATCTTAAGCACCTAAGGCACCAAGACAAAAACTAGAATAAACTAATCACGACAAAAGGCACACAGGCCACAACTACAAAAGCAAATAAAAGAGTACAAGAGTCATAAGTCATAACATCATACAACCAAATCGAAATGAAAAGAGTTTCAACCAACAATAGTAAACAAGCCAAAATAACGATAATATACAAATACTACCGATAAATGTGGCCTCTGTCGGCTGGTGTCTCTAGGAGTAGGGGTCGTAGGGGGTATTGGGAAAGGCACTCCCACTACCACCGGTCTGATCATAGAAAGGGTACCCCGAAATTCGGCGAGTTAGGGCATCATGGCGGTTCATCATCTCCTCTTGGTGGGCTCTCCAACGCCTAGTGTCCTCTGCTCGAGCGGCTTCCCAACGCTGATATACACGCCCCTGGTAATCATCCCAACGCTGCTCCTCCATCACACGGAAGTCCTCCCACCTCTTGACTTCGCGCTCCTCAAATCCCCGGAATTGCTCGGTAAGCTGGGTCGACTGAGCCTCCAACATGGTGGTTTGGAAGCTCCCAAACTGATCAACCAAGATCTGGTTGAACCCCGAGAAGTCGAAGCTTCCTTGTCCGGCCGTAGGCGGAGGTGGAGGAGGTGTCACATGGCGCGTAACCCTTGGTTGCATGGGTTCTCCTTGCTGAGCGCACCAAGTTCCGTACATCTCATTGTACGTATCAATGTTGATGGATTTCTTCGGCTTCTTGTCCAGTACGAGGTCGGGAACTCCGGCCTCCTTGCACATGCCCGTGATCAAGTTACCAAAGGCAAGCTTCCGGTTTGCATTACGGCGGCGCTTGAATTCCTCGAAGATGACGATGCCAGGAGTGAGAGGCAAATTATGCAAGAGAGCATAGACTAGGACTCCGTAATAGGACTGAACTTCGGAGTCATGTATTCTAGGAATCAGATTGGCTTGAACGAACTTCAACATCATCCTTGCCTCGAAGGTGAGATCGTTGTTGCGCAAAATCCGGGGTGGTTCATTAGGCAATTCAAAATCTTCCACGGTAATGCCATTCAGTACCTCCACGGGGTAATGATCAGACTCCCGGTCGTAGACATAGAGCTCCGCGGGATCAAATCTCTCGTTGGATGCAGGCTGGCGGTTTGGATCCCGCGCCAGTGGCCTATCCAATCGCATAATGAAGCTAGTGATGCTCAAAGGAGTAAACTCGACCCCAACACCGCGGACGGGAACCTCACCGGTCCGTTCATTGTAGTCCGTGAAGGCAATGTAGAAATCCTCCACTACTGCTTGGTCCCAATTTGGCATGACCTCGCCATAGTACTTCCAGCCTCGCTCAGTAATGAGCTTGTTGAGCTCTCTGGCACCATCCAACTCGCTCTCACCAGCCGTGCAGCGAATGCTTCTCTCAGAAATGTAAGTGTGCTTGTGGGCATGGAAAGTCGCTTCGAATTGCCTTGCCCTCCCCGATTGGCGATACTCGCCGGGTGTGGCCGTTTGTTGGGCACTCTAGGTCCCTTCTCCCCTTGATCTCTTGGTTCTTCTTGATGCCATTGTACCTAGAATAATCTTATTAGATAACTTCAAGAGACAATGAGACTTAGACTCGACTCCTAGACTCCAATACTCACTCAAGTAATCTCATGGTGAGTTTGAAGGCTTGCTAAAGTTCATATGAACAAATCGAGAAGCTTTAACGCTTCGTTACGATAAATCCATACGAATCAAAACCAAGCAAACAAACTCTCCAATTAATTTACCCAACCAATCCAACACATTCTCATGCAATCACAACATCACCATAATCATAACATAACTCAAATTCAAGGCTAACAATCATCAAACAATTACATAGCAAAAATTCAAATCATAACATAACTCAAATTCATGGCTAACAATCATCAAACAATTACATAGCAAAAATTTGAATCATAACATAACTCAAATTCAAGGCTAACAATCATCAAACAATTACATAGCAAAAATTCGAGCACTAGAATTCATCATAAATCAAGAGGAGCAAAATTCGAATTTTGACATCACATCTAGTAAGAAACATGCTCAACAATCATCATCAAACTCTAATTCACCAATGCATAACACAATTGAAGCTAATTAAGATAAAATCCCAAATTCAAGAAAGTTAGGGTTCATGAGAGGTACCTTTGATTCCTTGTTATGGATGCTTCAAACGTGAAATTTGATCGGTTTAGATGATAGAGGGGGTGATGGGCTTTGTAAAATGCACAAGATTGCAAGAATTGGTGGAGAATTGTGAGAGATTGAGATTTTTGGGGTGCTAAATCGGCAATGGAGGAAGAAAAACGAAGTGGGGGGCTTTGAAACACAAGTGCCCCGCTTAGCTTTCGTAAGGAAAGCCAAGCGAAGCGCTTGGGCGTCCCAAGCGAAGCACTTGGCAAGCGGTCCGCTTGAGAACTCCCAAGCGCTCCAATTGGATTTCCAGTAAGAATTTTCATTCTTACTGGAAATTCAAGCGGACCGCTTGGGCTCGCCAAGCGGTTCGCTTGGGACCTGAAGCTCCCAAATCCATTTTTTTCCAACTTTTGCTAAATTTTCACCCCAAAAACCTTGTCTAATCAACGAAACAAAATTTTAAACGTGCTTCTAATCTATATGCAAGTACCTACAACCTCGGGTTGCCTCCCGAGAAGCGCCTTCGTTTAAAAGTCGTTGGCTCGACTCGTCTTAGCTCATGCGGGATCAATTTCGCATCGGGTACTAGACTTCCCCGACCAAGTTCTCTTCAAAGCACCAAGTCCCTGCACATCTTGACGAACATAAAGAGGACCAAAGAATCCTACAAGTTCGTTAGTATCAACATAAGCACATGAATTAATTATGGCTCGCAACGTATGTTGCTTGCCATTTACCTCGAAGCTACATGTACGACGGTACATGTCTATCACCATATGTACTTTGTTGATGAAGGCTCTACCCAAAAGAACCACATCCTTGAGCTTTGCGGAGGATGTAGGCATGACGATCAAGTTCGTCTTGACCTCTACACCGGTGACTCTTACCACTAGATTCTCAATCACACCCAATGGCTTCTTCATAGACCCGTCCGCCAATTGCACCATGCACTTCATTGGTCTTAAGCCAGACAAACCCGACTCTTCGTACACGTTCAAAGGTATGACATTCACACCCGCTCCCGTGTCTAGAGTTGCCACTATTCCATCCTTCTTACCCAAGCCGATTTCCACATCAAAGCTCTCTTGGATAGGCACTTCCACCATATCCACCAACTCATCCTCAGACGATGAGTTTTCATTCACTTCTTCCACTATCGCATCAGATTGTGCGACCAGTTTTTCTTTCACAACCACCTTAGGAGTCTCAAGCTCCTCACTCACTTTGCAAGTTTCAGTTAGCTTGCAACTTGGCACCTCAACTAGTGCATTGTCTCTCACAACCGTCATCTCCACGGGCAAATCAGTCACCACGGTTATGGCCATAGCCTTCTCCGTGTTTCCGGGAAACTTCCCTTGCTCTCTACTAGCCCCCCGATCTATCAGCTCTTGCAACTTCTTATGGAGGTTGCTACTACTAGCCTCAAGCTTCTCAAACCGCTGATTATTAGTAGCTTCATTACGATAGTAATGCTCCATAAACTTATTTGTTTTCAACACAAGATCCTTGAGAGAAGAGACAAGAGGTGAAGGAAGCACCCCTCCACCTTGTGGTCCCGAACTAGCAACCTCAGGTGGAGGTGTAGGATTAGAAGGCGGTGCTCCTTCATACCAATTGTTCCCATAGCTGAGACGACTTCTATCTTGATTAGGCCCATAGGCATTTTGATCCGGGTTGTGAAGATAACCACGGTTGCCTTGATTCTGGTACCCACCTCGGGGCCCATGGTTTTGTGGCCTCACATTGCCATAACCTTGCCCGTAGTTCACATCTCCAACTACTTGTTCTATCTCAGCAGCATACACTTCTTGACGGACATCGTTCGTGATATATTGCTCTCTAGCAAATTCAGAACGGCATAAATAAGCCAGGTGCCCATAGTTCTTGCACACACCACAAACTTCCGTAGAAGGAGAAGGAACGCTTTGCCTCAAAGCTTGCTTTACTTCATGGGCGAACCCATCGAAGGCATTTTGTTCCACTACTACCTTGGCCTCACCTCTTTGCTCCTTTTGGAGCACACGAGCCCTCACATTCCGGTTTTGGGAATTCCGGTACATCATGTCCAGCTTCACTTGAGCTTGAGAAGGAAGCAACTCCCCCATACTACCTCCACAAATACTATCCACTTGAGATTGAATCTCAGGATGTAAACCATTGTAAAAGAATTGGAGAAGCTGACCTTTATCATACCCGTTATGTGGGCATTGATGATGCAACCCCATGAATCGATCATAGGCCTCGTGGAAAGGCTCATCGTACCTCTGCTCGAAGGAGCTAATTTGGCTCTTCATAGCCATTGTCTTGGAAGCGGGGTAGTAACGCTCCATGAACTTATCAAAACATAGATCCCATGTTGTCAAAGACCCGACCTCCAAAGTATTAAGCCAAGCCTTTGCACGATCGCCTAGCCCCATAGAAAAGACCTTCATGCGGAGATCATCATCCGTAACACCAGCTCCTGGCCGCCCAAGATGGAGAACAAAGTTCTCGAGCTCATTCAAGTATCCTATCACGTCCTCATTAGCCATCCCATAGAATTTGGGAAGTTGTTTGAACATGTGATTCTTGATCTCTAAGTTCCTGGTGGCATCATTGAGGACAATTGCTGGTCCTCTAGCCCCAACCGTAGGCTTAGTAAGTGTACGTATGGGCCACTCCGCCATTTCACCTGTATTTCCATTCGACCGATCGGAAAAGAAAACAGATAACCAAGTAAACAGATTCAAGAATTTGCTCCAAAAGATAAGAAGAAGACTCTTCCCGAATACCAGAAGTGGAAGCTCTAGATGCTACTCCTTCAAACTCGAGATTCAAATTCCTCCTTCTCCTTTGAAACAAACGATCGATCTCGTCTACAAAAGGTTCAATAATAGGTCCACCCGTTCGGGTTCTAGGCATGCACTCACCTGAAATACAAGATAGTGAGTATCTCAAGCAAAAAGAAACAAAAACAGAAATGAGACAAAGAAGAGATGTTGGCTGAAAAAACCAAACAAAAACACCAACCAAAGGAGTTAAGTCCCCGGCAGCGGCGCCAAATTGATGATGTCGTTTTTCACCAATTAAATTTGTTTAAAAGCCTAAGAACACTTATCACTACACAAACTAGAGTGCAATGGCAAGTTGTCCCCGAGTGTCGTTCTCTCGGGACCTAACGTGGCTTTGTTTGAGGTTTTTGCTAGTAATTTCAGACAACGAGTTCAAATGTTTATAGAATCATTTTTCTTTGAACAAAGCAACGAGAAATCAGATTGATGTAATCAAGCTTGGAAAATGGTTGGTGGTAGAAATCAAATACACATTCATGGGTTACGAATATGCTCACAAGTTCCGTGCGTAAAACCTTCGATCAAGTCTGCTAAGCAACTCGTCAAGGTAACTTTAAGACACACATCATAAAATACCACTATCAAAACTTTAGAGGTGCTTGTCACTAACACCATTTATCTAGCATGCTGCAAATCTGTAACATACAATCCTATAGCTTTCATTGACCAAGAGTTTGTCACTATACTCAATTCGAATATATTTTATAGGCAAGTAAGAATCATATGAAGGAATTTGCAGCAAGATTGAATCACAATCTCATGTAAGCATAAACATAACCCATAGCATGCATATTCTACATTCTACCACCAACACAAAAGATTTAGCTACTCATATTCATCAACATAGACACCAATTCATATGAATAATAATCAGAATACATCATATCAAACTACAAGACAAGAGAGTGATACAAGTTACCACCAAAGCTGTCACTAATCGGTGGAAATCAAAGAAAACCTCTCCGTAGATGATTACAAAGGATGAATTCCAATCAAAACCTTGAATCCCAAGCTAAAATACAATGTAATCTGAGTTTTCTCTGAGTTTTGGGGCTTAGGAGCTCTCCAAAACGAAGTTACAGTTCAAAAGATATTCAAAAAATGACCAAAGATCAGATCTAAGAAGGAAAATCCGAAAACGTAACCGCTGCCAAGCGGACCGCTTGGAGAAGCCTAGCGGAGCGCTTGGCAAGCGAAGCGCTTTGGCACTCCAAGCGCTTCGCTTGGCTTCTGTGCCAAAGCTCCTGGAAAATGAAGCGGAGCGCTTCACTATTCCAGGCGCTTAGCATGGCTCCTGGGCAGATTTTCGTCTTCAAACTCAATCTTTTTGCCCTTGCATGGCCCTCGGGTGCCTTGGACTCATCCTTCTGGATGCTTATTGATGCTCAAACACTTACGAACAAGCCACGGAGATTGGGGAACTTCAACGGGACCATCTTTTCCATCAAAAAGGCTCGTTTTTAGCTTCAAAAACGCCGTTTCGTACCTAAGTGCCTGAAAATGCAGAAAACACAAAACGTGACACTATTCTACAAAACTAACCAAAAAACAAGGCTAGAAGATAACAAAAGAAGGTAAAAAAGACAAGATGAACGCGTCAAAAATACGTTCATCAAGCATATGAAACAAGTAGTAGCCTATGCGGATGACAAATGACTTCATAATTTCATTATGAAAATTATAATCCCATACTTATAATATCTACGAAATAATTGAAAATTTGGACTAGATTGAATAATCGAAAATTCTATTGACCAAGTAGCAATTTTCGAAAACCCGAAGGACTTAATTGTAATTTTAAAAACCTTGGAGGTGTTAAATCTAAAATTCAAAAGTAGAAGGACTAATTTGTAATAAATAATAAATTGATAAATTACAAATAAGCCCTTTAACTTTATACTAATTAAATTTAACCCCTCTAGTTTAAAACAAATACAATTAAATCATATTTATATTCCAAATATAAAATTCAATCCTCAAAACTTTTAAAAATTCGATTTTGGGTCCAACCCGAAAATATATATATTTGTTTTTTTTTTTTTTGAAAACGTGGGACGGGAGGCCCCGTCCCCACGGGCGGCCCCTGGCGCACGCGGGTACCAGCACACGGGCGCCTAGCGCCCGTGCCGCGGGCACGGCGTCGCGGTGCCGTAGGCGCCCGAGCGCCTGCTGCCAGCGCCTGCGGTCGTAGGCGCCCGGGCGCCTGCGTCCCGCAGGCGTCCCGGTCCAAATATATAAATATATAATTTTTTTTTTTTGAAAAATATAAATTCTAAATTTATATAAAAACAAAACTTTTGAAAATCGAATTAATCGTAGAATCAATTGCATCCACATGTCTACAAAATTATACAATATATATACGTATATACGTAATCAATTAACCTGGCTCCGATACCACTGTAAGAAAATATGGTCAGAGTTACCCCTAGGGTACGCAGCGGAATTTCAAAATTTTCTTAACATAGAGGTTAATTGATTATGCATATGTCGTATATATATAAACACGTCAATTAGAAGACTAACCTTACTTCCAAAGCAGCTTCCAAGTCTTCGTAATAATCCGGTGTATCTTCTCCTTCGCCGAAGTCGAAGATATATATAATACTCTGTATATCTGTAAGACAATAAGAGTTAGTTTCCAGCACCTAGAACCTCAACCTTGGTATCCACGGATGAACAGCCATCGGAAGAATGCTAGGATATTCTTTGTGTGACCAAGAAGACGGGGCGGCGATTCCTCCAGTAGAGGTGGCACGCGCGTGTGGCTAAGGGAGGAGGGGAGAGCTTTTATTTTCTCTAAGAAAACTGGGTCGAATAACTGTGTGCAAAACTGTATCCAAACCTCTCTAATAGTCTACTATATATAGTAGTCTATAGAAGCCTAAAGCATAAGCAATTAGACTTCGTAAAGGAATAAGAATCTAATTCTTATCGCACAAGGAATACCAATATCAAGTCTAGATTCATTCCCAATCAAATTAAAACTCAATCAGGAAAATCTAACTTATCCCTTGGACTTCTAATAGAGGAAGGAGTCGAACTCCTTCCCCTACCTACTGATGAACGCGGATTTGTCGGTTCCGAGTTCAGTCAAATAATATTTGTTATTTAGCCAAAGGCAATCCACAACTACAACGAAAACCGTAGTGTAGCAGTAGAATGACTCGAGTGTCGTTCTCTCAGGACTATAACTAGCTTTATCAAATCTAATTTAGAATATAAAAACAGCAAACAGATAGCAAAGGGGTTTCTAGCAGATAATGGAGATTGGTGATAGTATGATCCTTCTTAGCATAACGGGTCGATAATCATGCATAAATTCCTCGGTCTTGCATAGAGATCTTTGAATCAATCTAGTGTCCTGTTGCAATTATTAAACACTACGAAGATAATTTGTCTGACAAGTCAATCACTATCGTCCTAATGTGTTCCGTAATTATTCAACACTACGAAGATAAACTCGCGCACAGGTCGACGAGGGTCCAATTGTGCATAATAATTAATACAACATACGAGAATTTAGGTTGTGCCTGATCAACGAAATAAAGCAATGACACGGAGTATAATGCGCGATATAGCCATTAGCATGATTATCTTCCCTTCGCTAAGAATTCACATACTACCACCAACGATAAGTTTAGCTACTCATAATAGGCATGCAATCAACAGAAATCACAGAAGAAAACATGTTGAAAGAATATAATAAAATAAGTAGAATAAAACTGTAAGATACAACGTTACCGAAGGTTGTCAATCTCCGGAGAATCGCTATCCTACGAGCTCCAAACTGCTATGAAAAAGAGTCCCTTAAGCTACGGACCCCAGAAAAGGCTCTGGGAAGTCCCTACCTAAAACTACAGAGAGAGGTGAGAAAGTAGGTCTGGAAGGATATGATTTTCGGAGAAAACTGAGCAACTATATATAGGCTTCAAGTTATTGTGGGGCGGTTCGCCCGGTGTGGGGCGGTTCGCCCCACCTCTGCGGCGGTTCGCCCGGAGACTTTTTCGCGGAATTCCGCGTTTTTGGATTTCTTCCCCTTTTCGGACTCGGTTTCTGACTTCTAGTGGCCTTCTAACCTCCAGATTCGGCCCCTAGACTTCAAATCCTATCCGGAAACCTTCAGATACTCCAAATAGGCTTCTGGAAAACCAATTCCTTGTCAACTTCAATATAATTGCCCGGAAATCCTCGAATTTCAACCAAACCTATAAAATAAAATCTAAAGGGAAACGTGACACTATTCCAATAAAATGCACTAAAATATAGCTAAATTAACATAGAGGATAGCTAAAATAGGTGAAAAAGACTCGAATGAAAGTGTAAAAAAATACACATTCATAAAACTCCCCAAACCGAACCTTTGCTTGTCCTCAAGCAACTAAGCTAGACTCTAATACAAAAAACATGCAAGACACAAAATGGAGTTTCATGCCAAATTAAATGAACTAATCTACTGAATCTATCAAATAACATATGAACAAAAACCATATAAACCAAAGCGTAAATATAGGTTGAAGAATACCTCGATTGACTTATACACATCCACATAAGCACTTATGTCAAGACAAGATAGTCTCTCGTAACATTCTCTACCTGGACCTAGTCAGTGCCGACGTAATGAAGCATGCTAAGAAATGAATGGTTGTCCCGTGCCTATGAAACTGAGGACTTACTGCTGTTCCACCATGTTAAGACTTTTCCTCAAAAGAGGTCGAACCAGTACTGGCTCTCATCAAACGAAGGAGGGTTCCCTATAAAAGATAACTCTCCCCTATTCTACCCATCTCTCAAGTAAAGTCTTAAGCTATTCACCACTTCCTGAATGGCAGGACGAGGGTGGTCTAGAACAGATGACACTCAAGACAAAAAAGATAAAAAATAGAAAATTACAACACGATTACGAACATTACAAAAAATGGAAAATAAGACTCAACACTTTGCTAAACTGCTATTTGGCTTTTCTTTTTTGGACCCTTCTTTTTTCATTTTTGGGGTCTTTTCTTTTTTTTCTTTTTTTCTTTCCAGATTTTTTCTTTTCCTTTTTCTCTTTTTTCTGGAATTTTTCTTTCTTTCTTTTTTTTTTCAATTTTTTTTCTAGCCAGCAGTAGCATAACAAAAAGGGAAACAAAATGACTCACACGACTTCCCCAAACCTATTCGAAAGAATAGGTTGAAGTACAAAATTTAAAGAAAAATAAACTCACAATACGAAAAATGAAAAACAGAAACAAGTCTAAAGATGGTGTAACCCCCTCCCCAAACCTATTCGGAAGAATAGGTTATAAACAAAGCATCACACAAAAATCTAAGAAAGCGGTAAACGTGCAAATGCAAATGCAAACAGATAAAGCATGCGAGGTACTATACTCATCCTACCAATACCAAGCTCCGAACTAACAACATCAGATCACTTAAATCCCATCCCCCCCTCATGAAATTAACGCTAGTCCCTATCAGTAAGAAAATGAGGAAATAAGATGTGATACTAGATGTTACCCCATGGTTTGGCCTTGGTCGGCTGAGTATGCTGCTTGTGAGTTATTGGGCCTGCTCTGGGAGCCTTATAGGTGGTCATCTGGTCTTCTGGTAGGTGCGGTAGTTCCATTTATAGGCCGAACAGGAACAACTCCTCCATTAGAATCATCATTGCCCGTATGGCCTTCATTGTCACTACTGTCACCATCATCATCGCCAGTAGAGTTGCATTGTCGAGTAGAATCCTCAAGATTAGCCGCCGCTGTTATGGAATCCTCCATCCTGTAGCCCTCCAATAGGTTGTGAACTGTTGAAGGGGAAAGACCAGTGGTATCAGGACCTCCCCCTCCAGCGTTTTACACCCCGAGGAGATTACAGTAAGCTGCTCGGATACTCAGAAGTCTTCTACCATTTTTTGCAATGTCGACCACATTCTCGACGGTTGATGCGACCGATGTCTATATGATGCTCCCTTTAGAGGCAGGCAAGGGGCACCCCAACGAGGGGCTGGGCACCCATGTCATTATGTTTTGGAACCAAGCTAGCGCTTCGGAACCTTCTAGCAACTGCGAACTCAAGATTGAATCCGTCGCGGCGAGAATGTCCCGGTGCCTTCCAGTTCACTCGAACTTTGCAGTCCTCGTGATGGAGTGCTGACGTAATAATGGTTTCTGTCCCTTCGGTGGTGCATGAATAGGCATAGGAGTCCTTACTCCAGGTTAACTCTAGCTCCTCCTATCTTGGATAATCCACGACGTTGTTGCAAAACCCGTTGGCTCGAACGCACATCTAACGAGGTCACTCTTCTTGACATGGTTGTAATCGATCCCCCTCCAATTCTTCACAACAATCATACGGGAATGCTCCTTTCCCTTGGTATGGTACCTACAAACAGCAGTTAGTACCTCGTATGACACAAAACTGACTCATGCATATGCTAGTGTAAGAATGAAATATACAAGTGATAAAATCAACAATCGAGCTCCCCAAACCGTAATGTCTAGCCTAGCTTCTTCATCATGCAACATACCAATGTAACTACTACATGCAATACGTCACATTATGCTCTTACTAGACAACCAATATCCTAGATAACAAGGCTCAATTCATACCATAGTAGCGAAAAATTCTACCATCATAAATCCTCATACTCAACAATTAAGCATTCTATCATCAAATCAACCAACATTACATCAATGAACACAATCATATGCAAGAAATCAAAGATAAAGACATATTGCATAACAAGATATATCATCTAGTAGCAAAATTCCCAAATCAACAATTCAAGCAAAATTGAGCATGCAATTGATAGTAAATAACACTTCTAATCACACAAACAACATACCCATGCATCAAATAAGCATAATTGAAGCTCAAATTAGAAAACCCCCAAATTCGAAAATTAGGGTTCTTAGATTGATACCTCAGATCTGAAAATCTAATGCATTCGGACGAAATCTGTTCGGATGGGAAGATAGATCATGTAATAGGCTTCGATTTAAGCTAAAGAACACTAAATTTGGTCAAGAAATGAAGAAGTTATGAATATTTGAAGTTGAAATCGCTATTTTCGGTTTTTTGGGAGGAGGAATGATGAAATATGAAGAAAATGAGGAAAAGGGGAAGAAATCCACGTTTTTGAACCTCTGGAGCCGTGGGGCGGTTCGTCCCGCACGCGGGGCGGTTTGCCCCCCACATGGGGCGGTTCGCCCCGTGCTCCTCGATGCGGGGAGACGGCTTCCGTCGTCAGAAAACGCGGTTTTAGTCCCCGAAACCAAACCACTCGAAAAATATCACTCAAACATAAGCATATACGACACAGACATAAACATATTCGCATATGAGAAGCAAATAGTTCAAGAATGAATGCATGCAGGCAAGCAGTAAAGAAAGCGGTAAAAACTCCGGGTTGCCTCCCGGATAGCGCCATTGTTTAAAGTCTTTGACTCGACTCCTGTCTGCGCCTATCTCTTCTTTTTGCGGGTACTAGACTTCCCCTTCATTGATCTCCTGTCCATGCCACGAACCTGTGAATAAGAAAGAATATAGGCTGCAAGACCACAGTAGTGAGTAGTTAAAGAATTATCGGGTGGATCAGGTGGATCAGATATGGCGTGCAATACGTGTTGCTTGCCATCCATTTCAATAGTGCAAGTTCTTTGGTAGATGTCCATCACGGAGCGTAGTTTAGTCAAGAACGTTCGCCCTAAGAGTATGACATCCCCCGTTCCTGGTGCTGACGCCGGCATAATTACAAGATCGGTGTAGACAGAAGCTTCACCAATCTTGACTAATACATTCTTCACAACGCCTTCGGGTTTTCACAAGGGATCCATCCGCCAGTTGCACAATAGCCTTATGAACAGTTAGTTCCCCAAGGTTACTCTTCTCGAAAACATTCAAAGGGAGCACATTAGAGTAGGATCCTGTGTCTAGTGTGGCTCGGACATCTTCAAGCTCCCCAATCCCGACCTTAACATCGAAACTTTGAGGCAGTGGCTCGGGATCCTCTTGCTCCTCGTTAGTACCAAGGTCCTTCTCTTCTTCTTCGGCTGGTGGGGGCATTTCCCTCTTGCAACTCTCGCACTTAGCAACCTTCTTGATGGTGATTTCAACGGGTAGATCACCCACCAAGGTGATGGACATTGACTTCTCAATGTTGCTAGGCAGTTTGCCTTGCTCCCTACTTGCTCCTCGGTCGATCAACTCTTGCATCTTTTGATGGGAAAGCCTAGTGCTCTCTTCCAACCTATCGAGCCTTGTCCTAGTCTGTTATAGATAGTGTATGCCGAATACACGTTCTGCAGGAACACCGCTTGTTGATTCAATTGCTGAGATCGATAGAGTCTACCACCAAACAAGGCGACTAATTGAAAGGCGCGCACTAGAGGAAATAGAGGAAACCGATTTCTCTGAATCTCTACACATTCTTTTCAAGGAAATCGACGGAATGGCAGAAGCTAGACCACTGAAGGAATGGGTACAACCCACCGAGGATCGTACGAGGGGACCGGCGATTGTTCTTTCGTCTACAACCCGAGATCTGGAAATCAAGAACCACACATTCCAACAACTTCCAAGGTTCTATGGCTTATCAAGGGAAGATGTGATGGGGTGCTTGCACGATATCGATGATTTCGTCAACCAACTCCCACGACCCGGAGCTGACATAACGACGGATGAGTTGAGGATGAAGGTTTTTGCTATGGGACTTGGCGACAGAGCCAAGTCATGGTTAAGTTCTCTTCCAGCAGGCTCGCTGGACACTTGGGAGAAGGTTTTTTCAGCTTTCATGGAGAAATACTTCCCTCACAGCTTGACTCAGCGCTAAAGGCGCAGATCACTGGATTCAAACAGGACTATGATGAGACCATCTACACCGCGTTCGAGAGGTTCCAAGATCTCACGAACAAGTGCCCTCACCATGGTTTTGAACTTTCCGACCTAGTCCAACACTTCTACAATGGACTAACCTTCGAGAACCAACAAGTGGTAGATTTCCAATGCCGAGGAAATATTTGGGAGGAAACCGCAGAAGCCGTCTGGGCAGTTTTCGAAAGGCTTGCTAAGGGTTCGCAGTTCAAGGACCCAAGAGCAATGGTTAGGAGACGTGGACCTGAAGCTCCACCGACTCAAGAAGCCCCTATGTATAGGGGGAATGGGGATCAATTCGAGTGCTTTACCAACGAATTGAAGCAAGTCATCAAGAGCGCCAGCGGAACAACTGTTTCGAACGAAGTATGCCGAATATGCAAGAACTATGGGCATGGGGCTCATATGTGTAGATCGGAGCTGGCATACGATGATGGCAACTGGGCTCGAGGAGGCGAAGAAGAAGCCTTTGCTACGGAGTTTGGTACTCAAGAAGTTAGCTACGGACAAGACGATAGGAATCCTCGAGGTGGATTTTGGAGAAGAGGATACCGTAACAATAAAGGATATGCACCGGCTAACCAAACTTATGGCCCTAACCAAGACCTTAGTAGGCTGAACTATGGTAATGATCACTACGAAAACCCCGCTCCGAAAGAGCCACCGAAGTCGAAGTCGGCTGAACTGATGGAGAACTTGCAAAAGATGGTCGATCACACACAAAGTTTTCTCAAACGTTATGAAGAAGATTCCGAGAAGACTAGGGCAAGGCTTGATAGGTTGGAAGAGAGCACTAGGCTTCCCCATCAAAAGATGCAAGAGTTGATCGACCGAGGAGCAAGTAGGGAACAAGGCAAGCTGCCTAGCAACACTGAGAAGTCGATGTCCATTACCTTGGTGGGTGATCTACCTGTTGAAATCACCATCAAGAAGGTTGCTAAGTGGGAGAGTTGCAAGAGGGAAATGCCCCCACAAGCCGAAGAAGAAGAGAAGGACCTTGGTACTAACAAAAGTGAAAAGGAGCAAGAGGATCCCGAGCCACTCCCTCAAAGTTTCGATGTTAAGGTCGGGATTGGGGAGCTTGAAGATGTCCGAGCCACACTAGACACAGGATCCTACTCTAATGTGCTCCCTTTGAATGTTTTCGAGAAGAGTAACCTTGGAGAACTAACTGTACATAAGGCTATTGTGCAACTGGCGGATGGATCCCTTGTGAAACCAGAAGGCGTTGTGAAGAATGTATTGGTCAAAATTGGTGAAGCCTCTGTCTACACCGATTTTGTAATTATGCCAGCATCAGCACCAGGAACGGGGATGTCATACTCTTAGGACGAACATTCTTGACTAAGCTACGCTCCGTGATGGACATCTACCAAAGGACTTGCACTATCGAAGTGGATGGCAAGCAACATGTTTTGCAAGCCATATCCGATCCACCTGATCCACCCGATACTTCTAACACTATTGATTACAGTGGTCTTAACGTCTATGTTCACTCTTATTCACAGGATCAAGGCACGGGAAGGAGACTCGTGAAGGGGAAGTCTAGTACCCTCAGAAGGAAAAGATAGGCGAAGACAGGAGTCGAGTCAGAGACTTTAAACAATGGCGCTATCCGGGAGGCAACCCGGGGTTTTTATCGCTTTCTTTACCGCTTTATTGCATGCATTCATACTTGAACAATTTGCTTTTCATATGTGAATTTGTTCGGTTCTGTGTCGTATGTGCTTATGTTGTGTTCGAGTGCGACTTTGCGAATGATTTTTTGAGGAAAATGATTTTTCGGGGACTAACAACCGCTTTTTTATTTCAAAAACGTTCGTCTCCCACCTAGGAGTGGGGGGCGAATCGCCCCACGTCCAGAGCGTGCGCGCGCGCTCCGGACGTGCGGGGCGGTCCGCCCCAGGTGTGGGGCGAACCGCCCCACACCTCCAGATTCTAAAAAACGGGGGTTTCTTACTCAAATCCCCATTTTCCTCCATTTTCATCTTCCAAACTCCAAAATTTCCTCCATATTCAAAATAACTTCAAATCTTCATAACTTCTTCATCTCTCCATCATTTTGTGTGTTCTTTAGCTTCATTCGAAGCCCGTTACGTGCTCTATCTTTCCATCTGAACAAATTTCTTCCTAGCTCATTCAATTTCCGGATTTGAGGTATTATCACATGAACCCTAATTTTTACAATTTGGGGATTTTTTGATTTATGCTTCAAATAGGCTTGTATGATGTATGGGTTGATGTTTTATGTGATTAGATTCGTTATTCATTGTCAATTACATGTTCAATTAGGCTTGGTTTGATGATTTGAGATTTTTGCTAATTGGATGATATATGTCTTGTTAGGGAAATGTTTCTCTTACTTTCATTCCATGCTTAAACATGTGTTTATTGATATGATATTGATGGATGTATTGATAGAATGCATGAATGATGAATTTGAGGATTTATGCTAGATTTTTGATTTTTATGGTATGGATTGAACCTTGTGATTCAAGGCATTTGTTGCTAGCAAGAGCATAATGTGATATGTTATTGTAGTAGTTACATTGATATGTTGCGTAATGAATTAGTAGACTAGGCTTTGGGTTTTTGAGGAGTTGGATTTTTGAGAATATTACTCGTTTGTTCACTCGTATATTTACATATGCATAGGTCTGTTTTGCATCGTACAAGATACTAATTGCTGTTTGTAGGAATCATGGCACCGAGGTCAAGGAGAGCCGGCTCTAGCAAAAAGGGGAAGGGAGTGGCATCAAGCTCCCAACCATCTCACCATTTGTTCGAGTTGTCTGCCGCTGCGATAGAGGTGCGACAAAGGCTAGAGACGGAGATGGCCGACGGAGGAAGGTCGATCATCCCAGATAGGAGGATTGACATTCCTGAGTCCGCAGTGGATAGAGCGGGATATAGGACGCTGTCACGTTTGGGGTCACAAAGGAATTGGGCATGGTACAGTTCCAACAGGTTCAAAGGTTACGACGAGAGCCTCCTCCAAGAGTTCTACACTGGATACACGGATCTCAAGGAAAAGAATGGGGTGCTAGTCCGAGGCGTGATTATACCGTGGAACCCAGAGTACATTTCTTCCTTCATCCATTTTGGGAACCCGGAGTTCACAGGGAGCGACCATGCCTACCTGTATTCGAGGACCCCTAGGGGGATAGGGAGACACATCACAGACGTGATCTGCAACAGGGAGTACCGATATCCGGAAATTGGGGTAGAACCTGGACGGATCAGTTATAGAGACCTTAGCATTGAAGCTAAGGTGATGATGAAATTTTGCATCTCCGACTTGATCCCGAGGAAGAATGACACATGGATTCAGCCCTACTACGCCGAGCTCCTCTACTGCCTCATAGACGGACATCAGATCGACATAGGGCACATTATGTATGAGGAGTACGAGCGCCACTGGGAAAAGAAGAGGAAGCCTTTCATCTTCCCAAGCTTCATCACAGCCTACTGCATATATCATGGGGTCGAAGATATTGAGGAGGGGGATTGCGAGGTCGCTGCCCTTTCACCCTCGACCATTGAGGTACAGCTCAACAGGTATTAGTTGAAGAACCCACAGCTGCCGCTGCTGATGTAGGAGAACCATTCCAGCCAAATGATTCCGATCATGAGGATGCTATGGAGGCTGATGTTGGCGAGGCCCCTATCCCAGATATCCCGTTTGTGCATCGAGCACCGCATGCACCACCTCGAGCACCACAGGGGTCTAGAGGATTTGACTTCTCTGAATTCCGTACCTACCTCGACGGCCGTTTCGACAGAATTGATGCCAACAACGCGGCCATGCGACAGGACCTTGACAGGCACATTGTCCAGCACAACCGCGATTGGGAGATATTCGAGGAGCATCGCCGAGAGGATAGGCAACACATGTGGGAGCAGCAACAGCTCATCCAGCAACAGCAGGAAGCTCTACGACAGTCCAATGAGCTCATGAATGACATGTGGAGTGACTTTTATGGGGACTACCATCCCGATGATTAGTCCTTCCACATGTCCACTCTCAGCCAACCGAGGCCAAACCGTTCGGTAACATCTAGTATCACTTCTTATTACTCATTCTCTTTTGCTAGGGGATAGCTTAAGAATCGTAAGGGGGATGGGATGTGAACCATGATGTTAAGTATTGTTTGGCTTTGTGTTGATTAGTATCCAGTTCTTTGTTGCATTTGCATTTGCACGTTTACCGCTTTCTTAGATTTTTAGGTTGCATTTCACTACATTCATCCTAGGATAGTCTTGCATGTTTTATATGGAGTTTATTGCCGAATTTTTTGAACTTTTTTATTGGGTAGATCAACTAACTATGCCATTAATCGTATGCTTCATCTCTATGAATTTGTTTGAGGTTTTTCTCGCTTGACTTGTCACATTTATGTATTGCACTTAGTTAAGCTGGGTAGTCTCGACATCACTTAGTGGTGTTTTCTCTACTGCGGTTCACGAAGGAATTTATAATAGGATGATGCATGTTAGGGTCTTATGGTTGTTTCCCGAGTACTTATGTACCTAAGAGGCAACAAGTCTTCACCATGCTCTGAGATTGCTAAATGCCTAGGAAGGAGGTAGTGTGAGGTTGTGTGATCCTTTGTTTATAACCTATTCTTCCGAATAGGTTTGGGGAGGGGGTTACACCATCATTAGACTTGTTTCTATTTTTCATTTTCGTATCGTGAGTTTATTTTTCCTTTTCCATAAATTTTGTACTCCAACCTATTCTTTCGAATAGGTTTGGGGAAGTTGTGTGAGTCATTTTGTTTCTCTTTTTGTTATGCTACTGCTGGCTAGAAAAATCGAAAAAAAAGAAAGAAAAAAATTCCAGAAAAAAAGAGAAAAAGAAAAAGATCTGGACCGTAAATTTTATACTCCAACTTATTCTTTCGAATAGGTTTGGGGAAGTCGTGTGAGTCATTTTGTTTCTCTTTTTGTTATGCTACTGCTGGCTAGAAAAATCGAAAAAAAAGAAAGAAAAAAATTCCAGAAAAAAAAGAGAAAAAGAAAAAGATCTGGAAAGAAAAAAAGAGAAAAAAGAAAAGACCCCAAAAAAGCAAAGAAGGGTCCAAAAAAGAAAGCCAAATAGCAGTTAGCAAAGTGTTGAGTCTTTTCCATTTCTTGTAATGTTCGTAATCGTTTTTATTTTTTTTTTTTGTCTTCAGAGTCATCTGTTCTAGACCACCCTCGTCCTGCCATTCAGGAAGTGGTGAAAAGCTTAAGACTTTACTTGAGAGATGGGTAGAATAGGGGAGTGTTATCTTTTATAGGGAACCCTCCTTCGTTTGATGAGAGCCAGTACTGGTTCGACCTCTTTTGAGGGAAAGTATTAACATGGTGGAACAGCAGTAAGTCCTCAGTTTCATAGGCACGGGACAACCATTCGTTTCTTAGCATGCTTCATTACGTCGGCACTGACTAGGTCCAGGTAGAGAATGTTACGAGAGACTATCTTGTCTTGACATAAGTGCTTATGTGGATTTGTATAAGTCAATCGAGGTATTCTTCAACCTATATTTATGCTTTGAGTTATATGGTTTTTGTTCATATATTACTTGGTAGATTCAGTAGATTGGTTCATTTTATTTGGCATGAGACTCCATTTTGTGTCTTGCATGTTTTTTGTATTAGAGTCTAGCTTAGTTGCTTGAGGACAATCAAAGGTTCGGTTTGGGGAGTTTGATGAATGTGTATTTTACACTTTCATTCGAGTCTTTTTCACCTATTTTAGCTATCCTCTATGTTAATTTAGCTATATTTTAATGCATTTTATTAGAATAGTGTCACGTTTCCCTTTAAATTTTATTTTACAGGTTTTGGTTGAAATTCGAAGATTTCCGGGCAATTATATTGAAGTTTACAAGGAATTGGTGTTCCAGAAGCCTATTTGGAGTATCTGAAGGTTTCCGGATAGGATTTGAAGTCTAGGGGCCGAATCTGGAGGTTAGAAGGCTACTAGAAGTTAGAAACCGAGTCCGAAAAGGGTAAGAAATCCAAAAACGCGTCGAAAACGCGAAATTCCGCGAGAAAAACTCGTGGGCGAACCGCCCCGTGGTATTTCGGGGCCTATATATAGTTGCTCAGTTTTTCTCCGAAAATCATATCTTTCCAGACCTACTTTCTCACCTCTCTCTATAGTTTTAGGTAGGAACTTCCCAGGCCCTGTCCTGGGAGTTCTGTAGCTTAGGGGATACTTTTTCGTAGCAGATTGGAGCTCGTAGGATCGCAATTCTTCGGAGATTGACAACCTTCGGTAACTTGTATCTTACAGTTTAATCTACTTATTTTATATATCTTTCAATATGTTTTCTTCTATGATTTCTATTGATTGCATGCCTATTATGAGTAGCTAAACTTATCGTTGGTGGTAGTATGTGAATTCTTAGCGAAGGGAAGATAATCAAGCTAATGGCTATATCGCGCATTATACTCCGTGTCATTGCTTTATTTCGTTGATCAGGCACAACCTAAATTCTCGTATGTTGTATTAATTATTATGCACAATTGTACACTTGTCGACCATCAGACCAATTATATTCGTAGTGTTGAATAATTACGGAACACATTAGGACAATAGTGATTGACTTGTCAGACCAATTATCTTCGTAGTGCTTAATATTTGCAACAGGACACTAGATTGATTCAATGATCTCTATGCAAGACCGAGGAATTTATGCATGATTATCGACCCGTTATGTTAAGAAGGACCATACTATCACCAATCTCTATTATCTGCTAGAAACCCCCTTTTGCTATCTGTCTGCTGTTTTATATTCTCTTGTTAAATAGATAAAGCTAGTTATAGTCCTGAGAGAACGACACTCGAGTCATTCTACTGCTACACTACGGTTTTCGTTGTAGTTGTGGATTGCCTTTGGCTAATTACAAATTTATTTGCTTGAATTCGGAGCACGACATCCGCGGTTCATCAACCAACACAACTATGCAGACTATGAGTAGTGCTCTCCTGTGCTACACTTGAGAGATGAATCCTTCACAGAATCACTTATCACCCCCATTTGTATGTAGCCATAATCCTGGATCGTGTCTTAGGTCAGCTGCTTATTCAGAGCTGACATCGACGGGTCCACCAAGGATATAGGGCAACAAATGTGATGATAAAGTCCTGTAAGTACAAAGGACGACTGGCATCACTTCGACAACTCACCGGTTCCCATAGACACTTCGGGGTAGAGTATACATCGATGGGAGTGTCCGGTGGGTACTTCCATTGTTCGATAAAGCTTATTCGAACAACTATGCGCAGTTATGGGAATGTTTCTCGATTGTCCAACAATCCGTTCCGTGGCCGTGGGATCGGCTCACACTTGCTCCAACAAGTATAACCTCCACGCATACTAGTCTTGTCTGGTTCATTCAGACCCCCACATCCGAGATGAACCTCGACTAGGGAGAGTTTGGGATAGATGATAACTCACATAGCTCCCACTATCTGTGTGATCGGTCATCTATCCGAGGGGACATGTTCAATATCAATACAGACAGTAATAGAGATATGACATGCTGCATGCCTGGTGTAATATAAATATGAAAGCGATACTCAATAGTAAAATGCAACAAACATATATTATATTACGTTGACCTGTGTAATAGTACATATATGCCCCCTATAAGGGCACCATGCCCTTAGTAAGGACTGTCTCTAGGACATATACACTGTCACCTGGATCCTGTCTTAGGTCAACTGCTTATTCAGAGCTGACATCGACGGGTCCACCAAGGATATGGGGCAACAAATGTGATGATAAAGTCCTGTAAGTCCAAAGGACGACTGGCATCACTTCGACAACTTACCGGTTCCCATAGACACTTCGGTGTAGAGTATAAATCGATGGGAGTGTCCGGTGGGTAGTTCCATTGTTCGGTAATCATCCTTCAAAGAACTATGCGCAGTTATGGGAACGTTTCTTGATTGTCCAACAATCCGTTCCGTGGCCGTGGGATCGGCTCACACTTGGTCCAACAAGTATAACCTCCATACATACTAGTCTCAGTTGGTTCATTCAGACCCCTACATCCGAGATGAACCTCGACTAGAGAGAGTTTGGGATAGATGATAACTCACATAGCTCCCACTATCTGTGCGATCGGTCATCTATCCGAGGGGGCATGTTTAATATCAATACAGACAGAAATAGAGATATGACATGCTGCATGCCTGGTGTAATATAAATATGAAAGCGATACTCAATAGTCAAACAACAAACATATATTATATCACGTTGACCTGTGTAATAGTACATATATGCCCTCTATAAGGGTTGCATGACCTTAATAAGGACTGTCTCTAGGACATATACACTATCAGTTTGCACTCCAACCTATTCTTTCGAATAGGTTTGGGGAGGTCGTTTGTGTGTCATTTTAATTTTTTTTTTTGTGCTACTGCTGGCTAAAAAAAAAGAAGAAAAAGAAATATTCCAGGAAAAAAGAAAAAAATCTGGAAAAGAAAAAAAAAAAAAAGAGAAAAAAAGAAAAAGATCCCAAAAAAGCAAGAAAGGGTCCAAAAAAGAGCCAAAAAGCAGTTTAGCAAAGTGTTTGTCTCGTTTTCCAATTCATGTAATGTTCGTAATCGAGTTGTAATTTTTTGTCTTATGTTTGTTTGAGTGTCACCTGTTCTAGACCACCCTCGTCCTGCCGTTCAGGAAGTGGTGAATAGCTTAAGGCTTTGCTTGAGAGATTGGTAGAATAGGGGAGAGTTATCTTTTTAGGGAACCCTCATTCGTTTGATGAGAGCCAGTATTGGTTCGACCTCTTTGAGGAAAAGTCTTAACTTGGTGAACAGCAGTAAGTCCTCAGTTTCATAGGCACGGGACAACCATTCGTATTTTAACATGTTTCATTACGTCGTCACTGACTAGGTCCAGGTAGAGAATGTTACGAGAGACTATCTTGTTTGACATAAGTGCTTATGTGAATGTGTATGAGTCAATCGAGGCATTCTTCAACCTATATCCATGTTATGATTTGTATGGTTCTTGCTCATATGTTTTTTGATAGATTCAATAGATTAGTTCATTTCATTTGGCATGAGACTATATTTTTTGTGTTGCATTGTTTTTTGCATTAGAGTCTAGCTTAGTTGCTTGAGGACAAGCAAAGGTTCGGTTCGGGGAGTTTGATGAACGTGTATTTTACACTTTCATTCGAGTCTTTTTTTCACCAATTTAGCTATCATCTATGTTAATTTAGCTATATTTTAGTGCATTTTATTAAAATAGTGTCACGTTTCCCTTTAGTTTGCATTTACAGGTTTTAGGTGAAAAACGTGGTTTTCTGGGCAATTATATTGAAGAGAACGAAGAATCGGTGTTCCGAGGACATTTTTGGAGTATCTAGAAGATTCCAGATAGGATTGAAGTCTAGGGGTCGAGTCTGAAGGCTAAAAGGTCACTAGAAGGCAAAAACCGAGTCCGAAAAGGAAAAGAAATCCAAAAACGCGTCGAAAACGCGTCCTTGGCCGGCTGGAACTCCCGGGCGATTCGCCCGGGATGTGGGGCAGTTCGCCCCACACCAGGCGATTCGCCCGGTGTTTGGGGCGACTTGCCCCACACGTTCCGAACTCCTATATATAGTTGCTCAGTTTTCTCCATTTTTCATACTTTCTCAGACCTGTTTTCATACCTTTCTCATTAGTTTTAGGGGAGAATTCTCCAGAGCCAGTTCTGGGAATTCTTAGCATAGGAGATACTTTTTCTTATCGATTTGGAGCTTGTGAGATCGCGATTCTTCGGAGATTGACAACCTTCGGTAACATTGTATCTCAGATTTTTCTATTTATATTTATTTATCTTTCAACATGTTTTCATTCAATCTTGCTATGATTTATGTTGATTGCATGACATCTATTAGTATCTAAATCTATTGTTGGTGATAGTATGTGATTTCTTAGCGAAGGGTTAGTAATTATGCTGATGGCGGTAAAGCGAATCAGACTTTGAGTTATTGCTTTATTTCTTTGATCTATCTAAGCCCTCTATCTTCGTAGTGTTGAATAAAACGGAACACATTGGACAATTCATGATCAAAGATCTCTATGCAAAACGATCGGGTACTTCATGCATGATTGTTATCCTACTATACTTTGAATGATCATACTATCACTAACTTCTATTATCTTGATAAGAAAATCCTGTGCTAAGTCGTTTGTTGATTTTATAGTTTAAGTTAGATTAGATAAAGCTAGTTATAGTCCTTAGAGATCGACACTCGAGGTTATTTTACTGCTACACTACGGTTTTCGTTGTAGTTGTGAATTGCCTTTGGCTAAAAACAAATTTATTTGATTAATTTGAATCTGACAAATTCCGGTTCATCAGCAGACTTCTTCTCTTGCTCTAACCGAGAAGGCTGTGCAGATTCAGCAATCTCCCTTGTCTCTGAGTTGAAAAGTTGAGCAGAAACATCTTGACCTTTAAGTTCAGTACTTGTCATGAACAGGTCTACTCACTTATTGGAGTTGTCATCAATCTCCATGTCCATTTGCTGGCTTAGGTCAGTCAACACCAGTTGGACTTTGTCAATAGAAGTTATCGGTGAACTAGGTCTAATATTCTCAGCATCATGAGATGCGTCTTCGAACGATGTCTCTTGTTGTGTTTCAGCAACCTCTGGGACTTGAACCATTGAAGTCTCAGCAACTGGTTCTTCAGCAATTGCAGCTTCATCAATTTCTCGGACTGGACTAGTTGCTATTTCAGCAACTTTCTCTTCTGCAACACTTTCAGCAAGTGCAGCTTTTCTTAAATCTGCAGCAATGTCACTTGCTGGTTCCAGAGTGTTGTCATCAAGATTATCTACTATGTAGACATCTTCTAATTGATCTAAGGCAACATTTTCATTTCCACTGCCTTGTGGTCTTGCTTCAGCTGATGGATCCATGTTAATTGGATTTCTGAAGGCTTCTACAAACACTTCAGCAACATCTACTACAGTGGCTGGCGTTTCAACAACCACTGGAATGTCATCATCCAGAATGACATGGACAATTGGAACGAACTTTCTTGCAGTTGTTTTCTTTCTTAGGAAGGTCTTTGTCCTTTCCTTCTTAGGAATAAGATCAGCTGATGAAGCTGCAGTCTGAGTATCATCATCAGCTTTCCTCTTTTTCTTGGATCTCTTGCTGGGTGCAGTAGTGTCAGCAACCGCAGCATTATCAGCAGCAACAACTACAGTTGTTTCATTCTCAGCAACATTTGCAGCTGTTGTATTCCTAGATTGCTGATCAGTTTCAGCAACATTTGCATTTGTTGTATTCCTAGACTGGTTATCAGTCTCAACAACATTTGCAGCTGTTGCTTTCTTTGATTTCTTGTCAGCAACCTTAGGTCCATTCAGCTTGTAGAAAGCTCTTCCCACATTGCATACTGATTTCTTAATCAACAGTGGGTTTCTTAGCTGAATCATGTAATTTCAAAGATGTAGCATATTTTCAATCCATACATTACTGGAAGGGAAGGTGAGACTGTGTTGTCTTCAACCTTGACCTTGAACTTTGTAACACAATCAACAAGTCTGTTGAAAATGTACTTAGCCCAGTTAATATCGATTTTTCTTTCATAGATATGCATCAACAAAGGCCATCTTCTAAGGCCTACTTGGTCAATTCCTCCAACTTGGGAGTTAAGAACTTTGATGAGTAGAAGAGCTACTAGACCAAGTGAATGGCAGAGATGCTTCCTCTTTACGTGCTTATTCCAATTCACGAAAGCAATCTCTCCTTTCTTCATCCTTTCATTTCTGACATCACTGAAGAAGGCTTCTATTTCTTCATGAGTGGCAGTGATGTTATCTTCAGTTCCAGTAGTTGGAATCTGAAAGATGTTAGCTAAATCAATCCATTTTAGGATGATTTGCTCTCCTTGAACTGTGGTAGAAATCACTTTTCAGTGACTCCTTGTCCATGAGTAAGGGTTTGGATTTCTGCATTGTTGTAGAATTCCATTGTGTCCAGCATGCTCACTTTCTTAGTGCGAGCAGTAATGAAGAAAAGTAGGCCTTGTTGATTTATGTAATTCAACGCCTCTACATTTTCTTCGTCCAAATCTTGTTCATAGAAGTATCTGATATACTTCCCTTTGGTAAAACCTTGCATCATCCGTTCACACTTTGCAGTGTCAGGATATGCAGGAGGCATGGGTCTTTACTGTTATGCGGTTATTGGCCAACACGATTTTCACCGTGTTTTTCACCGGAGTTTCAGCCGGAGTAGGAGCAGTGCTTTTTCCAGCACTTTCTGCCTTGGAGGACTTGGTTGTCTTAGATGATTGTCTCTTGGGAGCCATCTCTTATATAGTCGGTAAGGGTTGACAGTGTACGAAAAAGAGACTTTTCTTTTTGACCGGAGGTACATTAATTCAGAGCACAGGCTACGGAATTTTTGCAGAGAAAGGAAATGTGAGTTAAAGAATTTTATCTTTTTCTAACTCTTCATTTATATAGTATCTCTGTTATGTGAGAAGCTCAATGGTTTTGAGTTCTCAGCAAGGGTAAAACAGAGATTCATTGAGTTAGTGGAGCCTTTGCATTAAATGCGTAGTGGACCACTAACACGAAACCGTCAGAGCATACTTTCTCTTTGTAATGTTAACCGTTGGATCATCTGATTTAAAATCAATGGCCACGATTGTATTTCATGTCATGATTTACAACAAGTTTATCTGTGCCATGATTAACATCACAATTGATTTTACCTTGATTCACGGGATTTGATCTCTTCTACTTCAACGCTAATTGCTTGCTGAAGTATATAAGAATCCTTTTAGCAATTTTAGTCAATCTAACTTTAGCAGTTACCTTTTCAAGTAACAAGCCTTGTATTTGCTGAAAGTTCCCCCTTAATCAAATTCTCATTTTACTTTAGGGTCAAATATATTTCTGAGTTCCCGTCTCAGCAAATTCTTTTTATATTGAGATATCCTTAGGTAAATTCTGAGAAGCATTTTTACTCTTTGCCGAGTTCCCGTCTCAGATTTTCTTTTGATACTTGAGTACCTGTTTCAGTATCCTTGATTGTTTGAGTACCAGTTTCAGCAATCTTTAAAGTTTTCTTACTGAGTTCCCGTCTCAGCAAGTGGTCAAGGTTTCCTAACAAATACCCGGTTTGAAGGATTTACTTGCTGAATGCCTTTTTCAGCAAACATTTTTAGAGTACAACCATCTCTTTTTAGAGAAGTCAGTGGAAGGGACTTTTTAAGGAACAAATAGCCTTTATGCAACCATTATCTTGCTGAATGCTTGTTTCAGCAATCCACGAAATGTGTCCCTTTTTATTGAGGTAGTTCTATCAATCCAAGGTTATACCTTAGCATTGCAAACCTATTATCTGGTAGGGGCTTAGTAAAGATGTCAGCAAGTTGATCATCAGTACCTACTTTTACAACCTCAATGTCTCCTTTTTCCACATGATCTCTAATGAAATGATGTCTAATATCAATGTGCTTTGTCCTTGAGTGGAACTTAGGATTTTGCGTGATAGCAATAGCACTTGTATTATCACAAAAGATTGGTGTTTTCTTTGCAGAAATACCATAATCTCTTAATTGTTGTTGAATCCATAGGATTTGAGTTGTGCAACAACCAGCCGCAATGTATTCAGATTCAGTGGATGAATTGGCAACATAGGTTTGCTTCTTGCTGAACCATGATATTAATCTTGTACCTATAAACTGACAAGTTCCAGAGGTACTTTTTCTATCAAGAGTTGATCCTCCATGATCAGCATCAGAATAACCTACCAATTCCAATCCAGAATCTTTTGGATACCATAATCCAACATTGACTGGACCTTTAACATATTTCAGTATCTTGAGTGCCTTTTTGTACTTTGATTCTCTTGGATCAGATTGGAATCTTGCACACGCACAAACAACTTACTGAATGTCAGACCTACTTGCTGTTACATACAGCAAGGAACCAATGAGCTTCCTATACTTGTGTTCATCAACACTTTTGTCTTGTTTAGTATAGCCCAATTTGGTACCAACACTCATGGGGATCTTTTTAGGTTTTTCTTCCTCTTTGATCCTGAACTTTATGAGCATTTCCTTTGCATACTTTGCTTGATATATGAATCTTCCATCTTTGACTTGCTTGACTTGCAATCCGAGGAAATAATTCAATTTGCCCATCATACTCATTTCAAACTTGTTTTTTATCATGAGTTTGGCAAAATCATCACAAAGTTGCTTGTCCTTAGATAAAAATATTATGTCATCCACATAAATCTGGACTAACAGTATTTTACCATCATGGTTCATGGTAAATAAGGTTTTGTCAACTTCACCATTCTTGAAACCATTATCCAGCAAGAACTTAGCTAAGGTATCATACCAAGCTCTTGGTGCTTGATACAACCTTCTGAAGCTTGTATACCATCTTGGTTTCTAAGGGAATTTCAAAGCCAGGGGGTTGTTCTAGGTAGACTTCTTCTGCAAGTTCACAATTTAGGAATGCACTTTTAACATCCATTTGATAAACAATGAAGTCATTATGAGCAGCAAAGGCTAAGAAAAGTCTAATAGCATCCAATCTTGCAACTGGTGCATAAGACTCATCATAGTCCAATCCTTCAGTCTGGCAGTAACCTTGAGCAACTAAACGTGCTTTGTTCCTTGTTACTTCTCCAGACTCACTCAGCTTGTTTCGGAACACCCACTTTGTACCAATTGCTTTCTTTCCTTTAGAAAGGGGTACAAGTTTCTAGACTTTGTTCCTTTCAAATTGATCCAGTTCTTCTTGCATTGGCTTGATCCATTCAGAATGCTTTAAAGCTTCTTCTATGGTCTTGGGTTCAATTTCTGAAACAAAGCAAGAGAACTAACCTTCTACTTCAATGACGTTTGCTTCTTCAGCAAGTTCTTGATTAGTAGATACTTTGGATCTAGTCACTTGGCGTTTGTCAAAATCACCAATCATATCTGTAGAGGGATTATTTCTAATCCACTTATTAACAGGTTTTATGCTCTTTGGACCTGGATAAGTTTGTGTTTCAACATGTACTCTTCAGCATGTACTTGTTCAGTACTACTGGTATCTTGTTGTGTCTCTGCTGAAATTGGTTCATCAGCAACTGCTTATTCATCATTGCTGGATTGAGGTAACTAGTCAGTAGACACAAGAAGTTGCGTAGTTTCAGCAACATCTGGAGGAACCACGTCTTTAGCCGGAAATTCTTTATCATGAACTATATTCATCTTGTCATGACTTGGGGGAGAGAGTGTCATTGTCAGAATCATCACTTAGTTCAATTGATTTGATATTTCTAGCATCAGATTCAGTTCTTTGCTCGTGTATGAGTAATTTCTTCATACACTCTGATATTTCTTCTTCAGCAGGGACTCCTTGTGATTTTTCATAGAATACAACATGCACTGATTCTTCGATCTTTTGTGCTTTTTTGTTGTAAACTCTATAAGCTTTGCTATGCAAGGAGTAGCCAAGAAATATGCTTCGTCCGCCTTTGGTTGAAATGTTCTTAAGTATTCTCTACATTGTTAAGAACAAAGCATTTGCAACAAAATACTCTTAGATGGGTGATGTTAGGAGGTCTTCCAACAAATACCTTGATGACAGTGTTTTTTAACACTATCATTCGGGTCTTTTTCACCAATTTAGCTATCCTCTTACATGCATTTTAGTGTATTTTGTTAGAATAGTGTTACGTTTGCATTTTCTTTGATATTTTCAGGATTTAGGTGAAAATCGCACTTTTGGATGTGAATCATGGCGAAACAATGAAGTTTTGGTGCAACGAGATAACCCGTGGTGTGTCAAGGAGTACCGGGACGAGTTTCCAGGCCAAAAGACCATGTTTCGGAGCTCAAAACCGTGCCAAAGGCCAAAATCGAAGACCCGGAGGAAGAAAAGGCACGGGCAACTCTCTGCCGTGCCAGGCACACCGCCTGGTGCCAGGCAAACCGCCTGGTGTCCGACGGTCCGCCTGGGAGCATCCAACAGCAATATATATATTTTGTAATACTTGCGAATTTTCATATCTTAGATCATTATTTTGCAGACTTAAACCCTAGAGCTTGTTCTGGGTATTGTTTCTCTTAGAACCATTAATTCTTAGCGATTTGGGAGCATTGAGTAGAGATTTGGACATCAATTGATCTCACCTTGCTAGATCTTTGTGAGTTTAGCAATTCACCGGAGATTGACAACCTTTGGTGGTAACGTTGTATCTCACAATTTCTGCTATTTATCTTTCAATTCAACTATGTTTTCTTATATGATTGCTATCGGTGTTTATGATTTTGATATGAGTAGCTAAACATCTAGTTGGTGATAGTATGTAAATTCATAGCTAGGGTTCATAGTATGCATGACTGAGTTTCTGAGTCTTTTACTTGTTTTATTATTATATTCGAATCTTTGATCCGACTAAGCCAAATATCTTCGTAGAAAAGTGTTAGAAACACTAGGACAATTCAAGATCATCGTTTTCAATATCTTCAATTACAAGTACTGCCTGAACTAAGATTGACAACCTTAGCCAAGTATTAGTATAGATAGGAAGCTTTCAAAATACACGTCTACAAATCTGTTTTTTTGTGTATGTTAATTTGAATTACTTTTAAAGCAGTACGAGTTGCACTTTCATGCATAATTTGAACCTGATGCTTAGAATGATCATACTATCACCAGCTCTCATCATATATTGTTAAGTCGAGCATTGGTGTGGGGCGCACCGCCTCCCACCAGGGGCGGTCCGCCCCACAGCTCCAGAACACTACAAATCGGGACTTAGTCCCGAATCCTTCCATTATTCATCCTTCTTCCTCCTCTCTTACTCCCAAAACCAAAAATCTTCAAAAACATTATCTCTTCCATAATTCTTCCAATTCTCCACCAAATTTCGTGTTCTTTAGCTTGAATCGAAGCCCATTACGTGCTCTTCATCTTCATCCGAACAAATCTCTTCATACTTCATCCAATTTCCAGATCTGAGGTAACCTCTCAAGAACCCTAATTTTCGAAATTGGGGGTTTCTTGATTTTTGCTTCAATTGAGCTTATATGTTGTATAGGTTACTTGTTTGTGTATTTATTACATGATTTCTCTATCAATTGCATGCTTAATTTTGTTGGGATGGTTGAATTGGGGCTTTTGCTCAATTAGGATTTCTAAGTCTTGATTGCATTGTTTTGATTCTTTCATGCCTTATTAAATTTGAGAAAATTGATATGATGATTATGAATTACTTGGTAGAACACTTGATTAGGTAGATTGTGAGTTTTTTGGTGATTTTCGACCCTATGGTATGCATGTTCCCTTATGAATTTGAGGTTATTCGCTGTCTAGCATGAGCTTTGATTGTGATATAGTACATGATTGAGATGCATGATTGTTCTTAGCATAGGTTAGCTAGACTAGAACATGGGTTAAGGGAGTAGAGTTAGTCGAAGTTGACACTCGATTACTTGCACACATTGCATTTGCATTAGCATATCGTTTTTGTTGAGTACAAGATACTAATTGCTGCATTCTAGGTACCATGCTTCGTGATAAGAAGAAAGCAGGGACATCCAAGATATAACGACCCTACCAATCCGGCCGGTGTGGTTACTCATGGGCACTCTCCGGGGTGATATGCTGGCCCCACAGACCAACACGAGTTCTAATCCGCGCACTTTGTCCTCACTCGTGCGCGCACCGGGAGCTTCCCAGTGGGTCACCCATCCTAGAATTGCTCCAGAGCAAGCACGCTTAACTCTGAAGTTCTTCTAGGTGGATTCCCGAAAAGAAAGGTGCCCCTTGATGGTATGAGTAGCGTTCTCAACCCTTTTAAGCTTCTGAAATCTAGGGCGTTGCACAAGAGCAATAAGGGAAAGGGAGCAGCCTCGAGCTCCCGAGCCAGCGAAGCCTATGAACCATCGCTCCAAGCGATCTCCATTTGACTGGATCTTGAGGAGGAAGCTGCAATTAAGCCCCGCCGAATAGTCCGTGACCGCAAAATCCAAATCCCAGCAAGTTATGCTAACACACCGGCATGCCGGATGCTCTATAGCTTGGAGGGGAGAAGGAACTGGAAGTGGTACACCTCCAACCGGTTCAATGGGTACGATGTATCGCTACTTCAAGAGTTCTACATAGGATAAACAGACCGTGCGGACATGGGGGGCATCCCAGTATGGAACACACTAGTGCCGTGGACCCTCCCCCCCCCCAATCGATTTCTGACATCATCCACTTAGGGGAACGGGAGTTCACTAGGAGTGCACACGTATACAAGTTCTCGAGGGCAGGCCGGTTGATTGACGACAGCGTCACAGAGGTGATCTTCCACAGGGATTATGTGTACCCATATGGCAATAGACCGGAGAGACTAGATAGGAAGGACCTCAATCTTGAGGCTAGGACGGCTATGAAGTTCATCATGGCCAATCTCATTCCTCGGACCAATGATACTTCGATTCAACCATGGTATGCAGAGCTTATCTACTGTCGTTTGGGTAGGCATCGTATTGACATCGGCAACATCATATATGAAGGGTACGAGAGGCATTGGAACAAAAAGAAGAAGCCCTTTGTCTTTCCTTGCCTGATCACAGCCTACTACAAGTACTACGGGGTTGATGGTATTGATGAGACGGGCTCAGTCACCTCAGCCTTGACTCCAGCATCTATCACGGAGCAGGAGCATAGGTTCCGACAGACCATACCTTCAGCTGCCGCCGCTGATGATGCCCCACCTTCCCCACCGAGTGATGGGGATGACATGGAGACCGATGATCGGGACCCTATTCCAGACACCGCCGCTCCTAGTGGGTCACAACAGCCACCGCGGGTCACATGTGGTTCCCGAGGATTTGATTTTACTGAGCTCACGACCTACCTCGATGATAGATTCCGTGGGTTCGATGCCAATGTTGCAACTCTGACCACCACTGTACAGGGTTTGCAGCATACTCTTGATGGATATGTTGCCCAGCACAATAGTGATTGGGAGCTCGCGGAGGCGCATCGCCGAAACGATAGGCAGCTCATTTTGCAGCAGCAAATGCTCTTGGACCGGCAGCAGGAGACCCTACAGCAGTCTCATGATCTTCTCTCTGACATGTGGAACGACTATTACGGGGATTATGACCCGGATTACTAGTCTTTTCACATGTCCATTATGGTATACTCAGCCGACAGAGGCCACACATTCGGTAACATCAAGTATCACTTTATATTCCTCATTCTCTCTTTTGCTGGGGACCAGCTTGAGCTTCATCTAGGGGGGGGGTGTTATGTGAACTATGATGTTAGTATTGTATGACTTGTGTCGTTGAGTATTGTATCATGTACCTTTGTTTGCACGTTACCGCTTTCTTAGGATTTAGTTTGTTCGTATGCATTCATCCTTAGTCTAGTTTTGCATGATGTTGTGTGGAGTTTATTGCCAAATTTTTTGAACTTTTATATTGTATAGACTAAGTGTTTGTGACCATTGCCCATACATTGCATCTCTATGTAACATTTTGAGGTTTGTCTCGCTTGGCTTGTCATATTTGTATGTGCAGTAGTTAAACTTGGTAGTCTCGACATCACTATGTGGTCTTTTCTCTACTGCGGTTCGTGAAGGCCTTATAAAATGTTGCATGTTAGAGTTTTTGGTTGTATTCTCGTGTAAATATGTACCTAAGAGGCAACAAGTCTTCACCTTGCTGTTTGAGATTGCTAAATGCCTTGGAAGGAGGTAGAGTGAGGTGTGTAATCCTTTGTTTGAAACCTATTCTAACGAATAGGTTTGGGAGGGGGTTACTCTTTGTATGACTTGTTCTTCGTATAGTTGAGTCGTGTTGAGTTTGTTTTTCTTTTTCTTGTGAGTTTGTACTCCAACCTATTCTTTCGAATAGGTTTGGGGAGGTCGTTGTAGTGTCATTGTTATCCTTTCGTTGTAATTTCATTGTGCTACTGTTGGCTATATAAAAAAAAAAGAGAAATGAAGAAAAAAAGAAAAAAAAAGGAAAAAAATTGAAAATTCCAGAAATCTGGAAACAGAAAAAAAAAAGAATAAGACCCAGAAAAACAAAAGAAGGGTTCAAGCAAGCCAAAAACCAGTTTTAGCAAAGTATTGCATTATTTTTCAGCTTTTGTAGTAGTTCGTAATCGAGTTGTAAAATCTTCCTTGTGTTTATCGTGTCGCCTAGTCCAAGGCCTGTTCTAGACCACCCTCGTCCTGCCATTCCGGAAGGGGTGAAGAGTTTTTGCTTTAAGAGTCGGGTAGAATAGGGGAGTGTTGTCTTTTAGGGAACCCTCCTTCGTTTGATGAGAGCCAGTACTGGTTCGACCTCTCTTGAGGGAAAGTCTCACTTGGTGAACAGTAGTAAGCCCTCAGTTTCATAGGCACGGGGCAACCATTTGTATTTTAATATGCAACATTACATTGTCATTGACTAGGTCCGGGTAGAGAATGTTACGAGAGACTCGCTTGTTTAACAAAGTGCATATGTGAATGTATATAGTTTCAATCGAGACATTCTTCAACCTACTTCGATGTTATGATTTGTATGGTCTTTGTTCATAAACATTTGGTAGATACAATCGATTAGTTCTTGTTTGGCATGAGACTCCTCTTTGTGTTGCATGTAGGATGCATAGAGTCTAGCTAGTTGCTTGAGGACAAGCAAAGGTTCGGTTTGGGGAGTTTGATGACAATGTTTTTTACACTATCATTCGGGTCTTTTTCACCAATTTAGCAATCCTCTTGAATGCATTTTAGTGCATTTTGTTAGAATAGTGTCACGTTTCCATTTTCTTTGATATTTTTAGGATTTAGGATATGAATCATGGTGAAACAATGTAGTTTTGGTGCAACGAGATCACCCGTGATGTGTCAAGGAGTACCGTGCCAAAGGCCAAAATCGAAGACCCGGAGGAAGAAAATGCACGGGCAACTCTCTGCCCGTGCCAGGCGCACCGCCCGGTGCCAGGCGGTCCGCCTGGTACCAGGCGGTCCGCCTGGGACCATCCGACAACAATATATATTTTCTTAAGCCCTAGAGCTTGTTCTGGGTATTTTTTCTCTTAGAACCATTAATTCTTAGCGATTTGGGATCATTGAGTAGAGATTTGGAAATCAATTGATCTCATCTTGCTAGATCTTTGTGAGTTTAGCAATTCACCGGAGATTGATAACCTTTGGTGGTAACTTTGTATCTCACAATTTCTGCTATTTATCTTTCAATTCAACTATGTTTTCTTATATGATTACTATCGTTGTTTATGATTTTGATATGAGTAGCTAAACATCTAGTTGGTGATAGTATGTAAATTCATAGCTAGGGTTCATATTATGCATGATTGAGTTTCTGAGTCTTTATTTGTTTTATTGTTATATTCGAATCTTTGATTCGACTAAGCAAAATATCTTCGTAGAAAAGTGTTAGAAACACTAGGAGAATTCATGATCATCGTTTTCAATATCTTCAATTACAAGTACTGCTTGAACTAAGACTGGCAACCTTACCAAGTATTAGTACAGATAGGAAGCTTTCAAAATACACGTCTACAAATCTGTTTTTGGTGTTTGTTAATTCGAATTACTTTTAAAGCAGTACGAGTTGCACTTTCATGCATAATTAGAACCTGATGCTTAGAATGAGCATACTATCACCATCTCTCATCATATATTGTTAAGTAAGTCTAGATAAATTTGTTTTCTGAAATTATAATAGTTATTTAGTTAAAGCTAGTTAAGTCCCTAGAGATCGACACTCGATGTCATCTTACCTCTACACTACGTGTTTTGTGTAGTTGTGAGTTGCCCTTTGGCTAAAACAAATTTATTTGATTGTTCGAAAGTGACAATCTCGTTCATCATAACTCATAGGGAGTTTTGTTGTATTCCTTAGTTATCAAGCATCTATTTTGAGCATAGCAGGAGGTATTAATCGCTTCAACCCAATAAGCTTCACTTATTTCAGTGTCAGCAAGCATCGTTCTAGCTGCTTCCTTAAGGGTACGATTCTTCCTTTCAGCAACACCATTTTGTTGAGGTGTCCTTACTGAGGATAACTGATGTTGTATGCCTTTTGAAGTGCAATACTATGTACTGGTTTACAAACTCAGTACCATGGTCTGCTCTTATGACTTTTACCTTGTCATTTTTCATGACTTCGAGCTTAATCAGCAAGTTAGGTATTTCAGTCCTTGCTTCAGACTTGTGGTTGATAAGTACTGCCCAAGTGAATCTTGAATAGTCATCTACCACCACAAGACCATACTTCTTGCCAACATTGCTTGTTGACGAAGATTCAAACAAGTCCATGTGCAAGAGTTGTAATGGTTTTGTAGTTGACGGTACTGCTTTGTTCTTGAAAGAAGTTTTGGTTTGCTTTCCTTGCTGACATGCATTGCAAACACCATCCTTTTTAAAAGTAACCTTAGGTAATCCAACTACAAGTGCCTTTTTAAACAGCTTATTCAGCGACTTGAAGTTTAGGTGACTTGTTTGGTTATGCCATAACTACGCATTTTCAGCAAAAGCAATCATGATCTGAGACAAGGCATTTTTCAACGATTGTTGAAGACCAATCTACGGTGTAGAGACCTCCTGATCTTCTAGCAACCATAATAACCTTCTTTGTCTCAAAGTCAATAAGTTTATATTCATCACTTTTGATTTTGATGAAGTAACCTTTGTCAGCGAATTGACTCATGCTGAAAAGGTTAAACTTGAGATTTTTGACATAAAGAACTCCCGAAATGGTAATGCATCCTAACTTCATGTCACCATAACCTTTAGTAGAACCAAAGCCTCCACCAGCAAACCTTATTGTTGGACCTTTAGACCACCGTCTATAATTTATAAGCTTTTTCTTGTTGCCCGTCATGTGCTTTTGTTGGTCCCTTTAAACAACAAGAAAAGACTGGGGGGGGGGGTTGAATAGTCTTTTCAAACTTTCGTCGTTTAAAATTTTTCTCAGCAAGTGCTTATTACTTTTCAGTAATGAGTTTGTTGATACTTAACTCTCTCAGCAAGTACTAGTTACTTTTCAGTAACGAGTTTTACTGGTACTTTAAAAACAGAGTGCGGAAGTGTTTATACAATAAGTGCTTTTCAGATAGTGCTAGTTTCAGCAAGTGAACAGAGTGGCAGTGTACAATAAGTAAAGCTTGCTGAAAACTAAATACGGTAACTTAAATCACACACAACACTTCTATAGTGGTATCTGAGAGTGGCGTAATCTCTCAACTAATCCACTTTGTCCTTTCTAGGACTCAATCCACTAAGATAAGATTGAGGTTCCTTACAAATCCTATCTAAACCGATTCTTCAGAAACCAAAGCACACTTGCTTCGTTTCCAACCTAACTAGAGAACTGTAACCTTGTTCTCCACCAAACTTGGGACTTATAATCAGCAACACAATGCTTGATTAATTCCCCCTGAATTTCACGCCTGAAAAAGGGTGTTTATCAGTTAGAGAGGTTTGGGATGAGATGACTTGAGTATAACTTTTTCAGCTATAACAAGTTATCTAAAGAAACACAACTTGTAATACTTTTCAGTAAACACGTTAAGTTGTTTCTGGTGTCAAGACTTGTTCTTGTTCGAAAGAAAGAACACTTAACTAATTTCTTAGCCGTGAATGTTCTACTTCTTCACAAGTAGCTTTTGTTTCAAGCTTAAGTCTTGGAACGGATCAATAGGCAGTAAAGAGTATGGAAGATTGAGTGTTTAAGCACAAGTGAGTTTGATCACGTTGTTTACACACTTCAACTCTTTTCCGTATGACCTCTATTTATAGTGAATCAAGGGAGCCGTCTGAATTTCAAATTCTAAGGCTTTGTTCCTTAAGATGTCACTATCTTGCTTTTGTACTTTCAGCAACGTCCTTCATTTGTCTTCTAGTCTTCATGTTCTTCGCGTGCTTACTTTGCATTTAATGTTCATTTGAATCGAATTTTCAGCAAGGAGGCTACATATGTATTTCAGCAAGCAGTCAGTCTTAGTTTCAGCAAGCACAACATACTCTGTCATATAGATTTTCACTTATGTGAGCTGTTGCTGAAAATCTCACTTTCTGAGCAACATGTGCCTTTGTAGAGATACCGTTCTCAGAATTCTTCTTAAGTCTTCAGTCTTCGAATCTTCAAGTTTCTGAGCGGTTCTAGTGCTTCAATAGTTCATTTGTAAAAACAAAGTACATCATCAGCAAACTAAAGCACCTAACTAGTACCGACACTAAGTCTTCAGCAAACGTTCCCCTTTTACAATGTCCTTAAAATTCTAAATTCCTATGGACCTTAAGAGTACTAGTTACTGGACTTTCCGTAATTTAGCATGGTTAATTGCTCATCAAAATTACAAGTTTCCTAACATATTTCCCCCTTTTTGATGTTAGCAATCCATGGCTAAATTAATTGTTACCCTTTTAGAGGTTTTTGATGTTGAATAAATCAGTTGATTAATGCAAGCATACTTGAATAATAAAGCAGTAAGCATAAGTAGTTTGCATAATCAAAAACCAATAAGAGTCAAAAGTTTATTGCTGATAGTTATCTTTCAGTAAGTTTACAAGAAAGTTCATAGATAATTAACTAAAGTAATTAGCAACAAAACAAACAAAGCTTTTACAAGGGACTTAAGCTATTCCAGCAGAAGATTGTCTAAGAATCTCCCTTACACTCTTCTCAGCAAGAGCAGAGAATTCAACACAGTCCTTCTCGTAATCTTGAAGTAGCTTACGGACTTCAAGTTGAATAATCCTTGCATTCTTGCAGGTAGTATAATGATGCTTTTCACCATTCATTTCTTTGTAGTGAAGCACCCACAAGTGCATGCCCCAATTGCTAGCATGGAGAAGTTGAGTATCTGAAATGCCCTTGTTAGCATGAATTTTCCTTAACCAGGGAAGATCTTCTTCTTGATCCTTAGCAGTGAGATAAAAATACTCATAAGGAATCAAGCCATATTTCTTCTTGGACTTCTTGGTTGTAGGATCACTATAGTAAGCAACATCAATCGGCTTGATCAAATCAGGTTCTTGTTTCATTTTCTTGCTTATTGAAGTTCTTCTTACTAAGATCTCTAAATTCAGCCATTTTATAGCAATGTTCCTTGGGTAGGGAGGAGGATTCCTTTCTTTTCTTTCCACATTCAATTCAATACAAGTGTACATTTGATTAAGTACAGCAGTTGGAAAGAAATCATTGGCCAAAAGATCATCCAGCTTTATGATCCAACAACCATGTAGGTTTCTGATCACATTCTGAGCTGTTTCCTCATTGCTGGTCTTTGTATATTCAATGCCAGTGCCAATTGCAATGCTGGCTAGCCTTCTTTCTTCCTGTCTTTGCCTTCTTCTTCTTGACTTAGCTTTTTCTCGATCTATTGTTGAAGATCTAGAGGCAAAAGAGAAGTGTTTGGATAGGCCAGATGGAGTTAAGGCAGAAATAGGCTTACCTCTTATAGCTTGAGCTATTGTTTGGTCATCATCATTATCATCATCTTCATTCAGATCTTGATGACTTTCAGTGTGACAGTATTCTTGAGTTTCAACAGAAGTTCTTCTCGTTTTTGGATTTGCTGAACTTCTCTCAGAATCTGTTTCAGCTCGTTTCTTAGAACTTTGCTCTTTTTCAACAAGTGGTTCTCTGGGAGGTGGACCAGGCAAAATCAATGGTACTTCAGCAGAGGGTTTGTTTGATCTTGAAGACTTTCTTTTTCTATCTTCCCCATTAGATATGGATTGCATCATAGGTCTGATGTGTAGAGAGAAAAACTCATTGCAATTTTCAGCAAGAGTACTTAGGCTGTTGTATTTTAGAATCATGTCTTTCTAATCTGTGGTTAGCTTAGACAATTCTTCCTTAATAAACGCCAAATTCTCCTCATGTCTGTGCTCATTTTCGACTTTTTCTTCAAGAATAGCCTAAGCCTTTTTCAATGCACTTTTAGCAAGTTTGAGTGCTTGACTCACATCTTCTTCATAGCTTTTGTGGTGTAGACTGATGTCTTTTGAGCTATGGTAAGTGTAGTAGTGCGTTTCAGCATTGTAGTCAGTATTTTGCCAATGTCAAGCGGACTCTCAGCAAGCAATGCATCATCCTCTTCTTGGCATGCTTTGTGAACAACCATTAGTGCCTTTATTCTGGGAGTAAAGTCCTCAATGTTTGGAAACAGCACTAGAGAGGGAGTAAGTGAATGAGCTTTGATCTCAGTAGCGAATTGATCATCATTTCTCAGCAAGCGACTTCTCTCAGCATCTCCTTCATCAGTTTGGAGAGATGGTGGAGGAATGTTAACCTCTGTGGGTTCAACTTTCTTTGTCTTTTCTTCTTCATTTGCTGAGAAGTTAGATAGATCTTCTTCGTCATCAGATTCGTCAAGGCCAACAACCTTGATTCCCAAATCTTTAGCTTCAGACACTTTTGGTTGAGTGGTTGCTGAGGGAAACTCTTTGGACTCAACGACTGGAGTTTCACCAGTAGTAGGTGGAAGGGAGGAGACTTCCGTGTTGTTCACTCCTGAAGATTGAGCAATATCTAGATTTTGCGTATGTCTAGCATGAATCTGTAGGCTATTTTGTAAAGCTCTTTGATAATCTTCATCCATTTCTTCTTCTCCAAGGTTTGGATCAGTGACCTTAGCTTCGGGTGTTGTTAACTCGGCATCAGAAAGCTTAGCTTTTCCAGTGTGCATTTCAGCACGCTTTCTGGCGTACTCTTCTTCAGTTTCAGCAACTTGTTCAGTTGCTTGAGTACTTGTCTCAGCAGGAGCAGGAGTAGATTCTTGGTGCTGACTAGGAGTTTGGTCAGCTTGTTGATTATCAGTGTTTTGATTTTCAGTTTCAGCGACTGTCATTTTTACTCCGCCAGCATCAGGACTAGGACCTTGATTATCATCATCATCGTCCTTGCTGTCCTTAGAACCTTTGGCTTCATCATCACTGGTATCTTTAGGGATATTTTCATCCTCTTCTTCTTCATCATCGTATGTTAGTGTGACTAAATCGAGATGTTTGTACATATCGGCACTTGTAACTTCCTCTTCTTCATTGATTTTGTGGGGATCAGCCACCACGGGTACAAAGGAACCCTTGAGCATCACAGCTTGTTCAGCTGGAGAGGCAATCTTGAACTTTGCTTTCATATTCTCTCTGATTATAGCAATCATATTTGAGCTCATTAGCTGAGAATAAGTAAGTTCTTCTAGAAGTATGGAGTGTACAAACGTCTTAAGTTCTAGTAGAGAGATTCTATTTTTCTCATTGGACAGATGGAGGAGAAGATCGGAACAATCCATCCTTCTATACCTTTGCCAATTGCTGACAGACTTAGCAACTCTGGTCAAGGTATTCTTTTTGAAGTTTGAATAAAGTTCTTTAGAACTAACTTCAAGATCTTCAGTGATATGAACCACTTCATCGGTCTCCTTTTGAGCCTGAATAAGAATAAAGTTAAGTTCAGGAGAGTTTTGGAAAATAGCTTTAGAGTCTAAAACTGTAACATGATTTACCTGCTGACTTTCAGCAAGCTCATGTTGCACACTAAGTTGTGCTGGTACTATTTCCATTTATTCAGGAGCTTGGGCAGCATCCTTGAATTGTTCATCCTGAAATAACTTTATATTAGATACAAGTACTAAGTTTTCAAACTTAGTAGAATTACCAAAACTTTCATCTACCTACTGAACAGGAGTTGTGGATTCTGGTGTAGAAGTTTCAGCAATCTTCTGACTTGTATCTTGAGAAGTCTTTAAAGAAAGAATTATATTAGCTAAATATAAAGTGTCAGATAGTGAAGTTTTGCTTATATCTCAGTTAACTACATGCTGAAGAAGAGCAGGTGGTGACTCACTCCTTTCAGCAATGATAGCAGCTTCATCATCTGGGACTTGTTCTTTAGCAGACTTCTTTCCTTTCTCTAATTGAGAAGGCTGTGCAGAATCAACAATCTCCCTTGTCTCTGAATTGACAAGTTGAGCAGAGACATCTTGACCTCTAAGTTCACTACTTGTCATGAACATGTCTACTGACTTGTTGGAGTTGTCTTCAATCTCCAAGTCCATTTGCTGGCTTACATCAGTCGACACCAGTTGAACTTTGTCAATAGAGGTCATAGGTGAACTAGGTCTAATATTCTCAGCATCTTAAGATGCGTCGTCAAATACTGTCTGTTGTTGTGTTTCAGAAACCTCTGGGACTTGAACCATTGCAGTTTCAGCAAGTGGTTCTTCAGCAATTGCAGCTTCAACAATTTCTTGGACCGGACTAGTTGCTTTTTCAGCAACTGTCTCTTCAGCAACATTTTCAGCAAGTGCAGCTCTTCTCAAATCTGCAGCAATGTCACTTGCTGGTTCCAGAGTATTGTCATCAAGATTATCTACAATGTAGATATCTTCTAAGGGGACTTGGGCAGGATTTTCATTTTCACTGCCATGTGGTCTTGCTTCAGTAGATGAATCAAAGTTAAGTTGATTGCTGAAGGCTTCTGCAAACACTTCAGCAACATCTACTACAGTGGCTTGCGTATCGTCAACCACTGGAACATCGTCATCCTGAATGACATGGACAATTGGAACGGACTTATGTGTCGTTGTTTTCTTTCTTGGGTAAGTCTTTGTCCTTGCTTTTTTAGGAATAGGATCAGCTGATGAATCTGCAGTTTGAGTGTCATCATCAGCTTTCCTCTTTTTCTTCTTAGATTTCTCACTGGGTGCATTAGTTTCAGCAACCGCAGTGGTGTCAGCAGCAACATTTGAAGCTGTTGCATTCTCAGCAACATTTGCAGCTGTTGGATACCTAGCTTGCTGATCAATATCTGCAACATCTGCAGCTGTTGCATTCATGGACTGGTTATCAGTCTCAGCAACATTTGCAGCTGTTGGCTTCTTTGACTTCTTGTCAGCAACCTTAGGTCCATTCTGCTTGTAGAAGGCTCTTCCCACATTGCATACTGATTTCTTAATCGGCAATGGGTTTCTTAGCTGAATCCTGAAACGTTCAAGGATGTAGCATATTTTCAATCCATACATCATTGGAAAGGAAGGTGAGACTGTGTTGTCTTCAACCTTGACCTTGAACTTAGTAGCACAATCAACAAGTCTGTTGAAAATGTACTTAGCCAAGTTGAGTTAAGTTTTATTGTCATGGATATGCATCAGCAATGGCCACCTTCTCAAGCCTACTTGGTCAATTCCTCCAACTTGGGAGTCTAAGACATTGATGAGTAGCAGAGCTACCAGACAAAGTGAATGGCAGAGATGCTTCATTTTTTCGTGCTTTGTCCAAGTCACGGGAGCAATCTCGCCTTTATTCATCCTTTCATTTCTGACATCACAGTAGAAGGCTTCAATTTCTTCATCAGTGGCAGTGATGTGATCTTCAGTTCCAGTAGTTGGAATCTGAAAGATGTTTGCTAAATCAATCCATTTCAGGATGATTTGCACTCCTTGAACTGAGGTAGAAATCACTTTTTCAGTGACTCCGTGTCCGTCAGTAAGGGTTTGGATTTCTGCATTGTTGTAGAATTTCATAGTGTCCAGCATGCTCACTTTCTTAGTGCGAGCAGTAATGAAAGTTGATTAATCAAGTTCAACGCCTCTTCGTTTTCTTCGTCCAGTTCTTGTTCATAGAAGTATCTAATGTACTTCTCTTTGGCAAATCCGCCCCATTGCATCATCTGCTCACACTTTGTAGTGTCGAGATATGCAGGCGGCATGGGTCTTTCAGTTATACGGTCGTTTTTCAACACAATTTTCACTGTGTTCTTTACCGGATATTCAACTGGAGCAGTGCTTTTTCCAGCACTATTTGCATGCCTTTGACGATTTTGTGGTCTTAGAATCAATCCCTTATTATTGAGGTAGTTCAATCAATCCAAGGTTATACCTTAGCATTGCGAATCTATTATCTGGTACGGGCTTGGTAAAGATGTCAGCAAGTTGATCATCAGTACCTACTTTTACAACCTCAATGTCTCCTTTTTCCACATGCTCTCTAATGAAATGATGTCTAATATCAATGTGCTTTGTCCTTGAGTGGAACTTAGGATTTTGCGTGATAGAAATAGCACTTGTATTATCACAAACGATTGGTGTTTTCTTTGCAGAAATACAATAATCTCTTAATTGTTGTTGAATCCATAGGATTTGAGCTGTGCAACAACCAGCCATAATGTATTCAGATTTAGTGGATGAATTGGCAACACATGTTTGCTTCTTGTTGAACCATGATATTAATCTAGTATCTAGAAACTGACAAGTTCCAGAAGTACTTTTCCTATTAAGAGTTGATCCTCCATGATCAGCATGAGAATATCCAACCAATTCCAATCCAGAATCTTTTGGATACCATAACCAATATTGACTGTACCTTTGACATATTTCAGTATCTTAAGTGCCTTTTTGTAGTGTGACTCTCTTGGATCAGATTGGAACCTTGCACACACAAAAACAAACTAAATGTCAGGTCTACTTGCTGTTAAATACAACAAGGAACCAATGAGCTTCCTATACTTGTGTTCATCAACACTCTTATCTTGTTTAATATAACCCAATTTGGTACCAACACTCATAGGGATCTTTTCAGGTTTTTCTTCCTCTTTGAACCTGAACTTTATAAGCATTTTCGTCGCATAATTTGCTTGATTTATGAATATTCCATCTTTGAGTTGCTTGACTTGCAATCCTAGGAAATAATTCAATTTACCCATCATACTCATTTCAAACTTGTTTGTCATGAGCTTGGCAAAATCATCACAAAGTTGCTTGTCCTTAGATCTAAAAATTATGTCATCCACATAAATCTGGACTAAGAGTATTTTACCATCATGGTTCATGGTAAATAAGGTTTTGTCAACTTCACCTCTCTTGAAACCATTATCCAGCAAGAACTTAACTAAGGTATCATACCAAGCTCTTGGTGCTTGCTTTAGACAATATACAACTTTCTGAAGCTTGTATACCATCTTGGTTTCTGAGGGAAGTTCAAAGCCAGGGGGTTGTTCCAAGTAGACTTCTTCAGCAAGTTCACCATTTAGGAATGCACTTTTAACATCCATTTGATAAACAATGAAGTCATTGTGAGCAGCAAAGGCCAAGAAAAGTCTAATTGCATCCAGTCTTGCAACTGGTGCATAGGACTCATCATAGTCCAATCCTTCAGTCTGGCAGTAACCTTGAGCAACTAAACGTGCTTTGTTCCTTGTTACTTCTCCAGACTCACTCAACTTATTTCGGAACACCCACTTTGTACCAATTGCTTTCTTTCCTTTAGCAAGGGGTACAAGTTTCCACACTTTGTTCCTTTCAAATTGATCGAGTTCTTCTTGCATTGGCTTGATCCATTCAGAATGCTTTAAAGATTCTTCTATGGTCTTGGGTTCAATTTCTGAAACAAAGCAAGAGAACAAAGCTTCTACTTCAATGACGTTTGCATCTTCAGCAAGTTCTTGAATAGTAGATACTTTGGATCTAGTCACTTGGCGTTTGGAAATGTCACCAATCATATCCGTAGAGGGATCATCTATAATCCATTTATTAACAGGTTTTCTGCTCTTTGGATCTGGATAGGTTTGCGTTTCAGCATGTGACTCTTCAATATGTACTTGCTCAGTACTACTTGTATCTTGTTGTGTCTCTGCTGAAATTGGTTCATCAACAACTTCTTGTTCAGCATTGCTGGAGGAACTCGTCAGCAGGGACAGGAAGTTGCATAGTTTCAGCAACATCCGGAGCAACCACGTCTTTTGCTGGAAATTCTTTATCATGAACTATATTTATCTTGTCATGACTTGGGGGAGGAGAGTCATTGTCAGAATCATCATTTAGTTCAATTGATTTGATATTCTAGCATCAGATTCAGTTCTTTGCTCGTGTATGAGTAACTTTTTCATACAATCTGATATTTCTTGTTTAGCAGGAACTCCTTGTGACTTTTCATAGAATACAACATGCACTGATTCTTCGATCTTTTGTGCCTTTTTGTTATAAACTATATAAGATTTACTATGCAAGGAGTAACCAAGAAATATCGTTTCATCTGCCTTTGGTTGAAATGTTCTTAAGTATTCTCTACCATTGTTAAGAACAAAGCATTTGCAACCAAGTACTCTTAGATGGGTGATGTTAGGAGGTCTTCCAACAAATAACTCATAGGGAGTTTTGTTGTAATCCTTAGTTATCAAACATCTATTTTGAGTATAGCAGGCGGTATTAATCGCTTCAACCCAATAAGCGTCACTTATATCTGTGTCAGCAAGCATTGTTCTGGCTGCTTCCTTAAGGGTACGATTCTTCCTTTCAGCAACACCATTTGTTGTGGTGTCCTTACTGAGGATAACTGATGTTGTATGCCTTTGGTAGTGCAATACTCAGTTATGTACTGGTTTACAAACTCAGTACCATGGTCTGTTCTAATGACTTTTACCTTGTCATTTTTCATGACTTCAAGCTTGTTCAGCAAGTTAGGTATTTCAGTCCTTGTTTCAGACTTGTGTTTGATAAATACTACCCAAGTTAATCTTGAAAAGTCATCTACCACCACCAGACCATACTTCTTACCAGCATAGCTTGTTGAAGAAGATTCAAACAAGTCCATGTGCAAGAGTTGTAAAGGTTTTGTAGTTGATGGTACTGCCTTGTTCTTGAAAGAAGATTTGGTTTGCTTTCCTTGCTGACATGCATTGCAAACACCATCCTTCTTGAAAGTAACCTTAGGTAATCCAACTACAAGTGCCTTTTTAGACAGCTTATTCAGCGTCTTGAAGTTTAGGTGACTTGTTCGTTTATGCCATAACCATGCTTTTTCAGCAAGGCAATCATGATCTGAGACAAGGCATTTTTCAACGATTGCTGAAGACCAATCTACAGTATTCAAACCTCCTGATCTTCTAGCAACCATAATAACCTTCTTTGTCTCAAAGTCTATAAGTTTACATTCATCACTTTTGATTTTGATGAAGTAACCTTTGTCACCGAATTGACTCATGCTAAAAAGGTTAAACTTAAGAGTTTTGACATAAAGAACTCCCGAAATGGTAATGCATCCTAACTTCACGTCACCATAACCTTTAGTAGAACCAAAGCCTCCACCAGCAAACCTTATTGTTGGACCTTTAGACCACCGTCTATAGTTTATAAGGTTTTTCTTGTTGCCCTTCATGTGCTTTCCACAACCACTGTCAAAGTGCCAAATTGCATTGTTTGTCTCCGTGGCTGAAGTCTGCACAATCAAGAGCAAACAAGTTAATTATCCAATATTGGATGTCCATTAACATGTTCAAGAAAGCGTCCAGTGGAAACCCAAGTCTTGAGTTTTTCAACTTTGACTTGTTTTCTACTTACTGAGAAACTAGAAGGTTTTGAACCGTAAGACTTTTGATCATTGCTAATCAAGTCCACTTTCTGATGTGGTGTCTTGCTTGGTTGACCTCTTTGTTGAACATACTTTTCAGTAAGTTCTTTTCTGGCAAGGTTCCTTCTAGTCCGAGTGTTTTGAGTTTTGTCAGAACTCTTAGGCTTGGTTTTGTTCATCTCTTTGAAGTATATTTGTTGACTTTGCTTATACTCATGAAAAAGTTGACTTTGCTTGGTTTTGAAACCAAGTCCACTTTTCGGAGAATGCTGAGCTTTTGTCTCAGCAACCTTACTTGATCAGGTTTGTCAGCAAAGGTCTTCTGATTACTTCTAGTAATCTTGCCTTTTGACTTAACAAATTGCTTTTCAGCGACTTGTTTGGCGGAATGCTTTACAACATCCTTTTTCTTAACAGTTTGCTTTTCAGCAACCTGTTTTCCGTTTAAAGTCTTGTTACTTTGAGTAGCAACAACGGGCTTTACCAATTACCAAATCTTAAATCAATTTCAAATCTTATGCTGATGTAATAATCTTGAGTAAAGACAAATCACCAATTACGTTTGTACGTGCAACTGATAGTGGTCAACCAGAACTCTATCAGATTGGTCAATCTAAGGTTGCTGAAATATGCAATCAAGTACCTATGACCGTAAATCCCACTGTTGCTACTCAAAGTAACAAGACTTTAAAAGGAAAACAGGTTGCTGAAAAGCAAACTATTAAGAAAAAGGATGTTGTAAAGCGTTCCGCCAAACAAGTTGCTGAAAAGCAATTTGTTAAGTCAAAAGGCAAGATTACTAAAAGTAATCAGAAGACCTTTGCTGACAAACCTGAATCAAGTAAGGTTGCTGAGACAAAAGCTCAACATTCTCCAAAAAGTGGACTTGGTTTCAAAACCAAGCAAAGTCAACTTTTTCATGAGTATAAGCAAAGTCAGCAAAGATACTTCAAAGAGATGAATGAGACCAAGCCTAAGAGTTCTGACAAAACTCAAAACGCTAGGACTAGAAGGAACCTTGCCAGAAAAGAACTTATTGAAAAGTATGTTAAGCAAAAAGGTCAACCGAGCAAGACACCACATCAGAAAGTGGATTTGATTAGCAATAAACAAAAGTATTTCGGCTCAAAACCTTCTAGTTCCTCAGCAAGTAGAAAACAAGTCAAAGTTGAAAAACTCAAGACTTGGGTTTCCACTGGACGCTTTCTTGAACATGTTAATGGACATCCAATATTGGATCATTAACTTGTTTGCTCTTGATTGTGCAGACTTCAGCCACGGAGACAAACAATGCAATTTGGCACTTTGACAGTGGTTGTGGAAAGTACATGACGGGCAACAAGAAAAATCTTATAAACTATACACGGTGGTCTAAAGGTCCAACAATAAGGTTTGCTGGTGGAGGCTTTGGTTCTACTAAAGGTTATGGTGACGTGAAGTTAGGATGCATTACCATTTCGGGAGTTCTTTATGTCAAAAATCTTAAGTTTAACCTTTTCAGCATGGGTCAATTCGCTGATAAAGGATACTTCATCAAAATCAAAAGTGATGAATGTAAACTTATAGACTTTGAGACAAAGAAGGTTATTATGGTTGCTAGAAGATCAGGAGGTTTGTATACTGTAGATTGGTCTTCAACAATCGTTGAAAAATGTCTTGTCTCAGATCATGATTGCCTTGCTGAAAAAGCATGGTTATGGCATAAACGAACAAGTCACCCAAACTTCAAGACGTTGAATAAGCTGTCTAAAAAGGCACTTGTAGTTGGATTATCTAAGGTTACTTTAAAGAAGGATGGTATTTGCAATGCATGTCAGCAAGGAAAGCAAACCAAATCTTCTTTTAAGAAGAAGGCAGTACCGTCAACTACAAAACCTTTACAACTCTTGCACATGGACTTGTTTGAATATTCCTCAACAAGCTATGCTGGTAAGAAGTATGGTCTGGTGGTGGTAGATGACTATTCAAGATTCACTTGGGTAGTATTTATCAAACACAAGTCTGAAACAAGGACTGAAATACCTAACTTGTTGGACAAGCTTGAAGTCATGAAAAATGACAAGGTAAAAGTCATTAGAACAGACCATGGTACTGAGTTTGTAAACCAGTACATAACTGAGTATTGCACTACCAAAGGCATACAACATCAGTTATCCTCAGTAAGGACACCACAACAAATGGTGTTGCTGAAAGGAAGAATCGTACCCTTAAGGAAGCAGCCCGAACAATGCTTGCTGACAGTGATATAAGTGAAGCTTATTGGGTTGATGCGATTAATACCGTCTGCTATACTCAAAATAGATGTTTGATAACTAAGGATTACAACAGAACTCCATATGAGTTATTAAAATGGAAGACCTCCTAACATCACCCATCTAAGACTATTTGGTTGCAAATGCTTTGTTCTTAACAATGGTAGAGAATACTTAAGAACATTTCAACCAAAGGCAGACGAAGCGATATATCTTGGTTACTCCTTGCATTGTAAATCTTATAGAGTTTACAACAAAAAGGCACAAAAGATCGAAGAATCAGTGCATGTTGTATTCTATGAAAAGTCACAAGGAGTTCCTGCTGAACAAGAAATATCAGATTGTATGAAAAAGTTACTCATACACGAGCAAAGAACTGAATCTGATGCTAGAAATATCAAATCAATTAATCTAAATGATGATTCTGACAATGACTCCCCTCCCCCGATTCATGACAAGATAAAAATAGTTCATGAGAAAGAATTTCCAGCAAAAGACCCAATTGCTCCAGATGTTGCTGAAACTATACAACTTCCTGTGCCTGCTGACGAGTTACCTCAAACCAGCAATGATGAACAAGCAGTTGCTGATGAACCAATCTCAGCAGAGACACAACAAAAACCATTAGTACTGAGCAAGTACATACTGATGAGTCACATGCTGAAGAGCAAACTTATCCAGATCCAAAGAGCTGAAAACCTATTAATAAATGGATTAGAGATCATCCCTCTACGGATATGATTGGTGATATTGACAAACGCCAAGTGACTAGATCCAAAGTATCTACTAGTCAAGAACTTGCTGAAGAAGCAAATGTCATAGAAGTAGAAGCTTTGTTCTCTTGCTTTGTTTTAGAAATTGAACCCAAGACCATAGAAGAAGCTTTAAAGCATTCTCAATGGATCAAGGCAATGCAAAAAGAACTGGATCAATTTGAAAGCAACAAAGTCTGGAAACTTGTACCCCTTACTGAAGAAAAGAAAGCAATTGGTACAAAGTGGGTGTTCAGAAACAAGTTGAGTGAGTCTGGAGAAGTAACAAGGAACAAACAACGTTTAGTTGCTCAAGGTTAGTGTCAGACTGAAGAATTGGACTATGATGAGTCTTATGCTCCAGTTGCAAGATTGGATGCAATTAGGCTTTTCTTAGCCTTTGCTTCTCACAATGACTTCATTGTTTATCAAATGGATGTTAAAAGTGCATTCCTAAATGGTGAACTTGCTGAAGAAGTCTACTTGGAACAACCCCCTGGCTTTGAACTTCCCTCAGAAACCAAGATGGTATACAAGCTTCAGAAAGTTGTATATGGTCTAAAGCAAGCACCAAGAGCTTGGTATGATGCCTTAGCTAAGTTCTTGCCCAACAATGGTTTCAAGAAAGGTGAAGTTGACAAAACTTTATTTACCATGAACCATGATGGTAAAATACTCTTAGTCCAGATTTATGTGGATAACATAATATTTGGATCTAAGGACAAGCAACTTTGTGATGATTTTGCCAAACTCATGACAAACAAGTTTGAAATGAGTATGATGGGTAAATTGAATTATTTCCTAGGATTGCAAGTCAAGCAACTCAAAGATGGAATATTCATAAATCAAGCAAAGTATGCAAAGGAAATGCTCATAAAGTTCAGGATCAAAGAGGAAGAAAAACCTGAAAAGATCTCTATGAGCGTTGGTACCAAATTGGGCTATACTAAAGAAGATAAGAGTGTTGATGAACACAAGTATAGGCAGCTCATTGGTTCTTTGTTGTATTTAATAGCAAGTAGACCTAACATTCTGTATGCTGTTTGTGTGTGTGCAAGATTCCAATATGATCCAAGAGAATCACACTACAAAAAGGTACTTAAGATATTGAAATATGTTAAAAGTACAATCAATGTTGGATTACGGTATCCTAAATATTCTGGATTGGAATTGGTTGGTTATTCTGATGCTGATCATGGAGGATCAACTCTTGATAGAAAAAGTACTTCTGGACTTGTCAGTTTCTAGGTACTAGATTAATATCATGGTTCAGCAAGAAGCAAACCTGTGTTGCCAATTCATCTACTGAATCTGTGTACATTGCGGCTAGTTGTTGCACAGCTCAAATCCTATGGATTCAGCAGCAATTAAGAGATTATGGTATTTCTGCAAAGAAAACATCAATCTTTTGTGATAATACAAGTGCTATTGCTATCACGCAAAATCCTAAGTTCCACTCAAGGACAAAGCACATTGATATTAGACATCATTTCATTAGAGATCATGTGGAAAAAGGAGACATTGAGGTTGTGAAAGTAGGTACTGATGATCAATTGCTGACATCTTTACCAAGCCCCTACCAGAGGTTCGCAATGCTTAGGTATAACCTTGGATTGATTGAACTACCTCAATAGTAAGAAATATATTTGGCAGGCATTCAACAAGCCAAAGTATGCTTACATGTATAAAGTCCCTTCCACTGATTTCTTCTAAAAAGTAATTCCTTCAAACCAGGTATTCGTTAGGAAACATGATCACTTGCTGAGACGGGTACTCAGTAAAGGAAAAACTTTAAATTGTTGAAACTGGGATTCAGACAATCAAAGATACTGAAACAGGTATTCAAGTATCAAAAGAAAAACCTGAGACGGGAACTCAGCAAAGAGAAAGAATACTTCTCGGACTTTACCTATGGATATCTCAATATAAAAAGAATTTGCTGAGACGGGAACTCAGAAATATCTTTTAACTCAAAGAAATATGAGATATTTGATTAAGGGGGAATTTTCAGCAAATACAAGGCTTATTACCTAAAAAGGTAAGTGCCAAAGTCAAATTGATTAAAATCGCTGATAAGATTCTCATTTACTTCAGCAAGCAATTAGCGTTGGAGTAAAAAGGATCAAATCCCGTGAATCAAGGTAAAATCAATTTGTGACTGATGAACGAGATTGTCAGACTCGAACAATCAAATAAATTTGTTTTAAGCCAAAGGGCAACTTACAACTACACAAAACACGTAGTGCAGAGGTAAGATGACCTCGAGTGTCGATCTCTAGGGACTAAACTAGCTTTAACTAAATAACTATATATAATTTCAGAAAACAAATTAATCTCTAACTTAACTTAACAATATATGGAGAAAGCTGGTGATAGTATGCTCGTTCTAAGCATCAAGTTCTAATTATGCATGAAAGCGCAACTCGTACTGCCTTAAAAGTATTTCGATTTACAAACACCAAAGACAGGTTTGCAGACGTGTATTTTGAAGCTTCCTATCTATACTAATACTTGGCTAAGGTTGTCAATCTTAGTTCAAGCAGTACATGCAAATTATATATAATTGAATCGATGATCTTGAATTGTCCTAGTGTTTCTAACACCTTTCTACGAAGATATATGGCTTAGTCGGATCAAAGAATCGAATTAAGATAATTAAACAAGTAAAAGACTCAGAAACTCAATCATGCATAATACAAATCCTAGCTACAAATTCACATACTATTACCAACTAGATGCTTAGCTACTCATATCAATAAAACGACAAACAATCATAATCGAAGCAATAATGAAAGAAAGCATGTTTAATTGAAAGATAAATAGCAAAATTGTGAGATACAAGGTTACTACCAAAGGTTGTCAATCTCCGGCGAATGGCTAAAACTCACAAAGATCTAGCAAGGTGAGATTAAACGGTGTCCAAATCTCTCCTCTAGCTCCAAAATCGCTAGGTTACAAAGATTCTAAGAGAAAATATCCCCAGAACAAGCTCTAGGGTTTCTGTCTGGAAAAATATGAAAAGAGATATGAAAATTCGCAGATTTTGGGATATATATATAGAGCTGTCGGAAGCTCCGCGGCACACCGCCGCGTACGGGGCGATGTGCCCGCCACGCGGCGGTGCGCCCCGCACGGGCAGAACGCGGCCCATGCGGAATTCCTCCTTTGGATCCTCGAATTCGGCCGCTTGCACGGTTTTGAGCTCCGAACTTGATCTCTTGGCCTTGAAACTCGTCTCGGTACTCCTTGACACGCCACGGGTGATCTCGTTGCACCAAAACATCATTGTTTCGCCATGAATTACATCCAAAAATGCGATTTCCACCTAAAACCTGAAAAAGAACAAAAGAAATGGAAACGTGAGACTATTCTAACAAAAGGCACTAAAATGCATGCAAGAGGATAGCTAAATTGGTGAAAAAAAAGACTCGAATGATAGTGTAAAAAACACTGTCATCAAACTCCCCAAACCGAACCTTTGCTTGTCCTCAAGCAACTGGCTAGACTCTATGCAACCTACATGCAACACAAAGAGGAGTCTCATGCCAAACAAGAAGAAATAATCGATTGAATCTACCAAATGCTTATGAACAAAGACCATACAAATCATAACATGGAAGTAGGTTGAAAAATGTCTCGATTGAACCTATACATATTCACATATGCACTTTGTTAAACAAGAGAGTCTCTCGTAACATTCTCTACCTGGACCTGGTCAGTGACGACACAATGAAACATGTTAGAATACAAATGGTTGCCTCGTGCCTATGAAACTGAGGGCTTACTACTGTTCACCAAGTTGAGACTTTCCCTCAAGAGAGGTCGAACCAATACTGGCTCTCATCAAACGAAGGAGGGTTCCCTAATAGACAACACTCCCCTATTCTACCCAACTCTCAAAGCAAAGACTATTCACCACTTCCTGAATGGCAGGACGAGGGTGGTCTAGAACATAAGACACGAAAGAAAAGATAGAATATACAAATCGATTACGCAACTCGATTATCTCTTATTCTTTTTCTTGTTTTTTCCTTTTTTTCTTTCCAGGTTCTGGAATTTTTCTCCTTTTTTTTTTTTTTTTTTTTTTTTTTTTTTTTTTTTTGTATATAGCCCCTTTTCTTTTTTTTTTTTTTTTTTTTTTTTTTTTTTTTTGTATATAGCCAGCAGTAGCACAATGAAAGTACAATGAAAGGAAATAACAACGACACTACAACGACCTCCCCAAACCTATTAGAAAGAATAGGTTGGAGTACAAACTCACAAGAAAAATAAAAACAAACTCAACATGACTCACAAAGACGAAAAACAAGTCTTAATGATAGTAACCCCCTCCCCAAACCTATTCGTTAGAATAGGTTTCAAACAAAGGATCACACACCTCACTCTACCTCCTTCATAGGCATTTAGCAATCTCAATAAGCAAGGTGAAGACTTGTCGCCTCTTACGTACATAATTACACGGGAATACAACCAAAGACTCTAACACGCAACATTTTATAAGGCCTTCGCGAACCGTAGTAGAGAAAACACCACATAGTGATATCGAGACTACCAAGTTTAACTAGTTCACATACAAATATGACAAGCCAAGCGAGACAAACCTCAAACTATTCCATAGAGATGCAATGCATGGGCAATGGTCATAAACACTTAGTCTATACAATAAAAAATTTCAAAAAATTTGGCAATAAACTCCACACAAAAATCATGCAAAACTATACTAAGGATGAATGAAAACTAAATCCTAGGAAAGCAATAAACGTACAATGCAAAGGTGCAAGATACCATAACCAACGACATAAGTCATACAATACTAACATCATAGTTCACACAACACACCCCCCACATGAAGCTCAAGCTGGTCCCCAACAAAAGAGAATGAGGAATACAAAGTGATACTAGATGTTACCGAATGTGTGGCCTCGGTCGGCTGAGTATACCAGAATGGACATGTGAACAGACTAGTAATCCGGGTCATAATCCCCATAATAGTCATTCCACATGTCAGAGAGACTGCTGTAGGGTCTCCTGCTATTGGTCCAAGAGTTGCTGCTGCTGCAATATGAGCTGCCTATCATTCCGGCGATGCTCCTCCGTGAGCTCCCAATCACTGTTGCGCTGGGCAACATATCCATCAAGTGTATGATGCAAACCTTGTACAGTGGAGGTCAGGTTTGCAACATTGGCATCGAACCCACGGAATCTGTCATCTAGGTAGGTCCTCAGATCAGAAAAATCAAACCCACGGGAACCACGTGTGGCCCGAGGTGGATGCTGTGACCCATTAGGAGCGGCGGTGTCTGGAATAGGGTCCGGAATACGCTCCCAATCATCTGTCTCCATGTCATCCTCATCACTCGGTGAGGAAGGCGGTGGTGAGTCATCGGCGGCAGCAGCTGAAGTTATGGTCTGTCGCAACCTATGCTCCTGCTCGATGATAAATGCTGGAGTCAAGGTCGAGACGACCGAGCCGGTCTCGTCAATACCCTCTACCCTGTGGTATCTGCAGTAGGCGGTGATCAAGCAGGGAAAGACAAAGGGCTTCCGCTTTTTGTCCCAATGCCTCTCATACTACTCGTAGATGATGGTGCCGATGTCTATGTTATGCCGACCCAAAAGACAGTAGATAAGCTCTGCATACCATGGCTGAATCGAAGTGTCATTGGACCGAGGAATGAGATTGGCTATGATGAATTTCATAGTAGTCCTAGCCTCAAGGTTGAGGTCCCTTCTGTTCAGTCGCTCCGGTCTGTTGCCATATGGGTACACATAGTCCCGGTGGCAAATCACATGTGTAACACTTTCATCAATCACCCAGCTAGCCCTCGAGTACCTGTAGGCATGTACTCTCCCGGTGAACTCCAATTCCCCCAAATTGATGAAATCTGAAATCGCCTACGGGGTCCACGACACTAGTGTGCCCCATACCGGGATACCCCCCATGTCCCTGCGGTCTGTGTATCCCACGTAGAATTCTTTGAGGAGCGATACATCATACCCTTGGAAACGGTTAGAGGTGTACCATTTACAGTTCCTACGTCCTTCCAAGCTGTAGAGCATCCGACATGCCGGTGTGTTAGCATGGCTTGCAGGGATTTGGATCTTTCGGTCTCGGACTATGGATCGGGGCTTAGTTGAGGCAGCTTCCTCCTCAAGGCCCAGCTTAATAGAGAGTGCATGGAGTGATGGTTCATAGGCTCCACTAGCTCGGGAGCTCAAGGCTGCTCCCTTGCCCTTCTTGCTCTTAAATGAGCCTGCTTTCGTCTTGTCTAGAACCATAGTGCCTGAAACGCAGCAATTAGTAACTTGTACTCAACAAAAAACGATATGCTATGCAAATGCAAGTGTGTGCAAGCAAACGAGTGTCAACTTCGACCAACTCTACTCTCTTAACCCATGTTCTAGTCTAGCTACCTATGCTAAGAACAATCACAATTTATCACAATCATGTACTATATCATAATCAAAGCTCATGCTAGATAACGAATAACCTCAATTCATAAGGCAACATGCATACCATAGTATCAAAATTCACCAAGAATCTCACAATCTACCCAATCAAGTGTTCTACCCAATAGTCTATAGTCATCATATCAAATTGCTCGTATTTAAATAGGCATGAATTAATCAAAACAATGCAATCAAGACTTAGAAATCCTAATTGAGCAAAAGCCCAAATTCAACCATTCCAACGAAATTGAGCATACAATTGATAGAGAAATCATGTAACAATCACACAAACAAGTAACCCATACATCATATAAGCTTAACTGAAGCAAAAATCAAGAAACCCCCAATTTCGAAAATTAGGGTTCTTGAGGGGTTACCACAGATCTGGAAATCGGATGAAGTATGAAGAAATTTGTTCGGATGAAGATGAAGAGCACGTAATGGGCTTCGATTTAAGCTAAAGAACACAAAATTTGATGGAGAATTGGTTGAGTTATGGATGAGTGAAGATTTTTGAAGAATTTTTGATTTTTGGGAGTGAAAGGGAGAAGAAGAAGGAAGAATGACGAAAAAAGACGGCTAAAAACGTTTTTGATAGTTCAGGTACTGTGGGGCGGACCGCCCCGGGTGTGGGGCGGTGCGCCCCACAGCTCCAGAGAGCCGCTGGCTCTCTGGAAGTGGGGGGCGGACCACCCCCCCATGTGGGGCGGTGCGCCTCCCACTTGCAGAGGCTGGGGGCCGAATTTTCGAATTTTTCGGCCCCTCGCACAAAATTTTCACTCCAAAATATTTTCCTCACTTAAACACTCGAAAAACTTCACTTAAACACATACAATGAGCACAAAACAAAACACAAAACACAAAAACTTATAAAAAGACAAGTGTTCGATGTATATATGCAATGCAAGAAAGCAATAAAAACTCCGGGTTGCCTCCCGGATAGCGTCATTGTTTAAAAAGTCACTTACTCGACTTCTTCTCGCTCTTTAGTTATTGTCCTTACGGGTACTAGACTTCCCCTTCATCGATCTCGTCCTCATACATAGTACCTGAGAATGAGAGATAACATACGCAGCAGGATCAAAAAAGTTAATAGTATGGGAAACATTAAAGGGAGGACTAGGATCAGATATGGCTTGCAACACATGTTGGTTGCCATCCACCTCAATGGTGCAAGTTCTCCTGTAGATGTTGATTCTGGAGCATAATTTTATTAAGAATGTTCGCCCCAAGAGAACAACATCACTAACCCTGGCGTAGACGCCGGCATCACAACGAAATTGGTATAGACAGAAGCTTCACCAATCTTGACCAATACATTCTTCACAATGCCCTCAGGTCGTACAAAAGATCCATCCGCTAGTTGCACAATGGCTTTGTGCTTCTCAAGCTCTCCTAGGCCACTCTTCTCAAACACATTCATGGGGAGCACATTAGAGTATGACCCCGTATCTAGTGTAGCCCGGACATCATCGAAACTACCAACCCCGATCTTAACATCGAAGCTGTCTGGAATTGGCTCAGGATCCTCTTGCTCCTCATCACTCACATCAAAACCGAGGCCCTTATCTTCCTCCTTAGCGAGTGGAGGCTCACCGTTTTCGCAACACTTGCACGCTCCAACCTTCCTAATAGTAACCTCCACAGGGAGATCTCCCACCAAAGTGATGGACATCGACTTCTCAGTATTTCTAGGCAACTTCCCTTGCTCCCTACTCGCCCCTCGGTCTATTAACTCTTGCACTTTTTGGTGAGCAAGCCTAGTACTTGCCTCCAATTGATCGAGCCGACTCCTCGTCTTCTCGGAATCTTCCTCAAACCTCTTCATAAACCCCTGAGTATTATCAACCATCTTCTGCAAAGTGTCCAAGAGAGCAGCTGATTTGGACTTTGGTGCTTCGGTCCTAGGCGGAGGGTTCTCACAATGATCATTACCGTAGTTGAGATTACTACGGTCTTGGTTGGGTCCATAGGTCTGGTTTTGAGGTGCATACCCTTAGTTGCTTCGGAACCCCTTCTTCCAATATCCACCTCGAGGATTCCTACCATCTTGCCCATAGCTAGCTTCGCCAAGTTCAGCAGCAAACACCTATCCTTCTCCTGCTTCCACCCAATAAACCCCATCATTGGCCAAATCGGACCTACACATATGAGCCCCATGCCCATAGTTCTTGCACACCCTACAAACTCCATTGGAAAGAGGCTGCCCCATCGAGGTCTTAAGAGCCTGCCTCATCTCATGGGCGAAGCCATCAAACCTATCCCCACTCACACCGTTGAACTGCACCTCGGGTTTCGTTGGAGCTTCAACTACCCGCCTCATGTTCATACCCCTAGGGTCCTTGAACTGAGATCCCTTCGCGAGCCTTTCGAAACACGCCCACACATCTTCGGCGGTTTCCTCCTAGATATTCCCTCGGCATTGGAAATCCACAACCTGTTGGCTCTCATATGTGAGCACATTGTAGAAGTGCTGGACAAGGTCGGAGAGTTCCATCCTATGGTGTGGGCACTTTTTCATGAGGTCCTTGTACCTCTCGAGAGCAGTATGGATGGTTTCATCGTAGTCTTGCCTGAAACCACTGATTTGCGCCTTCAGCGCAGTAGTAAGAGTATGGGGGAAATACTTCTCCATAAAATTTGAAAACACCTTAGCCCAGGTGTCAAGTGATCCGGCTTCTAGAAACCCTAACCATGCCTTTGCCTTATCTCCAAGACCTATAGCAAAGACCTTCATCCTTAGGTCATCATCCGTAATCCCAGCTCCAGGCCTTGGAAGATTGTTGATGAAATCCCCAATATCATTCAAGTACTGATGAATGTGTATTTTACACTTTCATTTGAGTCGTTTTCACCTATTTAGCTATCCTCTATGTTAATTTAGCTATATTTTAGTTCATTTTATTAGAATAGTGTCACGTTTCCCTTTAGTCTTTATTTTACAGGTTTTGGTTGAAAAATGAGGATTTCCGGGCAAATATATTGAAGTAGACAAGGAATTGATGTTCCAGAAGCCTATTTGGAGTATCTGAAAGATTCCGGATAGGATTTGAAGTCTAGGGGTCGAATCTGGAGGTTAGAAGGCCACTAGAAGTCAGAAACCGAGTCCGAAAAGGGGAAGAAATCCAAAAGGAAAATTACTCCCGGGCGAATAGCCCGGGATGTGGGGCGAATCACCCCACACCAGGCGAGTCGCCCGGTGTGTGGGGCGCTTCGCCCCACACAATTCGTAGCCTATATATAGTTGCTCAGTTTTTCTCTGATTTTCATACTTTTCCAGACCTTTTCTCTCACCTTTCTCTGTAGTTTTAGGTAGGAACTTCCCAGAGCCTGTTCTAGGGGTTCATAGCTTAGGAGATACTTTTTCATAGCAGTTTGAAGCTTGTAAGATCGCGATTCTTCAGAGATTGACAACCTTCGGTAACATTGTATCTTACAGTTTTTCTACTTATTTTTATATATCTTTCAAGATGTTTTCTTCTATGATTTCTGTTGATTGCATGACAACTATGAGTAGCTAAACTTCTCGTTGGTGATAGTATGTGAATTCTTAGCGAAGGGTTGATAATTATGCTAATGGCTATATCGCGCATTATACTCCGTGTTATTGCTTTATTTCTTTGATCTATCTAAATCTCTATCTTCGTATTGTTGATTAATTATTGCATACAATTGGACAATTCATTGGTCTTTGACCTATCTAAATCAATATCTTCATAGTGTTTGATAATTACAACTGGACAATTCATTGATCAAAGATCTCTATGCAAAACCCAGGAATTTATGCATGATTATTAACCCTTTATGCTTTGAAGGACCATACTATCACCAATCTCCATTATCTGTTAAGAAAAACCTTTGCTAAATCGTCTGCTGTTTTATATTCTAAATTAGATTAGATAAAGCTAGTTATAGTCCTTAGAGACCGACACTCGAGGTTATTCTACTGCTATACTACGGTTTTCGTTGTAGTTGTGAATTGCCTTTGGCTAAATGAAAATTTATTTGATTCTCGTTGGAACACGACATCAACGCTTTTCATCAAATTGGCGCCGTTTCCGGGGACTATACTCCTTTTTTCTGTTTAATTTGTTTATATTTTCAGCATTCAATTCCTAGTTTTAGTTTTCCTTTTTAATCTCTATCTGATACTGCTTTCCTAGTTTGTTACAGATAGTGTATGCCACATACACGATCTAGAGGAACACCGCTTGCTGATTCAATTGCTGAGATCGACAGAGTCTACCACCAAAGAAGGCGACTACTTCAAAGGCGTGAATTAGAGGAAATAGAGGATACCGATTTCTCTGAATCTCTACACAGTCTTTTCAAGGAAATCGACGGAATGGCAGAAGCTAGACCACTGAAGGCATGGGTTCAACCCTCCAAGGATCGTATGAGGGGACCGGCGATTGTTCTTTCGTCTGCAACTCGAGATCTGGAAATCAAGAACCACGCGTTCCAACAACTTCCGAGGTTCTATGGCTTACCAAGGGAATATGTGATGGGGTACATGCACGATATCGATGATTTCGTCAACCAACTCCCACGACCCGGAGCTGAAATAACAACGGATGAGTGGAGGATGAAGGTTTTTGCTATGGGACTTGAAGATAGAGCCAAGTCATGGTTGAGTTCTCTACCAGCAGGCTCGCTGGACACATGGGAGAAGGTTTTTTCAGCTTTCATGGAAAAATACTTCCCTCACACCTTGACCACCGCGCTACAGGCGCAAATCACTGGATTCAAACAGGACTATGATGAGACCATCTACACCGCATTTGAGAGGTTCCAAGATCTCACGAACAAGTGCCCTCACCATGGTTTTGAGCTTTCTGACCTAGTCCAACACGTCTAAAATGGACTAACCTTCGAGAACCAACAAGTGGTGGATTTCCAATGCCGTGGCAATATTTGGGAGGAAACCGCAGAAGCCATCTGGGCAGTTTTCGAAAGGCTTGCTAAGGGTTCGCAGTTCAAGGACCCAAGAGCTATGGTTAGGAGACGTGGACCTGATGCTCTACCGACTCAAGAAGCCCCCTATGTATAGGGGGAATGTGGATCAATTCGAGTGCTTTACCAACGAATAGAAGCAAGTCCTCAAGAGCGCCACTGGAACAACTGTTTCGAACGAAGTTTGCCGAATATGCAAGAACTATGGGCATGGGGCTCATATGTGTAGATCGGAGCTTGCGTATGATGATGGCAACTGGGCTCAAGGAGGCGAAGAGAAAGCCTTTGCTACGGAATTTGGTACTCAAGCAGCTAGCTACGGACAAGATGGTAGGAATCCTCGAGGTGGATTTTGGAGAAGAGGGTTCCGAAACAATCAAGGATATGCACCTGCTAGCCAAACTTATGGCCCTAACCAAGACCGTAGTAGGCTTAACTATGGTAATGACCACTGGGAATACCCCGCTCCGAAAGAGCAACGGAAGTCGAAGTCGGTTCAACTGATGGAGAACTTGCAAAAGATGGTTGATCACACCCAAAGTTTTCTCAAACGTTATGAAGAAGATTCTGAGAAGACTAGAGCGAGGCTTGATAGGTTGGAAGAGAGCACTAGGCTTGCCCAACAAAAGATGCAAGAGTTGATCGACCGAGGAGCTAGTAGGGAACAAGGCAAGCTGCCTAGCAACACTGAGAAGTCGATGTCCATTACCTTGGCGGGTGTTTTACCTGTTGAAATCACCATCAAGAGGGTTGCTAAGTGCGAGTGTTGCAAGAAGGAAGAACCTCCACAGGCTAAGGAAGAAGAGAAGGACCTTGGTTCTGACGAGAATGAAGAGGAGCAAGAGGATCCCGAGCCACTCCCTCAAAGTTTCGATGTTAAGGTCGGGATTGGTGAGCTTGAAGATGTCCGTGCCACACTAGACACGGGATCCTATTCTAATGTGCTCCCTATGAATGTGTTTGAGAAGAGTAGCCTTGGAAAACTATCTGAGCATAAGGCTATTGTGCAACTGGTGGATGGATCCTTTGTGAGACCCGAAGGCGTTGTGAAGAATGTATTGGTCAAGATTGGTGAAACTTCTGTATACACCAATTTTGTAGTTATGCCGGCGTCTACACCTGGGACGGGGGATGTCGTTCTCTCGGGGTGAACGTTCTTGACTAAGCTACGCTCCGTGATGGACATCTACCGAAGGACTTGCACTATTGAGGTGGATGGCTAGCGACATGTGTTGCGAGCCATATCTGATCCACCTGATACTTCTCACACTATTAACTACTGTGATCTTGTTGCCTATGTTCATTCTTATTCACAGGTTCGTGGCATGAGGAGAAGATCCATGAAGGGGAAGTCTAGTACCCTCAAGAAGAAGAGCTAGGCGCAGACAGGAGTCGAGTCAAAGACTTTAAACAATGGCGCTATCCGGGAGACAACCCGGAGTTTTTATCGCTTTCTTTACTACTTTTTTGCATGCATTCATACTTGAACAATTTGCTTTTCATATGTGAATTTGTTTGTCTCTGTGTCGTATGTGCTTATGTTATGTTTGAGTGAGATTTTTCGAGTGGTTTTAGGAGAAAAATGGTTTTCGGGGACTTAAAACCGTGTTTTTTCGGAGGATTTCGTCTCCCCGCATCGGGAGGTGGGGGGAGACTTGCCCCGCACGGGCCGACTCACCCCGCACCTGGGGCAACTCGCCCCACGGTCGCTGATGGTCAAAAACGCGAGAAATCTCCTTTCTCCTCATTTCTTCATCTCTTCACCCTTCTTTCTCCCCAAAAAACCGAAATTCGCGAAAATACCTTCAAATCTTCATAACTTCTTCATTTCTTCAACAAATTTAGTATTCTATAGCTTCAATCGAAGCCCATTACGTGCTCTTTCTTTCCATCCAAACAAATTTTACCCTAGTGCATTCGTTTTCCAGATCTGAGGTATCTTCTTATGAACCCTAATTTTTCAAATTTGGGGGTTTTCTAATTTGAGCTTCAATTAGGCTTATATGATGCATGGGTATGTTGTTAGTGTGATTAGAAGCGTTATTTACTATCAATTGCATGCTCGATTATGCTTGGATTGTTGATTTGGGAATTTTTGCTACTAGATGATATATCTTGTTATGCAATATATATTTATCTTTGATTCCATACATATGATTGTGCTTATTGATGTAATGATGATGGATTTAATGGTAGAATGCATAATTGTTTAGTATGAGGATTTATGATGCTAGAATTTTTCGCTTCTATTGTATGAATTGAGCCTTGTTATTTAGGTTATTGGTTGTCTAGCAAGAGCATAATGTGAAGTATTGCATGTAGTAGTGACATTGGTATGTTGCATGTTGAAGAAGCTAGGCTAGACATAAAGGTTTTGGGGAGTTCGATTGTTGATTTTATCACTTGTGTGTTTCGTTCTTACACTAGCATATGCATTAGTCAGTTTTGTGTCATACAAGGTACTAACTGTTGTTTGTAGGAACCATGCCAAGGGAGAGGAGCACTCCCGTATGATTACTATGAAGTATTGGAGGGGGATCGATTACAACCATGTCAAGGAGAGTGATCTCGTTAGAGGTGCCTTCGAGCCACGGGCTCTTGCAACAACGTCGCGGATTATCCAAGAGGAGGAGCTAGAGTACACCTGGAGTAAGGACTCCTATGCATATTCATGCACCACCGAAGGGACAGAAACAATTATTACGTCAGCAATCTATCACAAGGACTGCAAAGTTCGATTGAATAGGAAGGCACCGGGACGATCTTGCCGCGGCGGATTCAATCTTGAGTCGCCAGTGGCTAGAAGGTTCCGAAGCGCTAGCCTGGTTCAAAAACATAATGACATGGGTGCCCAGCCCCTCTTAGGGGTGCCCCTTGACTACCTCTAAAGGGAGCATCATATAGACATCGGTCGCATCAACCGTAGAGAATGTGGTCGACATTGGAAAAAATGGTAGAAGACTTCTGAGTATCCGAGCAGCTTACTGTAACCTCCTCGGGGTGTAAAACGTTGGAGAGGGAGGCTCTGATACCACTGCTCTTTCCCCTTCAACAGTTCACAGCCTATTGGAGGGCTACAAGATGGAGGATTCCATAACAGCGGCGGCTAATCTTGAGGATTCTATTCGACAATGCAACTCTACTGGTAACGATGGTGATGACAGTAGTGACAATGAAGGCCATACGGACAATGATGATACAGGTGGAGGAGTTGTTCCTATCCGGCCTATAAATGGAACTACCGCACCTACCAGAAGACCTGATGATCACCTATAAGGCTCCCAGAGCAGTCCCAATAACTCACAAGCAGCATACTCAGCCGACCGAGGCCAAACCATGCGGTAACATCTAGTATCACATCTTATTTCCTCATTTTCTTACTGCTAGGGACTAGCGTTAATTTCAAAAGGGGGGATGGGATTTAAGTGATCTAGTGTTGTTAGTTTGGAGCTTGCCATTGATGGTTTAGAGCTTGGTATTGGTAGGATGAGTATAGTGAAAGTATATATGTCCTAGAGACAACCTACGATAGGGACGATATGTACTTGATCACATTCAGTTATTGTATTTAATTATTTATACATTATTAAATACAATTGGCATTGCATTTTATGAATATTATATTTGGTTGTTTGAATTATTCAATAAAATGTTCCCAAGGACTTAAGGTAATCACCAAGTTAGTGGGAGCTTGTGTGTCAATAATTAAGTCCTGAAATAAGCCACTAGCTGAAGGTCATTGAGATAAGGGATATCAATGAAGCGATTGAAGCTAGCATATGTTGCATTAGATCCTTCGAGGATGTAGTAGGTCTCACTGCTACGAATGAACTTGGTTATTCATAATGAACATTTGAACACTTTGGAGAGTGTTGGCATACCCAACCGAGAAACCATTTGGTAAAGCTATTTGAGTGTCTATGGTAGTATCGGTGTGTAGGGTGATGTTAGTAGTCCTTAGACTTGAGGCCAATACTACATCATATGTGAAATAATGTACTTTGACCATGCGCAACGCTTGCACTCTTAAAGTAGGGTAGATACGGCATGTGTTGGGTACATTAGGAAGCATATTGTGTGAGTGATTGGGCCAAGAAAGGATTCATTCCTCCGTAATAGATACAAGGAGAGAATACTCACTTCTCATATTTAGTGCGATCATAAAATCGGTGGCCACCGTAAGTGAATATGTCAAAATGGTGTTTGGACATAATTCATAGATCGACTAATAAGATTGAGAGACCATGAATGAGTTATTAGAATAGACACATAACCATATTCTAGACTCGTTCGAGTATTCGTGAATGAAGGGACCGTATCATCAAAGTACCCTACGCTACAGGTGGTTTGTTTTCCTCACAAACGTTCCTTGCATATTAATATTGTCTGATAAATTGTCTAGGAATTTATTATCACCTTAATTGGATTGTTGCTTAATATGCAAGGCCCTATGGGTCACACTTCAAGGTGGTGTTTCTACAAACGAGCTATGTATATTGGATTAAATATTAATTAGATTAATATTAAATCATTATACATAAATATAATAGAATTATTGTTAATTGGATTAATATTAATTTATTATATATGGAATATATTTTAGAAATATAATTAATTGATTTAAATTGGATTTAATTAATTAATTGAAGACATGTGCATTTGGACGGGATTTAATTAAAGCCCGAAAATAAAAGAAAGGAAGAAAAGAATAAAAGAATTGGGCTGGGCCGATTTGGCCCAGCATACTAATGCTGGGCCTGGCCCAGCAACGTGGCAGCTGCAATTGCAGCTGCACGTTTCTTGTGTTTTTTCTTTTCTTCTTTCTTTTATTTTTTTATTCCATTCTTCCTTTCTTTCTTTAACAGGTAATTTGATTTATCTGTTTGTTAGTTAGTTGAGTACTTTTGAAGTCTCCTAATAAAATTCAACTTGCTTGGTAAAAGCATACGTGATTTTCTAAACTAACTAATTGACTAAATCAGAAAGAAAGAAATGAGTCTTCAGTCTATTCCAATTTCACGTGAAAACTATCTGATAGTCAGAAAGAAGTTTTCTCACAAAAAGGCTCAAGTCAAGAAGAACCTCCTAGCGTTCTTGTGGAAACATTACCCGTGGATACCGAGGTCCAAGGGAAGCAAAGAACCTGTTGATGAGCAATCTTGGAGATAACATTGACGAAGAATTCATTCATGAAGATGGAGATAGCTAACTGACGAGGAGATAGCAAGGCTCTGCTTGGAGATGGAGGAGCAACTTTCGGGTGAATTAGCTTGTCTACTGGAGGACACGTAAGTGATTTCTTCCAGTTAATAACGTAATATAGTCATATCAGTTTAGTGAGAACAAAATTTTAAAACTTCCGCTGCTTAGCCTTAGAGGCAAATTTTCTCACTTTTACTAACAGTGGTATCAGAGCTAGGCTGATTCATGACTATATTCGTTTATGTTTTATATTTACGTTGTTGTGGATTATTATATGTATGTAAAATTTTCAGATTCTTTAATTGGATTTAAAGAAAGGAGAGATGGGTTTTGTTACTGTATTATTTTATTTCCAGATTCTTCATATTGGATTTAAGAAAGGAAATAATTCATATAGTATTTATTTTTCCAGATTTTATTACTAGATAATATTAAAAAAAAAAAAAAATTTGGGAAGATGATGAATAGTAACCCGCGGGTTACTATTCATCCACCATTGTTGGTGGTTGATGGAGCTTTCAGCTCTTCCATTTTCTTCATCTCCCTAGGGGTTCTATATATCATTCTTCTCCATTTTTCGCCCTCTTACTATTACACCTTTTGAATTCGAGTTTAAAGATTCGTAGGTGAAGTTTGAGTTAGGGTTCATGGAGCTTGAAACTCCATTAATGGGTTTCTTCCAAACTTGGTGTTCTTGACTCAAACTAAACTAAAATTGGGTGTAGTAGATTCGTGGAAACATGGAGAACAACATAGGATGTTGAACAAATCAAATTGAGCAACTCTTGCTCAAGGTCTTGAACACGACCGTAATAAAAAAAAAAAAATTTCGTTCTCTGTTCTGAACGTTTTTATGACCTTGCGATTTGTTCTTCAATGGTGTATGATGTTTAGAACATGTTTGTGGACCTTAGATTCGAGTTGAGATGAAGATTGAAGGTTTTGGAAACTTTTCATTGTTACAGGGACTCAATTGAACTTTTGCAGAAACATTGGTGGTCACTAATAGTCAAGAAAGAAGAATTCAGGGACTTGTGTCCCAATTTGACAATTCTGTCTTATTGGGGCTCAAGCCCTTGAACTTCAGATTATTTTGAATTGACCCCAGACTTTGCTAAATGTTTTCAAATTGACCCAGAAACTTAATTTCAACTTTCTGAGAATTATAAAGAGGTCCTTGGAGTTTTAGAAACTTATTATTTAATTTATAAATGGTTTATAAATTATTTTAAAACCCTATTAATACTTTTAGAAAGTGATTAAAATGTTTAGAGACATAAATATAAGTTTATAATATTTAGTAACATGTTTGTTAGTTTATAAATTGTTTATAAACTACATTTCAATAATAATATATTGCTTTGGAAGATTATATTATTATTAAAACTTGTTTTAAAATATTTTCGAAATTCTTGGAGAATTTATAAATTATATCTGACTTACATATAATGATAATAATCCACAACAACTACTTATTTGCTCCAACTTGGTTGTATCACATGTGTTGAATGTCTACATGAGCAATTTAATTATTTAAATATTGTATTTAAATATTGTTAGTCCGCTATTATTGTATGGGTAGGCGGCACCCATTAGTTTCCGGACCGCATCTGTCATATGCATGGGTAGGCGGCGCCCATTACTTGCTAGTCCGCGATTGATATGTACGAGTAGGCGGCACTCGTTACTTGTTGGACCGCATTGCATGAGACTTGGGTATGCGGCACCCATTATGTGATGCACGTTAGGGATCTTGGTCAAGCGATTAAATACCCCATTTAAATGTTCCCCAACCAATTTAAGTCTCGATTGAATCGTATGATGTCACCCATCATAATTGAAGGATAAATGGACTTACTAATCTCGTGGGTAATATGCACCATAGTGCTTACTTCGTTTGCCGTAAGAAAGTTGCCTTCATAGGACCATTGTTGGTGCCGTGTGATGGTTATGACTTACTTGAATTATATTGAGTCGCCATAGCGTCAGGCATAATTTGAGGACATCGATCAAAATAGTTTTGATCAAACCAAGAGTTGTATTGTACAATTGGTTTGGAGACCTACCTGTTTGACTATTATAGTGATCAGCCATAGCTGGGGCTATAATAGTGCAAGCATGGATCTTGGCTCACTACGACTATTATAAGATATTAGTTCGTACTCTTTATAGGGGTCAAGAGTATGTGAAAATAGTGAGAACTAAATAAAGCTACAGTCCTAGTTTATTTAGTCGCTGATTGTGATCATAGAAATTAATCTTAGAGTTTTAATTTCAGTTTTAATATTTACTTCTTTGGTCAATTAAGATGACCAACTTATCCGTTATAGAATTATCTTGGAGAAATGCACTCTTACTAGTCCGAACTTCGTGGATTGGATCCGTAACGATCGTTTTGGTACTAAGGCAAGAGAAGATTGAGAATGTCTTGGACAAGTCAATCCCTACTCCTCTCACTAATCCTATTGAGCTTGTTGCGTTTGACAAAGAAGCTCATCAATAAGGATGAAGCTGCTAATGCATAGTGTATTATGCAAGCTGTAATGACTATGGAACAGCAAAGGCAACATGGTAACATAATACCATTTAAAATGCTGCTACATCTCAAAAGCCTCTTTGAAACTGTTTCCAAGAGTGTTGAATTTGATCTTCTTAGAGAGATCTTCAAAATGAGATTTTCCAAATGAGGAATGTATCTGATCACGTGCTCAAGATGATTGGATTCATCGAGAAACTAGCTAGTGCTGGAATTACATTTGAGAACCGTGTTTCAGTTATCATCATCCTTCAATCATTACATCATTCATATTCAACGTTCATGATGAATTACAATATGAATGCCAAGGATGCTACACTACCTGAATTCCATAACATACGCAAGGCTTATGAACAGGCTCAACCTAAGAGGTAACCTGTTTTAATGGTTGGACTATCTGTGAAATCTCACCTTAAAAAGCAAGGGCTCGAAAGGTAAAGCTAAACAGAATAAGATTGGAAATCACGAGAAGGTAGTAACGTGGAGAAGGAGACATGTCTTTACTGCAAGCAGAAAGACACTGGAAGAGAAATTGCCCAAGGCTAAGGGCTAATGGAGTAATGCATTGTGCATCTATCTCCAATCAATGTTTGTTTGTCACTAAGATAAATATGTCTACAAAAACTCGAACTGCTGAGTGTTGGATACAACTTGTGGCTCTTACATTTTAATATGTGCAAGGGCTATTTGACAGCAGATCGATTAGACCAATAAGAGTTGACCTACGCATAAGAAATGGATCGTCTATTACTTATTAGCGTATAAAAATCATAAATTTGATTTATCCTCAGATATATATATGGAACTTGATAAATTTTATTTCGTTCATTATATTAGTAGCAAATATGAATGGTTTATATTTGCTAAACTGTAGACATACTTTAATACATCTTCAAAACAAACGAGCTAGGCTCAATAATCCTAGAAACACCGCTTATTTGTTGCACTGTAGACTTGATATATCAATGAGACAAGAATTGCTAGGCTAAGTAGGTGAGACTACTTAGCACCATTTGATTTAGAATCATATTGGATCATGAATTTTGTCTCAAAGGTAGATTGTTCAAGAAATCCTTTTCAAGGAAAAGGCATACGTGCACAACGACTACTTGAGTTAATTCATACAATGTGTATGGACCATTTGAAACTCAGGCTAAAGATGATTTCTCTTACTTTATAACTTTTACTGATGATTTCTCTATATTTGGACATGTGTATCCTATGAAACACAAATCTAAAATATTGGAGAAATTCATTGAGTACAAAGCTGAAGTAGAGAAACAACCTGAAAGAAGTATTAAGACTCTTCAATTAGATCAAAGAGCATAATACTTAAGTGGTGAGATTCTGGATTATTTAAAACTGCATGAAATTCAGTCAAAATTTACTCCTTCTAGAACACTATGTTTCGAAAGGGAGAAACCAAACCTTGTTAGACATGGTTAGATGAATGATGAATTTCAGTACTCTTCCAACTTATTCATGGGATACGTATTATCAAACTCAATCCATATTCTGAATAGAGTTTCATCTAAGTCAGTCGAGTAAGCACCATATGAGTTATGGATGGCATGAGGCCAAACTTATCACATATTAGAACCTGGGGTTGTCAGACATATGTGAAAGGAATGCTCGTTGACATGATTGGAACCTAAAAGTGAGAAATGTTATTTTGTAGGATATCCAAATGAAACCAGGGGTTACTGATTCTATATGCCAGAAATGCATAGTATCATCACATCTAGAAGATGGTCCTTCTAGAAGATGACTATGCCTTTCAACCAAAGTGGAGACAATGATATAGAACTTGTGGAAATCCAAGAATCACAAAAATAACACTTAGTTACGTAGAAAAGTTGTCAAATGGTTGTGACAACATTTAAGTGGGAGCTCAAGAAAGGTCTTATGGCTCAAGGCACATCTCTAGGTAGATGTATGCCAGCCAGTGGGAGCATTTTAAGAAATTTTTGAGAATTTTAAAGATGTCTCATTAAACCTCAATCCTTTTGACTGAACCGACGGGAACGGTTCAACCGGCCAAACCGACGGGAACGGTTCAACCGGCCAAACCGATGGGAACGGTTCAACCGGTCAAACCGACGGGAACGGTTTAGATGGTCGAGTCAGTGGGAGCGGTTCAAATGACCGAACCAACAGGAATGGTTCAATCGGTCGACCTACTTGAGGCTAACCACTCGAAGTTCAGCGGCAATGGTTGCTCCTAATTCTTCTACAACTATTCGATGGACTGAATCAGTTCAACATTCTCACAATCAGAATAAATTGCCTGTACAAACGAAATATATGTCGCACTCCGTAAGTCTAGAAGATTAATGGGAAGCTCCCGAAAGGATAAGTTCACTCTTGGATGAGCTGAAAATTTTGATATTGACTTATCTCAACAAGGTGCCCTAAGACTTACAAAGAAGCAATGTTAGACATTGATTCAAAGAGGTGGCAGGAAGCCATGAAATTCGAAATAGACTTTATGTATGAAAATCAAGTATGGGACTTGGTTGATGCACCATAAGGGGTTAGACCCATTAGATGAAAAGGGGTTTTCAAGAAGAAAACCGATGCCATTGGCAACATACAAACATACAAAGCTAGACTGGTATAAAAAGGCTTTAGTAAACGATATGGTATCGTTTATGACGAAACCCTTTCCACCAGTAGACAAGCTTAAGTCTATTCGAATTTTACTTGCTATAGTTGCACAACATGATTATGAGATTTGGCAGATGGATGTGAAAATTATTTTCCTTAATGAGAATCTTGAGCAATAGGTGTATATGATACAGCCTGGAAGATTCTACATCCAAAGCAAATCCCAACTAAGTTTGTAAACTATAAGAGATCCTATGTGGACTCAAGCAAACCTCGAGGAGTTGGAACGTTCGCTTGGATGAACTTATCAAATCGTTTGACTACATCATAAGCGTAAAAGATCCATGCGTGTATATCAAACGCAGCGATACTGGAATTGTTTTCGTGGTTATTTATGTTGATAACATACTAATTATGAAAATAATATTCAATGTTACGATCCACAAGACATTGGTTATCTAAGGCTTCCTTGGTGAAAGACTTAGGTGAAGCTTATTACATCCTTGGCATCAAAATCCATAAGGATAGACCGAAGGAACTGTTAAGGCTGTCACATTCCACATACATTGACAAAGTAATGAAACGCTTTAATGTTGATGGTTCAAATAAAGGTTTCTTAACAACTAGGCATGGCATAACTCTCACTCAAGAGGATAGTCCTTCCACGTGAGAGTATATATATATATGTATATATAGAAATCATGAAGAAAGATCCTATATGCATTGGCAATTGGATCTATCATGTATGCCATGAAATGCTCAAGGCCAGATGTGGCTTATGCATTTGGTTGTACTTGTCAATACCACCAGAATCTAGTTATGAAACACTAGAATGATACGAAAGCAATCTTGAGTGTCTTAGAAGAACTAAAGATTCCTTTCTAATAGATGGTGGAAACCGAGAGTTGCAAATGAGTGTTTATCTCAATACTGGTATGCAAATTGACCTGGACGACTTTGAATCACAAACTAGGTATGTGATTACACTCATTGGTGGTGTCGTCACTTGGAAGGGTTCCAAGCAACCCACCTTAAATGATTCTATTGCTAAGTCCGAGTACATAGCTGATGCAGAGGCCTCAAGGAGGTTGTCTGAATTCCAGAATTCCTGAAGGTACTAGGGGTAGCTCCTAATAGTAGTCCCATCAAGGTCTACTGCGACAGCCAAGGTGCTGTTGCACAAACAAAGGAACCAAGATCCATAAACTGGAACAAGCATGTACAGAGGTAGTATCATCTGATTGGATAGATGATAGCTAGAAGAGAAGTATCTATAGAACGAGTTCCCACTGAGGAAATTATGGCTGAACCTTTCACCAAAATGTTGAGTTCGAATAAACATGTTAGACATTTCAACACAAGTGTTAGACACGTAGGTGATTGGCTCTAGGCCAAGTGGGAGATTGAAAGTATATATGTCCTAGAGACAACCTACGATAGGGACGATATGTACTTGATCACATTCAGTTATTGTATTTAATTATTTATACATTATTAAATACAATTGGCATTGCATTTTATGAATATTATATTTGGTTGTTTGAATTATTCAATAAAATGTTCCCAAGGACTTAAGGTAATCACCAAGTTAGTGGGAGCTTGTGTGTCAATAATTAAGTCCTGAAATAAGCCACTAGCTGAAGGTCATTGAGATAAGGGATATCAATGACGCGATTGAAGCTAGCATATGTTGCATTAGATCCTTCGAGGATGTAGTAGGTCTCACTGCTACGAATGAACTTGGTTATTCATAATGAACATATGAACACTTTGGAGAGTGTTGGCATACCCAACCGAGAAACCATTTGGTAAAGCTATTTGAGTGTCTATGGTAGTATCGGTGTGTAGGGTGATGTTAGTAGTCCTTAGACTTGAGGCCAATACTACATCATATGTGAAATAATGTACTTTGACCATGCGCAACGCTTGCACTCTTAAAGTAGGGTAGATACGGCATGTGTTGGGTACATTAGGAAGCATATTGTGTGAGTGATTGGGCCAAGAAAGGATTCATTCCTCCGTAATAGATACAAGGAGAGAATACTCACTTCTCATATTTAGTGCGATCATAAAATCGGTGGCCACCGTAAGTGAATATGTCAAAATGGTGTTTGGACATAATTCATAGATCGACTAATAAGATTGAGAGACCATGAATGAGTTATTAGAATAGACACATAACCATATTCTAGACTCGTTCGAGTATTCGTGAATGAAGGGACCGTATCATCAAAGTACCCTACGCTACAGGTGGTTTGTTTTCCTCACAAACGTTCCTTGCATATTAATATTGTCTGATAAATTGTCTAGGAATTTATTATCACCTTAATTGGATTGTTGCTTAATATGCAAGGCCCTATGGGTCACACTTCAAGGTGGTGTTTCTACAAACGAGCTATGTATATTGGATTAAATATTAATTAGATTAATATTAAATCATTATACATAAATATAATAGAATTATTGTTAATTGGATTAATATTAATTTATTATATATGGAATATATTTTAGAAATATAATTAATTGATTTAAATTGGATTTAATTAATTAATTGAAGACATTTGCATTTGGACGGGATTTAATTAAAGCCCAAAAATAAAAGAAAGGAAGAAAAGAATAAAAGAATTGGGCTGGGCCGATTTGGCCCAGCATACTAATGCTGGGCCTGGCCCAGCAACGTGGCAGCTGCAATTGCAGCTGCACGTTTCTTGTGTTTTTTCTTTTCTTCTTTCTTTTATTTTTTTATTCCATTCTTCCTTTCTTTCTTTAACAGGTAATTTGATTTATCTGTTTGTTAGTTAGTTGAGTACTTTTGAAGTCTCCTAATAAAATTCAACTTGCTTGGTAAAAGCATACGTGATTTTCTAAACTAACTAATTGACTAAATCAGAAAGAAAGAAATGAGTCTTCAGTCTATTCCAATTTCACGTGAAAACTATCTGATAGTCAGAAAGAAGTTTTCTCACAAAAAGGCTCAAGTCAAGAAGAACCTCCTAGCGTTCTTGTGGAAACATTACCCGTGGATACCGAGGTCCAAGGGAAGCAAAGAACCTGTTGATGAGCAATCTTGGAGATAACATTGACGAAGAATTCATTCATGAAGATGGAGATAGCTAACTGACGAGGAGATAGCAAGGCTCTGCTTGGAGATGGAGGAGCAACTTTCGGGTGAATTAGCTTGTCTACTGGAGGACACGTAAGTGATTTCTTCCAGTTAATAACGTAATATAGTCATATCAGTTTAGTGAGAACAAAATTTTAAAACTTCCGCTGCTTAGCCTTAGAGGCAAATTTTCTCACTTTTACTAACATATAGTACCTTGCATGTTTTATCCGTCTGCATTTGCATTTGCACGTTTACTGCTTTCTTAGTTTTTAGGTTGCATTCACTACATTCATCTTAAGATAGTCTTGCATGTTTTTTATGGAGTTCATTGCCGAATTTTTTGAACTTTTTTATTGGGTAGATTAACTAACTATGCCATTAATCATATGTTTCATCTCTATGAATTTGTTTGAGGTTTTTCTCGCTTGGCTCGTCACATTTATGTATTGCACTTAGTTAAGCTTGGTAGTCTCGACATCACTTAGTGGTGTTTTCTCTACTGCGGTTCATGAAGGCCTTTATAATAGGATGATGCATGTTAGGGTCTTATGGTTGTTTTCCCGAGTAATTATGTACCTAAGAGGCAACAAGTTTTCACCATGCTTTGAGATTGCTAAATGCCTAGGAAGGAGGTAGTGTGAGGTTGTGTGATCCTTTGTTTGTAACCTATTCTTCTGAATAGGTTCGGGGAGGGGGTTACACCATCATTAGACTTGTTTTTCGTTTTTCATTTCTGAGTTGTGATTTTTCCTTTCTCGTAAATTTTGTACTCCAACCTATTCTTTCGAATAGGTTTGGGAAAGTCGTTTGTGAGCCATTTTATTTCTTTTTCGTTGTGCTACTGCTGGCTAAAAAAAATTAAAAAAAAAAAAGAAAAAGAAAAATTCCAGGAAAAAAGAAAAAAAGAAAAAAAGAAAATGGAAAGAAAAAAAGAAAAAAAAGAGAAAAGACCCCAAAAGAGCAAAGAAGTGTCCAAAAAAAAGAAAAGCCAAATAGCAGTTTAGCACAGTGTTGTGTCTCATTTTCCATTTCTTGTAATGTTCGTAATAATTTTCTATTTTTGTCTTTTGTTTTTGAGTGTCATCTGTTCTAGACCACCATCGTCCTGCCATTCAGGAAGTGGTGAAAATCTTAAGGCTTTGCTTGAGAGATGGGTAGAATAGAGGAGTGTTATCTTTTATAGGGAACCCTCCTTCGTTTGATGAGAGCCAGTACTGGTTCGACCTCTTTGAGGAAAAGTCTTAACTTGGTGAACAACAGTAAGTCCTCAGTTTCATAGGCACGGGACAACCATTCGTATCTTAACATGTTTCATTACGTCGTCACTGACTAGGTCCAGGTAGAGAATGTTACGATAGGCTATCTTGTCTTAACATAAGTGCTTATGTGGATGTGTATGAGTCAATCAAGGCATTCTTCAACCTATATTCATGTTTTGATTTATATGGTTCTTGTTCATATGTTTTTTGATAGATTCAGTAGATTAGTTCATTTTATTTGGCATGGGACTCCATTTTGTGTGTTGCATTGTTTTTTGCATTAGAGTCTAGCTTAGTTGCTTGAGGACAAGCAAAGGTTCGGTTTGGGGAGTTTGATGAATGTGTATTTTACACTTTCATTTGAGTCTTTTTCACCTATTTTAGCTATCCTCTATGTTAATTTAGCTATATTTTAGTGCATTTTATTAGAATAGTGTCACGTTTCCCTTTAGTCTTTATTTTACAGGTTTTGGTTGAAAAACGAGGATTTCCGGGCAAATATATTGAAGTAGGCAAGGAATTGGTGTTCCAGAAGCCTATTTGGAGTATCTGAAAGATTCCGGATAGGATTTGAAGTCTAGGGGTCGAATCTGGAGGTTAAAAGGCCACTAGAAGTCAGAAATCGAGTCCGAAAAGGGGAAGAAATCCAAAAACGCGTCGAAAACGCGTATCTGGCCGAAAATTACTCCCGGGCGAATCGCCCGGGATGTGGGGCGAATCGCCCCACACCAGGCGAGTCGCCCGGTGTGTGGGGCCCTTCGCCCCACACAATTCGTAGCCTATATATAGTTGCTCAGTTTTTCTCCGATTTTCATACTTTTCCAAACCTTTTCTCTCACCTTTCTCTGTAGTTTTAGGTAGGAACTTCCCAGAGCCTGTTCTGGGGTTCATAGCTTAGGAGATACTTTTTCATAGCAGTTTGGAGCTTGTAAGATCGCGATTCTTCGGAGATTGACAACCTTCGGTAACATTGTATCTTACCGTTTTTCTACTTATTTTTATATATCTTTCAACATGTTTTCTTCTATGATTTCTGTTGATTGCATGACAACTATGAGTATCTAAACTTCTCGTTGGTGATAGTATGTGAATTCTTAGCGAAGGGTTGATAATTATGCTAATGGCTATATCGCGCATTATACTCCGTGTTATTGCTTTATTTCATTGATCTATCTAAATCTCTATCTTCGTATTATTGATTAATTATTACATACAATTGGACAATTCATTGGTCTTTGACCTATCCAAATCTTTATCTTCGTAGTGTTTGATAATTACAACTGGACAATTCATTGATCAAAGATCTCTATGCAAAACCGAGGAATTTATGCATGATTATTAACCCGTTATGCTTTGAAGGACCATACTATCACCAATCTCCATTATCTATTAAGAAAAACCTTTGCTAAATCGTCTGCTATTTTATATTCTAAATTAGATTAGATAAAGCTAGTTATAGTCCTTAGAGATCGACACTCGAGGTTATTCTACTGCTACACTACGGTTTTCGTTGTAGTTGTGAATTGCCTTTGGCTAAATACAAATTTATTTGATTCTCGTTGGAACACGACACCAACGCCTTTCATCAAGTACCCCATCACATCCTCCCTTGGCAAACCATAGAACCTCGGGAGTTGCTGGAACATGTGATTCTTGATCTCTACATCACGAGTTGCAGCAGAGAGAACAATAGACTGACCCCTCATCCATTCCTGGTTGGGTTGAACCCATGATTTCAAGAGTGGGTGAGACATCACAAAACCTTCCCAAGAATCCGGTTGCTTAAAAATCTCCTGTAGAGAATCAGAGAAATCTTCCTCCACTACCTCAACTCTAGCACTCACTCGCTTCCTTTGCTGATATACCCTATCAATCTCCGCAATAGGTTCAACAAGAGGAATTCCACTAGATCTCGTGCTCTGCATAAACTACCTGAAACGAATGAAGTGAGTATCAAAGGGAAACAAACTTAAACTACTAAATTCTGGAAATTGAATGCTGAAAATAAACAAGCTAAAGAGTAAAAAGGAGTTATAGTCCCTGGCAACGGCGCCAATTTGATGAACGAGATTGTCAGACTCGAACAATCAAATAAATTTGTTTTAAGCCAAAGGACAACTCACAACTACACAAAACACGTAGTGCAGAGGTAAGATGACCTCGAGTGTCGATCTCTAGGGACTAAACTAGCTTTAACTAAATAACTATATATAATTTCAGAAAACAAATTAATCTCTAACTTAACTTAACAATATATGGAGAATGTTGGTGATAGTATGCTCGTTCTAAGCATCAAGTTCTAATTATGCATGAAATTGCAACTCGTACTGCCTTAGATTTACAAACACCAAAGACAGGTTTAGAGACGTGTATTTTGAAAGCTTCCTACCTATACTAATACTTGGCTAAGGTTGTCAATCTTAGTTCAAGCAGTACTTGCAAATTATATATAATTGAATCGATGATCTTGAATTGTCCTAGTGTTTCTAACACCTTTCTACGAAAATATATGGCTTAGTCTGATCAAAGAATCGAATTAAGATAATTAAACAAGTAAAAGACTCAGAAACTCAATCATGCATAATACGAACCCTAGCTTCGAATTCACATACTATCAACAATTAGATGCTTAGCTATTCATATCAATAACACGATAAACAATCATAATCGAAGCAATAATGAAAGAAAACATGTTTAATTGAAAGATAAATAGCAGAATTGTGAGATACAAGGTTACCACCAAAGGTTGTCAATCTCCGGTGAATGGCTAAAACTCACAAAGATCTAGCAAGGTGAGATTAAACGATGTCCAAATCTCTCCTCTAGCTCCAAAATCGCTAAGTTACAGAGATTGTAAGAGAAAATATCCCCAGAACAAGCTCTAGGGTTTATGTCTGGAAAAATATGAAAAGAGATATGAAAATTCGCATATTTTGGGATATATATATACAGCTGTCGGAAGCTCCGCGGTGCACCGCCGCGTGCGGGGCGGTGCGCCCTCCACGCGGTGGTCCGCCGCACACGCGGCGGTGCGCCCCGCACGGGCAGAACGCGGCCCGTGCGGAATTCCTCCTTTGGATCCTCGAATTCGGCCCCTTGCACGGTTTTGAGCTCCGAACTTGATCTCTTGGCCTTAAAACTCATCTCGGTACTCCTTGACACGCCACGGGTGATCTCGTTGCACCAAGACATCATTGTTTCGCCATGAATTACATCAAAAAAAGCGATTTCCACCTAAAACCTGAAAAGAACAAAAGAAATGGAAATGTGCACTATTCTAACAAAATGCACTAAATTGATGAAAAGAGACTCGAATGATAGTGTAAAAAACACTGTCATCAGTGACGTTAATCGTGGCACAGATAAACTCGTTGTTAATCATGACATGAAATACAATCGTGGCCATTGATTTTAAAGCATATTTTGATCCAACGGTTGATATTACAAAGAGAAAGTGTGCTCTGACGGTTTTTGTTAGTGGACCACTACGCATTTAATGCAAAGGCTCCACTAACACAGATGAATCTCTGCTTTACCCTTGTTGAGAACTCAAAACCATTGAGCTTCTCACACAATAAAGACTATATAAACAAATAGTTAGAGAAAGACAAAATTCTTTAACTCACATTTCCTTTCTCTGCAAATCCTCCGGTCAAAAAGAAAAACTCTCTTTTTCGTACAACTCCCTCACTATTTAAGAGATGGCTCCTAAGAGACAATCATCTAAGACCTCTAAGTCATCCAAAGCAGACAGTGCTGGAAAAAGCACTACTCCGGTTGAAATTCCGACAACCAACATAGTGAAAATTGTGTTGAAAAACGACCGAGTAACTGAAAGACCCATGCCGCCTGCATATCTCGACACTGCAAAGTGTGAGCAGATGATGCAGTGGGGTGGATTTTCCAAGGAGAAGTACATTAGATACTTCTATGAACAAGATGTGGACGAAGAAAACGAAGAGGCGTTGAACTTGATTAATCAACAAGGCCTTCTTTTCATCATTACTGCTCGCACTAAGAAAGTGAGCGTGTTGGACACAATGGAGTTCTACAATAATGCAGAAATCCAAACCCTTACTGACGGACAAGGAGTCACTGAAAAAGTGATTTCTACCTTAGTTCAAGGTGTGCAAATCATCCTGAAATGGATTGATTTAGCAATCATCTTTCATATTCCAACTACTGGAACTGAAGATGACATCACTGCCACTGATGAAGAAATCGAAGCCTTCTACAGTGATGTCAGAAATGAAAATATGAAGAAATGAGAGATTGCTCCCGTGACTTGGACTTCAAAGCACGTAAAGAGGAAACATCTCTGCCATTCGCTTGGTCTGGTAGCTCTGCTACTAATCAAAGACTTAGACTCCCAAGTTGGAGAAATTGACCAAGTTGGCTTGAGAAGGTGGCCATTGTTGAAGCCTTCAGCAATGTTGAAGTGTTTGTAGAAGCCTTCAACAATCAACCTAACGTTGATACATCTGCTGATATAAGACCGCATGGCAGTGGAAATCAAATTCCTGCCCAAGTCCCCGATATCTACATTGTAGATAATCTTGATGACAACACTCTGGAACCAGCAAGTGATATTGCTGCAGACTTGAGAAGAGCGACACTTGCTGACAATGTTGCTGAAGAGATAGTTGCTGAACACGCAACAAATACGGTCCCAGAAATTGTTGAAGATGCAACTGTTGAAGAACCACTTGCTGAGACTGCAATGGTTCAAGTCCTAGAGGTTGCTGAAACACAACAAGAGACAATATTCGACGACGCATCTCATGATGCTGAGAATATTAGACCAAGTTCACTGATAACTTCTATTGACAAAGTCCAACTGGTGCTGACTGACCTAAGCCAGCAAATGGACATGGAGATTGATGACAACTCCAATAAGTCAATAGACCTGTTCATGACAAGTAGTGAACTTAAAGGTCTAGATGTCTCTGCTCAACTTGTCAATTCAGAGACACAGAGACAAGGGAGATTGTTGAATCTGCACAGCTTTCTCAAATAGAGCAAGAGAAGAAGTCTGATGAAGACAAGTCCCAGATAATGAAGATGTTATCAATGCTGGAAGGACTGAGTCACCACCTGCCCTTCTTTAGCAGGTAGTTAACTCAGATATAAGCAAAACTTCACTATCTGAAACTTTATCTTTTGCTGATATAATTATTTCCTTACAGACTTCTCAAGATACAAGTCAGAAGATTGGTGAAACTTCTGCACCAGAATCCACAACTCATGTTCAGCAGGTAGATGAAAATTTTGGTAAATCTACTAAGTTTGAAAACTTAGTACTTGTATCTAATATAAAGTTATTTCAGGATGAACAATTCAAGGATGCTGCCCAAGCTCCTGAAGAAATGGAAATAGTACCAGCACAACTTAGTGTGCAACATGAGCTTGCTGAACATCAACAGGTAAATCATATTACAGTTTTAGACTCTAAAACTATTTTCCAAAACCTTCCTGAACTTAATTTTGTTCTCTTTCAGGCTTAAAAGGAGACCACTAAAGTGGTTCACATCACTGAAGATCTTGAAGTAAGTTCAGAAGAACTCTACTCAAACTTCAAAAAGAATACCTTGACCAGAGTTGCTAAGTCTGTCAGCAACTGGCAACGGTACAAAAGGATGGATTTCTCTGATCTTCACCTTCATTTGTCCAATGAGAAAAAGAGAATATCTTTACTGAGACTCGAGACTTTTGTACACTCAATACTTCCAGAAGAGCTTACATATTCTCAGCTAATGAGCTGCTCAAGTCTGATTGCTCTAATCAGAGAAAATATGAAAGCAAAATTCAAAAGTGCCTCTCCAGCTGAACAAGCTGTGATGCTCAAGGGTTCCTTTGTACCCGTGGTGGCTAATCCCCACAAAATCAATGAAGAAGAGGAAGTTACAAGCGCTGCTATGTACAAACATCTCGAGTTAGTCATACTAACGGACGATGATGAAGAGGAAGAGGATGAAAATATCCCAAAGGATACGAGTGATGATGATGAAGGAAAAGGTTCTAAGGACAACAAGGACGATGATGATGATAATCAAGGTCCTAGTCCTGATGTTGGTGGAGTTAAACTAACAGTTGCTGAAACTGAAAATCAACAAGCTGACCAACAGGCAGCATCAAGAATCCACTCCTTCTCCTGTTGAGACAAGTACTCAAGAACCTGAACAAGTTGCTGAAACTGAAGAAGAGTACGCCAGAAAGCGTGATGAAATGCACTTAGGCAAAACTAAGCTTTCTGATGCCGAGTTAGCTTTACTCGAAGCCAAGGTCACTGATCCAAACCTTGAAGATGAAGAAATGGATGAAGATTATCAAAGAGCACTTCAAAATAGTCTACAGATTCATGCTCGACATACGCAAAATCTAGACATTACTCAATCTTCAGGAGTGAACAACACGTAAGTCTCCTTCCTTCCACTTACTACTAGTGAAACTCCAGTTGTTGAGTTAAAAGAGTTGCCCTCAGAAACCACTCAACCACAACTGTCTGAAGCTAAAGATTTGGGAACCAAGGTTTCTGGCCTTGACGAATCTGATGACGAAGAAGATCTCTTTAACTTCTCAGCAAATGAAGAAGAAATAACAAAGAAAATTGAACCCACAGAGGTCGCAATTCCTCCTCCATCTCTCGAAACTTGTGAAGGAGATGCTGAGAGAAGTCGCTTACTGAGAAATGATGATCAATTCGCTACTGAGATCAAAGCTCATTCACGTACTCCCTTTCTAGTGCCATTTCCTAACGTTGAGGATTTTACTCCTAGAATAAAGGCACTAATGGTTGTTCACAAAGCATGCCAATAAGAGGGTGATGCATTGCTTGCTGAGAGTCCGCTTGACATTGGCAAAATACTGGCTACAGTGCTGAAACGCAATACTTCTCTTACCATAGCTCAGAAAGACATCAGTCTACATCACAAAAGCTATGAAGAACATGTCAGTCAAGCACTCAAACTGGCTAAAAGTGCATTGAAAAAGGCTCAGGCTTTTATTGAAGAAAAAGTCGACAATGAGCGCAGACATGAGGAGAACTTGGCTTGTATTAAAGAAGAACTGTCCAAGCTAACTGCTGATCAGCAAGGCATAATTCTCAAATACAACAGCCTAAGTACTCTTGCTGAAAATTGCAATGAGTTTTTCTCTCTACACATCCAACCGATGATGCAATCCATGTCTAAGGGGGAAGATAAACAAAGAAAATCTTCAAGATAAAAGAAACACTGTGCTGAAGCACCATTGATACTGCCTGGTCCACCTCCTAGAGAACCTCTTGTTGAAAAAGAGCAAAGTTCTAAGAAACGAGCTGAAACAGATTCTGAGAGAAGTTCAGCAAATCCAAAAAAGGAGAAGAACTTCTGCTGAAACTCAAGGATACTGTCACACTGATAGTCATCAAGATCTGAATGAAGATGATGATAATGATGATGACCAAACAATAGCTCAAGCAATAAGACCTAGGCCTATTACAGCCTTAACTCCTTCTAGCCAATCCAAACACTTCTCTTTTGACTCAAGATCTTCAGCAAGAGATCAAGAAATTGCTAAGTCAAGAAGAGGAAAAGACCGGAAGAAAAGAGGCTTGCCAGCATTGCAATTTGCACTGGCATAGAATATACAAAGACCAGCAATGAGGAAACAACTCAAAATGTGATCAGAAACCTACATGGTTGCTGGGTCTTAAAGATGGAAGATTTGTTGGTCAATGATTTATTTCCAACTGCTGTATTGAATCAAATGTACACTTGGATTGAATTAAAAGTGCAAAGAAAAGAAAGGGATCCTCCTCCCTACCCAAGAAACATTGTTGCAAAATGGCTGAATCTGGAAGTCTTAGTAAGAAGAACTTCAATCAGCAAGTTAATGAAGCAAGAGCCTGATTTAATCAAGCCGATTGATGTTGCTTACTACAGTGATCCTTTAACCAAGAAGTCAAAGAAGAAATATGGCTTGATTCCTTATGAGTATTTTTATCTCACTGCCAAGGATCAAGAAGAAGATCTTCTCTGGTTAAGAAAGATTCATGCCAACAAGGGAATTTCAGATACTCAACTTCTCCATGCTAGCAATTGGGGCATGCACTTGTGGGTACTTCACTACAAATAAATGAATGGTGAAAACCATCATTATACTGCCTGCAAGAATTCAAGGATTATTCAACTTGAAGTCCGTAAGCTACTTGAAGATTACGAGAAGGACTGTGTTGAATTATTTGCTCATGCTGAGAAGAGTGTAAGGGAGAATCTAAAGAAATATTCTGCTGGAATAGTTTAAGTCCCTTGTAAAAAGCTTTGTTTGTTTTGTTTGCTGATTTTTGTAGTTATCTCTGAACTTTCTTGTAAACTTACTGAAAGATAACTATCAGCAATAAGCTTTTGACTCTTATTGGTTTTTGATTATGCAATCTACTTATGCTTACGGTTTTATTATTCAAGTATGTTTGCATTATTCAACTGATTTATTCAACATCAGAAACCTCTAAAATTGTAACAATTAATTTATCCATGGATTGCTAACATCAAAAAGGGGGAAATTTGTTAGGAAACTTGTAAATTTGATGAGCAATTAACCATGCTAAATTAAGGAAAGTCCAGTAACTAGTACTCTTAAGGTCCATATGAATTTAGAATTTTAAGGACATTGTAAAAGAGGAACGTTTGCTGAAGACTTAGTGTAGGTACTAGTTAAGTGCTTTAGTTTTGCTGATGATGTACTTTGTTTTTACAAATGAACTATTGAAGCACTAGAACCGTTCAGAAACTTGAAAATTCGAAGACTGAAGTCTTAAGAAGATTTCTGAAGATGGTATCTACAAAGGCACATGTTCCTCAGAAAGTGGAAATTTCAGCAACAGCTCGCATAAGTGAAAATCTATATGACAGAGTAGGCTGTGCTTGCTGAAACTGAGACTGACCGCTTGCTGAAATACATATGTGACCTCCTTGCTGAAAGTACTTGCATTTTGGATCCAACGTTCACATTTGAATTCAATTCAAATGAACATTAAATGCAAAGTAAGCATGCGAAGAACATGAAGACTAGAAGACAAATGAAGGACGGTGCTGAAAGTACAAAAGCAAGATAGTGACATCTTAAGGAACAAAGCCTTAGAATTTGAAATTCAAACGGCTCCCTTGATTCACTATAAATATAGGTCATCCGGCAAAGAGTTGAAGTGTGTCAACAACGTGATCAAACTCTCACTTGTGCTTAAACACTCAATCTTCCATACTCTTTACTGCCTATTGATCCGTTCCAAGACTTAAGCTTGAAACAAAAGCTACTTATGAAGAAGTAGAATATTTACGGCTAAGAAATTAGTTAAGTGTTCTTTCTTTCGAACAAGAACAAGTCTTGACACCAGAAACAACTTAACTTGTTTACTGAAAAGTATTCCAAGTTTTGTTTCTTTAGATAACTTGTTATAGCTGAAAAAGTTATACTCAAGTCATCTTATCTCAAACCTCTCTAACTGATAAACACCCTTCTCCAGGCGTGAAATTCAGGGGGAATTAATCAAGCATAGTTTTGCTGATTAATTGTCCCAAGTTTGGTGGAGAACAAAGTTTCGTTCTCTAGTTAGGTTGGAAACGAAGCAAGTGTGCTTTGGTTTCTGAAGAATCATTATAGATACGTGTTGTAAGGAACCTCAAACTTATCTTAGTGGATTCAGTCCTACAAAGGACAAAGTGGATTAGTTTAGAGATTACGCCACTCTTAGATACCATTATAAAAGTGTTTGTGTGATTTACTTTACCGCATTTAGTTTTCAGCAAGCTTAACTATTTATACACTGTCACTTTGCTCACTTGCTGAAACTATCACTCTCTGAAAAGCACTTATTGTATAAAGACTTCCGCACTCTGTTTTTAAAGTACCAGTAAAACTCGTAACTGAAAAGTAACTAGTACTTGCTGAGAAAGTTAAGTATCAGCAAAATCATTACTGAAAAGTAATAAGCACTTGCTGAGAAAGTTTTTAAACGATGAAAGTTTGAAAAGACTATTCACCCCCCCCTCTAGTCTTTTCTTGTTGTTTAAAGGGACCAACAGATTTCCTGTGCCATGGGAATATTTGGGAGGAGACCGCCGAGGATGTGTGGGCGTGTTTTTAGAGGCTTGCGAAGGGGTCTCAGTTAAAAGATCCAAGGGGCATGAACACGAGGCGTGGAACTGAAGTTCCAGCAAAACCCGATGTGCAGTTGAATGGTGTGAGTGGGGATAGGTTTGATGACTTCGCCAATGAGATGAGGCAGGCCCTTAAGACCTCGATGGGGCAGGCTCTTTCCAATGAGGTTTGCAGGGTATGCAAGAACTATGGGCATGGGGCTCATATGTGTAGGTCTGAACTAGCAAACGATGGTGTTTATTGGGTAGAAGCAAGAGAAAAAGAGGTGTTTGCTGTAGAATTTGGAGTCCGTGAGGAGGGTAGCTATTGGCAAGATGGTAGGAACAAGCGTGGTGGATATTGGAAGAAGGGGTTCCGAAGCAACCATGGTTATGCATCTCCGAACCAAACCTATGGACCCAACCAAGACCGTAGTAATCTCAAATACGGCAATGATCATTTTGAAAACCCTACTCCTAGAGCCGAAGCACCTAAGTCCAAGTCAGCTGCTCTCTTGGAAAATTTTTAGAAGATGGTGGATAACACCCAAAGGTTTATGAAGAGGTATGAAGAAGACTCAGAGAAGACGAGGGGTAGGCTTGATCAATTGGAGGCAAGTACTAGGCTTGCTCACCAAAAGATGCAAGAACTGATCGACCCTGGAGCAAGTAGGAAGCAAGGGATGTTGCCCAGTAATACAGAGAAGTCGATGTCGATAACCTTGGTAGGAGACCTTCCCGTGGAGATCACCATAAAGAAGGGTGTTTAGTGAAAGTGTTGTGCACAAGGTGAGCCTCCATTGGCCAAGGAGGAAGATAAGGGCCTAGGATTCGATGTGAGTGATGAGGAGAATGAAGATCCCGAACCAATCCCTGATAGTTTTGATTTTAGGGTTGGGATAGGTGGTCTCGATGATGTCCGTGCTACACTAGATACGGGAGCATTCTCTAATGTGCTCCCAATGAATCTGTTTGAGAAGAGTGGTCTAGGAGAGCCAGAGAAGCACAAGGTCATTTTGTTTAGGAAGAGCTTTCTTGACCAAGGTGCACTCTGTGATCGACACCTACAAGGGATCTTGCCCTATTGAGGTAGATGGCAAGCAACATACGTTGTGAGCCATTTCTGATCATCAAGTACATTTTATTGATTCTCACCCCATAAGATTTTTTGGCCTTGTTGCGTTTGTTCATTCTCATTCTCAGGTACTAAGTATTAGAAAGAGATCCATGAAGGGGAAGGCTAATACCCGTCTCGAAAGGAACTGAAGAACAAGAAGAAGTCGAGTCAGAGACTAATAAATAATGGTGCTTTCCAGGAGGCAACCCAGAGTTTTATTGCTTTCTCGCATTGCATGCATACATCGAACAATTTGTTTTTTGATATGTAGCTTGTATTTTTCCCTTTTTTGAGTCTTTAGTTGTTTTTTCCCTTGTGTTAGAGTGTGTTTTTGGTGATAAAATAGGTAAAAAGTTGATTTTTTTGAGTTCGGGGATGATTAACTCGGAGCCAAGGCTCTGCTGCTCCCCGGCGGACCACCCCCCACACGGGGTGGTGCGCCCGGGAGAGGCAAAACGCCCGGGCGCCTCTGCCGCTCCCAGGCGGACCGCCCCTCACACGGGGCGGTGCGCCTGGGAGAGGCAGAGGCCTGGGCACCCCAGGCGGACCGCCCCGCATATGGGGCGGTGCGCCTGTGGGCGCCAGTGCTCCGGGTGTCCAGATTTTCATCCGGACACCACGAATCACCCACATATGCAACCATATTGACCTTTTTACCCTTTTTATCATCCGTTTTGATTTCTCACGAGTTTCATTGAGTAATATAGGTTACATGTACTCTTCCAGCTCTCACCCAATATCCACTTTCGACTTTCGGGACGTACGACGAAGTTCAGGGTGGGGGGGGGTTATCTTTGGGTATTCCAATAAATTATATTTCTCATTTCAACTCATGCACGTTTACCGTTTTCTTAGGATTTAGTTTGTTCGTATGCATTCATCCTTAGTCTAGTTTTTGCATGATGTTGTGTGGAGTCTATTGCCAAATTTTTTGAACTTTTTTATTGTATAGACTAAGTGTTTGTGACCATTGACCATACATTGCATCTCTATGGAATAGTTTGAGGTTTGTCTCGCTTGGCTTTTCATATTCGTATGTGCACTAGTTAAACTTGGTAATCTCGACATCACTATGTGGTGTTTTCTCTACTGCGGTTCGCGAAAGCCTTATAAAATGTTGCATGTTAGAGTCTTTGGTTGTATTCTCGTGTAATTATGTACCTAACAGGCAACAAGTATTCACCTTGTTTTTTGAGATTGCTAAATGCCTAGGAAGGAGGTAGAGTGAGGTGTGTGACCCTTTGTTTGAAACCTATTCTAACGAATAGGTTTGGGGAGGGGGTTACCATTACTATGACTTGTTTTTCGTATAGTTGAGTCGTGTTGAGTTTGTTTTTCTTTTTCTTGTGAGTTTGTGCTCCAACCTATTCTTTCGAATAGGTTTAGGGTGGGCGTTGTATTGTCATTGTTATTTCCTTTCATTGTACTTTCATTGTCCTACTGCTGGCTATATACCAAAAAAAATTAAAAAAATTAAAAAAAAAAGAGAAAAGAAAAAAAAAAGAAAAAAAAATTGAAAATTCCAGAATCTGGAAAAGATAAAAAGGAAAAAAGAATAAGACCAAAAGAAAAACAAAAGAAGGGTCCAAGAAAGCCAAAAAGCAGTTTTAGCAAAGTATTGCATTATTTTTCAGCTATTGTAGTAGTTCGTAATCGAGTTGTGAATTCTTCCTTGTGTTTTCGTGTCACCTAGTCCGAGGCCTGTTCTAGACCACCCTCGTCCTGCCATTCAGGAAGTGGTGAAGAGTCTTGCTCTAAGAGTCCGGTAGAATAGGGGAGTGTTGTCTATTAGGGAGCCCTCCTTCGTTTGATGAGAACCAGTATTGGTTCGACCTCTCTTGAGGGAAAGTCTCACTTGGTGAACAATAGTAAGACCTCAGTTTCGTAGGCATGGGGTAACCATTTGTATTTTAATATGCATCATTACGTCGTCATTGACTAGGTCCAGGTAGAGAATGTTACGAGAGACTCCCTTGTTTAACAAAGTGCATATGTGAATGTGTACAGGTTCAATCGTGGCATTCTTCAACCTACTTCCATGTTATGATTTGTATGGTCTCTGTTCATAAGCATTTGGTAGATACAATCGATTAGTTCTACTTGTTTGGCATGAGGCTCCTCTTTGTGTTGCATGTAGTTTGCATAGAGTCTAGCTAGTGCTTGAGGACAAGCAAAAGTTCGGTTTGGGGAGTTTGATGACAGTGTTTTTTACACTATCATTCGGTTCTTATTCACCAATTTAGCTATCCTCTTGCATGCATTTTAGTGCATTTTGTTAGAATAGTGTCACGTTTCCATTTCTTTTGTTATTTTCAGGTTTTAGGTCGCACTTTTGGATGTAAATCATGGCGAAACATTGAAGTTTTGGTGCAACACGATCACCCATGGTGTGTCAAGGAGTACCGGGACGTGTTTCCAGGCCAAAAGACCAAGTTTCGGAGCTCAAAACCGTGCCCAAGGCCAAGGAGAACATGAAATATTCGAGATATTTTGTATGAGGCAGAAACGCTAGTTCATTCGGAGTTCGGGTGAAGATTTAGGAGCATTTGAAGTGAAATCTGGAAGTTCCATTTGAATAGTCTCAGTATTTTGGGCACCAGTCTTTCATACACTATTGGATTGGGATGTGGTTACAACCTACGCGTAGCGAACTCGAAGATCTATCCAACAGTGGGTCTTACGTGCCAATCCGAGTTCGGACGCGCCCGGAATCTCTGTTTGAACTTAGAGGAAAAACAGGCAAACTTGTTGCCCGTGCCAGGCGGACCACCTGGGAGGTTCCGACAGCTATATATATAATTGTAAAAGTTGCGAATTTTCATATCTGAGATCATAATTTTGCCGACATATACCCTAGAGCTTGTTTTGGGTATTTTTTCTCTTAGAACTACTTTATCTTAGCAATTTGGAGCACCAAGGTAGAGATTCGGACATCTTTTGATCTCACCTTGCTAGAAACTTGTGAGTTTAGCAATTCACCGGAGATTGACAACCCTCGGTGGTAATTTGTATCTCACCTTTTTCATACTCTATCTTTCAATTCAATTATGTTTTCATCTATGATTGTTTGTGTTGATTTCGATTTTGATATGAGTAGCTAAGTTTCTAGTTGGTGATATTATGTAAATTCATAGGTAGGGTTCATATTGTGCATGATTGAGATTCTGAGTCTTTTACTTGTATTGTTTTAATGCGATTCTTTGATCCGACTAAGCCAAATATCTTCGTATGAAAGTGTTAGAAACTCTAGGACAATTCAAGATCATCGGTTCAATAATTATAATTATCAAGTACTGCTTGAACTAAGCCTGACAACCTCAGTCAAGTATTAGTATAGATAGGAAGCTTTCAAATTACATGTCTACAAATCTGTCTTTTGGTATTTGTTAATTCGAATTACTTTTAAAGCAGTACGAGTTACACTTTCATGCATAATTAGAACCCGATGCTTAGAATGAGCATACTATCACCAGCTCTCATCATATATTGTTAATTAAAGCTAAGATAAATTTGTTTTCTGAATTTATATAGTAGTTATTGTAGTTAAAGCTAGTAAAGTCCCTAGAGATCGACATTCGAGGTCATCTTACCTCTGCACTACGTGTTTTGTGTAGTTGTGAGTTGCCCTTTGGCTTTCAAACAAATTTATTTGATTGTTCGAGTCTGACAATCTCGTTCATCAGTAACAGCGGGCTTTACGGTCGTAGGTACTTGATTGCATATTACAGCAACCTTAGATTGACCAATCGGATAGAGTTCTGGTTCACCACTATCAGTTGCACGAACAAAGGTAATTGGTGTTTTATCTTTACTCAAGATTATTACATCATGACCTTCATACGCTGCACCTAAACCTTCTTTCTGAGATGGGTCTCTCAGATAAGAGTTTAGTTCAGTCAGCATGTTACTCGCATCATCATAAGATTTGAAATTGATTTTCATCTTTTTCATTTCTTGTATTTCAGCAAGCAACTTTAGAATTGAGGACTGATACTTTTCATATTCTATTGCCATTTGAGAATTCTTCTCTGTAGCTTCAGCAATTAACTTTTTGAGATGCAATATTTCAACATCCTTCTTTTCTGACTCTTCTTTGAGCAAAACATACTTTTCAGTAGTTTGCTTAGTCAGAGTTTTAGCATTCTGTAGTTTCTCTTGCTGTTTGCTCAGAGCTTTCTCAAATCTTTCGATTTCTCCTTGAATTCTATCAAGGTCAATATCATCTTCACTTTCTGAGTCAGAGTCAGAGGTAGGACAATTTACCTGACCGGCCATGAGGCAGAATTCGTAGTTTGACACATCTGGATAAGCTACCATAGCTATTCCACAAACTTCCTTGCCAATCTCTACATCAAGAGTGGCTTCTTCTTCGTCTTCCGTGTCTGAGCTCTCTACCTCACTGTCTTCAGAACTTGTATCAATGCAAAGCGCATCGATTTTTGCTAAAAGCTTTTTCTTTTCTACAGCAATCAAAGCCCTTGTCAACTTCTTCTTCTTTTTAGCAGATTTGCCTTTCAGCAAAGGATAATTTTCTTTGAAGTGTCCAGGTTTTTGCAATAAAAGCAGAGATCATTGCCAACTGCTGGTTCTTCAGAAGAATTTGCTTGCTGAGCTTGCTTGTTCAGCGAGTTAACTTCATTCTTGTATTTATGGTAGTTGTTACCAAGATGCTTTTTCAGCTTCTCTTTTGCTTTTCGCCTTTCAAGTTCCTTACCGATGAATTTCTTCATGTTTTTAACAACTAGAGCATTTTCATCAGCAGGCTCTTTATCATTCTTCTTTTCAGAAGATGACGACTTTCCGGCAAGAGCAATGTTTTGCGATTTTTCAGCAAGCACATTTTCTCTTTTTTTTGTCTCATAATTGACAGTAGCAAGATGAGAGAACAACTCTGTTGGTGTGATATTTGGCATTCCTTGATTGTAGTAAAAATTCTGAGTATGGATCCATTCTTGGTTCAGACTTCTAATAATGGTTTTCACTTTCTCAGAATCTGAATAGAGGTTTCCAACTCCTAAGGCAACCATCTCACTCACTAGAGTTGTGAATCTGAAATCCAAGTCTTCCAGTGACTCATTGGTACCTTGTTTAAAGTTTTGGAACTTCAACTTTAGCACTTCGAGTTTGTTTTCCTTGGTTTTGTCAGATCCAGCACAAAGATCTTGAACCATTTTCCAAGCTTCCTTAGCAGTTTTGGCACCCCACAGTTTGCACTGTATAGTATCTGGAGTTGATCGAATAATGATGTTTCTTGCTTTGCCATCAAGACGGAATCTTTTGGCTTCGTCGGAAGTCCATTCCTCTCTTGGTTTTGGAATGACAGTATCGACTGGTTCACCTAAGATAGTTTCCTTTCCAGCTTTTGTGGTTTTGTTAGGAAAACTTCTCTCAAGTTTAGTGATCTTTATAGGTCCATCATTTATGACAATAACCATCTCATCACTAATGGCCTCAAGATGTAGCATCATGTTGTTTCGCCATTTTTCATAGTTTTCCAGCTTCAGCAAGGGCGCGTCTCCTAAAGACATCCTGTCAGCAAAAGACTACCAAACTGATCAAGTGAGAGTGATTTACAGAAAGCACCTAAGGGGATCTAGGTTCAGTAGTGAAGGTTAAAGAACCTCCAGCTCTGATACCACTTTTTGGTCCCTTTAAAAAACAAGAAAAGACTGAGGGGGGGTGAATAGTCTTTTCAAACTTTCGTCGTTTAAAAACTTTCCAAGCAAGTGCTTATTACTTTTCAGTAATGAGTTTGCTGATACTTAACTTTCTCAGCAAGTACTAGTTACTTTTCAGTAACGAGTTTTACTGGTACTTTAAAAACAGAGTGCGAAAGTCTTTATACAATAAGTACTTTTCAGATAGTGCTAGTTTCAGCAAGTGACCAGAGTGGCAGTGTACAATAAGTAAAGCTTGCTGAAAATTAAATACGGTAACGAAAATCACACAAACACTTTTATAGTGGTATCTGAGAGTGGCGTAATCTCTCAACTAATCCACTTTGTCCTTTCTAGGACTGAATCCACTAAGATAATATTGAGGTTCCTTACAAATCCTATCCAAACCGATTCTTCAGCCAAAGCACACTTGCTTCGTTTCCAACCTAACTAGAGAACTGTAACCTTGTTCTCCACCAAACTTGGGACTTATAATCAACAACACAATGCTTGATTAATTCCCCCTGAATTTCACGCCTGAAAAAGGGTGTTTTTCAGTTAGAGAGGTTTGGGATGAGATGACTTGAGTATAACATTTTCAGCTATAACAAGTTATCTAAAGAAACACAACTTGTAATACTTTTCAGTTAACAAGTTAAGTTGTTTCTGTTGTCAAGACTTGTTCCTGTCCGAAAGAAAGAACACTTAACTAATTTCTTAGCCGTGAATGTTCTACTTCTTCATAAGTAGCTTTTGTTTCAAGCTTAAGTCTTGGAACATATCAATAGGCAGTAAAGAGTATGGAAGATTGAGTGTTTAAGCACAAGGGAGAATTTGATCACGTTGTTGACACACTTCAACTCTTTGCCGGATGACCTCTATTTATAGTGAATCAAGGGAGCCGTTTGAATTTCAAATTCTAAGGCTTTGTACCTTAAGATGTCACTACCTTGCTTTTGTACTTTCAACAGCGTCCTTCATTTGTCTTCTAGTCTTCATGTTCTTCGCGTGCTTACTTTGCATTTAATGTTCATTTGAATCGAATTCAAATGTGAACGTTGGAGCCAAAATGCAAGTACTTTCAGCAAGGAGGTTACATATGTATTTCAGCAAGTGGTCAGTCTTAGTTTCAGCAAGCACAACCTACTCTGTCATATAGATTTTCACTTATGCGAGTTGTTGCTGAAAATCTCACTTTCTGAGCAACATGTGCCTTTGTACATACCTTTCTCAGAATTCTTCTTAAGTCTTGAGTCTTCGAATCTTCAAGTTTCTGAGCGGTTCTAGTGCTTCAATAGTTCATTTGTAAAAACAAAGTACATCATCAGCAAACTAAAGCACCTAACTAGTACCTGTACTAAGTGTTCAATATACGTTCCTCTTTTACAATGTCCTTCAAATTCTAAATTCCTATGGACCTTAAGAGTCCTAGTTACTGGACTTTCCTTAATTTAGCATAGTTAATTGCTCATCAAAATTACAAGTTTCCTAACAGCTTTCCACAACCACTGTCAAATTGCCAAATTGCATTGTTTGTCTCCGTGGCTGAAGTCTGCACAATCAAGAGCAAACAAGTTAATTATCTGATGAACGAGATTGTCAGACCTGAACAATCAAATAAAATTTGTTTTTTTAGCCAAATGCAACTCGCAACTACAACGAAAACGAAAACGTAGTGTAGAAGAAAGATAACCTCGAGTGTCGATCTCTAAGGACTATAACTAGCTTTAACTACTTAAACTTATACTTATAAAATCAGAAAACGACTTAGCAAAGATTTTTCTTATCAATTATGATGGAAGTTAGTGATAAATGATCATTCAAAACGTCGGGTTATAATCATACATGAAGGTACTTGAAGAATTGTAATAAAGAATCGATGATCTTGAATTGTCCTAGTGTTTCTCCAGGTTGAACACTTACGAAGATAGGTGGCTTAGTTAGATCAAAGAAGAAAACAATTAACAAGTAATGTCTGCGCGAAGCTACAATCATGCACAATTAAGAACCCTAGCTATGAATTCACATACTATCACCAACCTTAGATTTACCTACTCATATTCGAATTGCAATCAACAAGAATCAAAGCAAGAACTAATGAAAACATGTTGAATTGAATAAATAAAAGCAGAAAAATCGTGAGATACAAGTTACCAATGAAGGTTGTCAATCTCCGGTGAATCGCGTAAACTCACAAGCAATAATAGAGATAAACGATGTCCAATCTCTATGCTAAGCTTCCAAATGAATAAGAAAAAGTATCTTCAATGCTAAGAATTCCCAGAACAAGCTCTGGAAAATTCGTCTCTCAAAATATGGTGAAAAGGTATGAAAAACGTAAAATAGGCGATAACTATATACAGGAGTACGCAGGCCACGGGGCGGTTCGCCCCCCATGCCAGGTGGTTCGCCCGGGGTCTTCAGTCGGTGCCACGCGTTTTTGACGCGTTTTTTCCATCTTGAACTCGGATTTTGACCTTCTAGTGACTTCTAAGCCCCGAAACTTTGTCCTTAGGCCTTGAAACTCGTCGCGATACTTCTAGATACACCACGGATGATCTCGTAGCACCAAAACTTCATCTCTTCGCTATAATTGCCCATCCAAAAGTACGTTTTTCACCTAAAACCTGAAATGTGCAAGAAAAGGGAAACGTGACATTGTTCTAATAAAATGTACTAAAATACAAGCTAAATTAACCTAGAGGATAGCTAAATAGGTGGAAAAGACTCGAATGAAAGTGTAAAATACACTGTCATCAAACTCCCCAAACCGAACCTTTGCTTGTCCTCAAGCAACTAGCTAGACTCTAATGCAAAAAACCAATGCAACACACAAAGTGGAGTCTCATGCCAAATAAGATGAACTAATCTATTGAATCTATCAAAAACTTATGAACAAAGACCATACAAATCATAACATGGATATAGGTTGAAGAATGCCTCGATTGACTCATACACATTCACATATGCACTATGTTAAACAAGATAGTCTCTCGTAACATTCTCTACCTGGACTTAGTCAGTGACGATGCAATGAAACATGTTAAAATTCGAATGGTTGCCCCGTGCCTTTGAAACTGAGGGTTTACTACTGTTCACCAAGTTAAGACTTTCCCTCAAAGAGGTCGAACCAATACTGGCTCTCATCAAACGAATGAGGGTTCCCTAAAAGATAACACTCCCCTATTCTACCCATCTCTCAAGCAAAGTAAAAAACTAATCACCACTTCCTGAATGGCAGGACGTGGGTGGTCTAGAACAGATGGCACGAAACAAACAAAAGATGGAATTTACAACTCGATTACGAACATTACAAAACTTGAAAAATGAAACAACACTTTGCTAAACTGCTTTTGGGTTTCTTTAGACCCTTCTTTGCTTTTTTTATTTTTTTGGTCTTTTCTTTTTTTTTCTCTTTCCAGATTTCTGGAAATTCTATTTTTTCTTCTTTTTTTTTTTTTTGTATATAGCCAGCAGTAGCACAACGAAAACAAAATAACATTGACACCACAAACGACCTCCCCAAACCTATTCGAAAGAATAGGTTGGAGCACAAACTTACGAAGAAGATAAAAAACAAACTCACATGACTCAAAAACTATATAGCCAGTAGTAGCACAACGAAAAGAAAATAACATTGACACTACAAACGACCTCCCCAAACCTATTCGAAAGAATAGGTTGGAGCACAAACTTACGAAAAAGATAAAAAACAAACTCACATGACTCAAAAACGAAAAATAAGTCATAATGATAGTATAACCCCCTCCCCAAACCTATTCGAAAGAATAGGTTTCAAACAAAGGATCACACAATCTCACACTACCTCCTTCCTAGGCATTTAGCAATCTCAAAGCAAGGTGAAGACTTGTTGCCTCTTAGGTACATAATCACACGGAAAAACAAACACAAGACTCTAACATGCATCATCTTATTATAAGGCCTTCGTGAACCGCAGTAGAGAAAACACCACTTCGTGATGTCGAGACTACCAAGCTTAACTAAGTGCATATACAAATGTGACAAGCCAAGCGAGAAAAACCTCAAACTAATCCATAGAGATGCAATGTATGGTCAATGGTCATAACTAGTTAATCTACACAATAAAAAAGTTCAAAAAGTTTGGCAATGAACTCCACACAAAACATGCAAAATTATACTAGAATGAATGCAATGAATGCAACTAAATCCTAAGAAAGCGGTAAACGTGCAAATGCAAACCAAGGTGTTCACGAGTTATCATAAGCAAAATAAATTATAAAAATACCCAGCGATAACTGTTAGGAAACTTGTAATTTTGATGAGCAATTAACCATGCTAAATTAACAACAGTCCAGTAACTAGTACTCGTAAGGTCCTTAGGATTTTAGAATTTTTAAAGGACATTGTAAAAGAGGAACGTTTGCTGATGACTTAGATAGGTGTTAGATAAGTTTTTATCTTGGTGGATGACGTACTTTAATTTCTGTGAAGAAATTAATTTATTGACACTTTAGCGTATGATGTATTTTATTTTCTGAAAAGAAAATATCTTATTGATGCTTAGCTTTGATGTAACTTATTTTTCTGAAAAGAAAATGACCTATTGAAGCATTTGCTGAAGATGTATTTTGTTTATTACAAACAAATTATTGAAGCAAATAAGAAACCGGTTAGAATCTTGAAGACTTTTGAAGATCTGAAGACTTGAAGATTGCTGAAGACTGGTAAGGCACGTGTTGCTCAGAAAGTGAAATTTTCAGCAACAGCATTGCATAAGTGAAAATCTGAAAGACAGAGTAGGTTGTGCTTGCTGAAACTGAGAATAAACACTTGCTGATAAACACATGTGACCTCTTGCTGAATGTACTTGATTTTGCGCTCCAATATTACTGTTTGAATTCTATTCAAAGGTGCATTTAATGCAAAGCTTACACACGAAGGACATGAAGACTAGAAGACAAACAAAGGTTGCTGCTGAAAGTACAAAAGCAAGATAGTGACATGTTAAGGAACAAAAGCCTTAGGATTTGAAATTCAAACGGCTCCTTACTTGCACTATAAATAGAGGTCATCCGGCAAAGAGTTGAAGTGTGTCAACAACGTGATCAAACTCTCACTTGTGCTTAAAATTCACAAACCTTCAAACACTCTTACTGCCATTGATCCGTTCCAAGACTTAAAGCTTGAAAAATCTACTTGTGCAGAAGTAGAACAAACTCGGCTAAGAAATTAGTTAAGTATTCTTTCTTTCGAACAAGAACAAGTCTTGACACCAGAAACAATCAAACTTGTTTACTGCAAAGTATTCCAAGTTGTGTTTCTTAGATTACTTGTTGTAACTGAATAAGTTATAATTAAGTTATCTCACCCCAAAACTCTCTAACTGAAAATACACCCTTTCAGGCGTGATATTCAGGGGGAACTTAATTGAGCAAGTTTTTGCTGATTAAAAGTACCAAGTTTGGTGGAGAACAAGGTTGAGTTCTCTAGTTTAGGTTGGAGACAAAGCAAGTGTGCTTTGGTTTCTGTTGAATCGCTTTAGATAGGAGATTGTAAGGAACCTCAATCATATCTTAGTGGATTCAGTCCTAGAAAGGACAAAGTGGATTAGTTGGGAGATTACGCCACTCTCAGATACCACTCTAAAAGCGTTTGTGTGATTTACTTATTGCATTTAGCTTTCAGCAAATTTATATCTGTCTGTACACAGTCACTCACAGCACTTGCTGAAACACTCTACTTGCTGAAAAAGCACTTATCGTTTCAAAGACTTCCGCTCTCTGATTTTAAGTATCAACAAACCAAGCTACTGTAAAGTAACTTACGCTTGCTGAGAAAGTTAAGTATCAGCAACCTCATTACTGAAAAGTAATAAGTACTTGCTGAGAAAGTTTTAAACGACAAAAGTTTGAAAAGACTATTCACCCCCCCCTCTAGTCTTTTCTTGTTGTTTAAAGGGACCAACAAGTGGTATCAGAGCAGGAGGTTCTTTAGCCTTCTGCATTGAACCTAGATCCCCTTAAGTGCTTTCCTTAAATCACTTTCACTTGATCAAGTTTGGTAGTGCTTTGCTGACAGGATGTCTTTAGGAGATGCTCCCTTGCTGAAGCTGGAAAATTACGAGAAATGGCGAAACAACATGATGTTACATCTTGAGGCCATTAGTGATGAGATGGTCACCGTCATTAATGATGGACCTATCAAGATCACCAAGGTTGAAAGGAGTTTCCCTCATAAAACCACTGAAGCTGGAAAGGAAACCATCCAAGGCGAACCATCAGATACGGTTGTGCCTAAACCAAGAGAGGAATGGACTTCTGACGAAGCTAAGAGATTCCGTCTTGATGGCCAAGCAAGAAATATCATCATCAGATCAACTCCGGATACCATACAGTGCAAACATTGGGGTGCCAAGACTGCTAAGGAGGCTTGGAAAATGGTTCAAGATCTTTGTGCTGGATCTGACAAGACCAAGGAAAACAAACTTGAAGTACTTAAGCTGAAGTTTCAAAACTTTAAGCAAGGTGCTAACGAGTCACTGGAAGACTTGGACTTCAGATTCACAACTCTTGTTAGTGAAATGGCAGCGCTGGGTGTTGGAAATTTTTATTCAGATTCTGAGAAAGTGAAAACTATCATCAGGAGTTTGAATCAAGAATGGATCCATACTCAAAATTTCTATTATAATCAAGGAATGCCTGACATTACACCAACTGAGTTGTTCTCTCATCTTGCTACTGTCAATTATGAGACAAAGCAAAGAGAAAATGTATTTGCTGAAAAATCGCAAAACATTGCTCTTGCTGAAAAGCCGTCATCTTCTGAAAAGAAGAATGATAAGAGCCTGCTGATGAAAATGCTTTAGTTGTTAAAAACATGAAGAAATTCATCAGTAAGGAACTTGAAAGGCGAAAAGCAAAAGAGAAGCTGAAAAAGCATCTTGGTAACAACTACCATAAGTACAAGAATGATACTAGCTCGCTGAACAACCAAGCTCAGCAAGCTACATCATCAGAAGAACCAGCAGTTGGAAATGATCTATGTTTTTACTGCAAAAAAAGTCTGGACACTTCAAGCAAATTGCCCCTTGCTGAAAGGCAAATCTGCTGAAAGAAGAAGAAGTTCAAAAGAGCTTTCATTGCTGAAGAAAAGAAGAAGCTTCAAGCAAAAATCGATGCATTGTGCATTGAGACAAGCTCCGAGGACAGTGAGGATGAAAGTTCAGACACCGACGATGAGGAAGCCACTCTAGACGTGGAGATTGGCAAAGAAGTGTGTGGAATAGCTATGGAAGCTTATCCAGATGTGTCGAACTACGAATTCTGCCTCATGGCCGGTCAGGTAAATGATTCTACCTCTGACTCTGATTCAGAAAGTGAAGACGAGATTGACCTTGACAAGATTCAAGGAGAAATCGAAAGATTTGAGAAAACTCTCAGCAAACAGCAAGAAAAACTTCAACTTGCTGAAACTCTGACCAAGCAAACTACTGAAAAGTACGTTTTGCTGAAGAAAGAGATAGAAGAAAAGGATGCTGAAATAAGGCGTCTTAAGAAGTTGATTGCTGAGGCTGCAGAGAAAAATTCTCAAATGGCTTTAGAATTAGAAGAGTATCAGTCCTCAATTCTAAAGTTACTTGCTGAAATCCAAGAAATGAAAAAGATGAAAATCAATTTCAAATCTTATGTGGAAGCGAGTAATACGCTGACTGAACTAAACTCTTATTTGAGATATCCATCTCAGAAAGAAGGTTTAGGAGCAACGTGTGAAGGTGATAACGTAGAAATCTTGAGAAAAGATAAATCACCTATCTCCTTTGTACGTGCTACTCATAGTAGTTCACCAGTGATCTATCAGTTTGGTCAAACTAAGGTTGCTGAAACATGCAATCAAGTACCTATGACCATAAAGCCCGTTGTTGCTGCTCAAAGTAACAAGACTTTAAAAGGAAAACAGGTTGCTGTGAAGCAAACTAGAAAGAAAAAGAATTTCGTGAAGCATTCCGCCAAACAAGTTGCTGAAAAGCAAGTTGTTAAGTCTAAAGGCAAGATTACCAAAAGTAATCAGAAGTCCTTTGCTGACAAACCTGAATCAAGTAAGGTTGCTGATGCTAAAGCTCAGCATTCTCCAAAGAGTGGACTCGGTTTCAAAACCAAACAAAGTCAACTCTTTCATGAGTATAAGCAAAGTCAGCAAAGATACTTCAAAGAGATGAAGAAAACCAAGCCTAAGAGTTCTGAAAAGACTCCCAATGCTATGACTAGAAGGAACCTTGCTAGAAAAGAACTTACTGAAAAGTATGTTCAGCAAAAAGGTCAACAGAGCAAGACACCACATCAGAAAGTGGATTTGACCAGCACGAGTCAAAAGTCTTTAGCTCAAAACCTCCTAGTTCCTCAGCAAGTAGAAAACAAGTCAAAGTTGAAAAACTTCAGACTTGGGTTTCCACTGGACGCATTCTTGAACATGTTAATGGACATCCATCTATGGATAATTAACTTGTTTGCTCTTGATTGTGCAGACTGCAGCCACGGAGACAAACGATGCAATCTGGCACTTTGATAGTGGTTGTGGAAAGCACATGACGGGCAACAAGAATAACCTTATAAACTATAGACGGTGGTCTAAAGGTCCAACAATAAGGTTTGCTGGTGGAGGCTCCGGATCTACAAAAGGCTATGGTGATGTGAAGTTGGGATGTATAACCATTTCTGGAGTTCTTTATGTCAAAAATCTTAAGTTTAACCTTTTCAGCATGAGTCAATTTGCTGACAAAGGATACTTCATCGAAATTAAAAGTGATGAATGTAAACTTGTAGATTTTGAGACTAAAAAGGTTATAATGATTGCAAGAAGATCAGGAGGATTGTACACCGTTGATTGGTCTTCAGCAAACGTTGAAAAATGCCTTGTCTCAGATCATGATTGCCTTGCTGAAAAAGCATGGTTATGGCATAAACGAACAAGTCATCTAAACTTCAAGACGCTGAATAAGCTGTCTAAAAAGGCACTTGTAGTTGGATTACCTAGGGTTACTTTTAAGAAGGATGGTGTTTGCAATGCATGTCAGCAAGGAAAGCAAACCAAATCTTCTTTCAAGAACAAGGCAGTACCGTCAACTACAAAACCTTTACAACTCTTACACATGGACTTGTTTGAATCTTCTTCAACAAGCTATGCTGGTAAGAAGTATGGTCTAGTCGTGGTAGATGACTATTCAAGATTCACTTGGGTAGTATTCATCAAGCACAAATCTGAAACCAAGACTGAAATACCTAACTTGCTGAATAAGCTTGAAGTCATGAAAAATGACAAGGTAAGAGTCATAAGGACAGACCATGGTACTGAGTTGTAAACCAGTACATAACTGAATATTGTACCTCCAAAGGTATTCAACATCAGTTATCCTCAGTAAGGACACCACAGCAAAATGGTGTTGCTGAACGGAAGAATCGTACCCTGAAAGAAGCCGCAAGAACAATGCTTGCTGACACTGAGATAAGTGAGGCTTACTGGGTTGAAGCGATTAATACCGCCTGCTATACTCAGAATAGATGTTTGATTACTAAGGAATACAACAAAACTCCTTATGAATTGTTTGTTGGAAGACCTCCTAACATCACTCATCTAAGAGTATTTGGTTGCAAGTGTTTCGTTCTTAACAATGGTAGAGAATACCTAAGAACATTTCAACCAAAGGCAGACGAAGCGATATTTCTTGGCTACTCCTTGCATAGTAAAGCTTACAGAGTTTACAACAAAAGGCACAAAAGATTGAAGAATCTGTGCATGTTGTATTCTACGAAAAGACACAAGGTGTGCCTGCTGAAGAAGAAATATCAGAATGTATGAAAAAGCTAATCATACATGAGCAAAGAACTGAATCTGATGCTAGGCAAATCAAGTCAATTGAACTAAATGATGATTCTGACAATGATTCTCCTCCCCGAGTCATGACAAGATAAATATAGTTCACGACAAAGAATTTCCAGCAAAAGATGCGGTTGCTCCGGAAGTTGCTGAAATTACGCAATCTCCAGTGCCTGCTGATGAAATATCTCAACCCAGCAATGCTGAACAAGCAGTTGCTGACGATCAAATCTCAGCAGAGACACAAATTCCCAGTAGTACTGAACAAGTACATACTGAAGAGTCACATGCTGATGAGCAAACATATCCTGATCCAACAAACAGGAAACCTGTTAATAAATGGATTAGAGATCATCCCTCTACGGATATGATTGGCGATATTAATAAACGCCAAGTGACTAGATCCAAAGCTACTCAGGACTTGCTGAAGAAGCAACTGTCGTAGAAGTAGAATCTTTATTCTCTTGCTTTGTTTCAGAAATTGAACCTAAAACCATAGAAGAAGCTTTGAAGCATTCTGAATGGATAAAGGCAATGCAAGAAGAATTGGATCAATTTGAAAGAAACAAAGTCTGGAAACTTGTGCCACTTGCTGAAAATAAGAAAGCTATTGGTACAAAGTGGGTGTTCAGAAACAAGCTGAGCGAGTCTGGTGAAGTAACAAGAAACAAAGCACGCTTAGTTGCTCAAGGTTACTGTCAGACTGAAGGATTGGACTATGATGAGTCTTACGCTCCAGTTGCAAGATTGGATGCAATTAGGCTTTTCTTGGCCTTTGCTGCTCACAATGACTTCATTGTTTACCAAATGGATGTTAAGAGTGCATTCTTAAATGGTGAACTTGCTGAAGAAGTCTACCTAGAACAACCCCCCTTTTGAACTTCCCTCAGAAACCAAGATGGTATATAAGCTTCAGAAAGCTGTATATGGTCTAAAGCAAGCACCAAGAGCATGGTATGATACCTTAGCTAAGTTCTTGCTGGAAAATGGTTTCAAGAAAGGTGAAGTTGACAAAACTCTTTTTACCATGAACCATGATGGTAAATTAATCTTAGTTCAAATTTATGTGGATGACATAATTTTTGGATCTAAGGACAAGCAACTTTGTGATGATTTGCCAAACTCATGACAATAAGTTTGAAATGAGTATGATGGGAAAATTGAATTATTTCCTAGGGTTGCAAGTCAAGCAACTCAAAGATGGAATATTCATAAATCAAGCAAAGTATGCGAAAGAAATGCTCATAAAGTTTAGGATCAAAGAGGATGAAAAACCTGAAAAGATCCCTATGAGTGTTGGTACCAAATTGGGCTATACTAAAGAGGACAAAAGTGTTGAAGAACACAAGTATAGGAAGCTCATTGGTTCCTTGTTGTATTTAACAGCAAGTAGACCTGACATTCAGTATGCTGTTTGTGTGTGTGCAAGATTCCAATCGGATCCAAGAGAATCACACTACAAAAGGCAATTAATATAAAATATGTTAAGGTACAGTCAATGTTGGATTATGGTATCCAAAAGATTCTGGACTTGAATTGGTTGGCTATTCTGATGCTGATCATGGTGGATCAACTCTTGATAGAAAAAGTACCTCTGGAACTTGTCAGTTTTTGGGTACTAGATTAATATCATGGTTCAGCAAGAAGCAAACGTGTGTCGCCAATTCATCTACAGAATCTGAATACATTGCAGCTGGTTGTTGCACAGCTCAAATCCTATGGATTCAGCAACAATTAAGAGATTATGGTATTTCTGCAAAGAAAACACCAATCTTTTGTGATAATACAAGTGCTATTGCAATTACGCAAAATCCTAAGTTTCACTCTAGGACCAAGCACATTGATATTAGACATCATTTCATTAGAGATCATGTGGAAAAAGGTGATATTGAGGTTGTGAAAGTAGGTACTGAAGATCAGCTTGCTGACATCTTTACCAAGCCCCTACGGATAATAGGTTATGTTGCAATGCTAAGGTATAACCTTGGATTGATTGAACTACCTCAATAAAGGATACACTTGGCAGAATGCTGAAACAGGTATTCAGCAAGCCAAGTATTCCTGTCCAAAAGACCAAGTCACTGATTTCTTCTAAGAAATGATAAGTCACAACATGATTGCTGAAACAGGCATTCAGCAAGTAATTCCTTCAAAACAGGTATTGTTAGGAAACTTGATCACTTGCTGAGACAGGAACTCAGTAAGTGAAAGAACTTAAGGATTGCTGAGACGGGTACTCAGGACAATCAAAAGAGATACTGAAACAGGTATTCAAGTATCAGAAATTTT
>CM051457.1:74545884-74751300 GCA_028274465.1 Plantago ovata | reverse complement strand
AAAACCTTTACAACTCTTGCACATGGACTTGTTTGAATCTTCTTCAACAAGCTATGCTGGTAAGAAGTATGGTCTAGTCGTGGTAGATGACTATTCAAGATTCACTTGGGTAGTATTCATCAAGCACAAATCTGAAACCAAGACTGAAATACCTAACTTGCTGAATAAGCTTGAAGTCATGAAAATGACAAGGTAAGAGTCATAAGGACAGACCATGGTACTGAGTTTGTAAACCAGTACATAACTGAATATTGTACCTCCAAAGGTATTCAACATCAGTTATCCTCAGTAAGGACACCACAGCAAAATGGTGTTGCTGAACGGAAGAATCGTACCCTGAAAGAAGCCGCAAGAACAATGCTTGCTGACACTGAGATAAGTGAGGCTTACTGGGTTGAAGCGATTAATACCGCCTGCTATACTCAGAATAGATGTTTGATTACTAAGGAATACAACAAAACTCCTTATGAATTGTTTGTTGGAAGACCTCCTAACATCACTCATCTAAGAGTATTTGGTTGCAAGTGTTTCGTTCTTAACAATGGTAGAGAATACCTAAGAACATTTCAACCAAAGGCAGACGAAGCGATATTTCTTGGCTACTCCTTGCATAGTAAAGCTTACAGAGTTTACAACAAAAAGGCACAAAATTGAAGAATCTGTGCATGTTGTATTCTACGAAAAGACACAAGGTGTGCCTGCTGAAGAAGAAATATCAGAATGTATGAAAAAGCTAATCATACATGAGCAAAGAACTGAATCTGATGCTAGGCAAATCAAGTCAATTGAACTAAATGATGATTCTGACAATGATTCTCCTCCCCGAGTCATGACAAGATAAATATAGTTCACGACAAAGAATTTCCAGCAAAAGATGCGGTTGCTCCGGAAGTTGCTGAAATTACGCAATCTCCAGTGCCTGCTGATGAAATATCTCAACCCAGCAATGCTGAACAAGCAGTTGCTGACGATCAAATCTCAGCAGAGACACAAATTCCCAGTAGTACTGAACAAGTACATACTGAAGAGTCACATGCTGATGAGCAAACATATCCTGATCCAACAAACAGGAAACCTGTTAATAAATGGATTAGAGATCATCCCTCTACGGATATGATTGGCGATATTAATAAACGCCAAGTGACTAGATCCAAAGCTACTCAAGGACTTGCTGAAGAAGCAACTGTCGTAGAAGTAGAATCTTTATTCTCTTGCTTTGTTTCAGAAATTGAACCTAAAACCATAGAAGAAGCTTTGAAGCATTCTGAATGGATAAAGGCAATGCAAGAAGAATTGGATCAATTTGAAAGAAACAAAGTCTGGAAACTTGTGCCACTTGCTGAAAATAAGAAAGCTATTGGTACAAAGTGGGTGTTCAGAAACAAGCTGAGCGAGTCTGGTGAAGTAACAAGAAACAAAGCACGCTTAGTTGCTCAAGGTTACTGTCAGACTGAAGGATTGGACTATGATGAGTCTTACGCTCCAGTTGCAAGATTGGATGCAATTAGGCTTTTCTTGGCCTTTGCTGCTCACAATGACTTCATTGTTTACCAAATGGATGTTAAGAGTGCATTCTTAAATGGTGAACTTGCTGAAGAAGTCTACCTAGAACAACCCCCCGGCTTTGAACTTCCCTCAGAAACCAAGATGGTATATAAGCTTCAGAAAGCTGTATATGGTCTAAAGCAAGCACCAAGAGCATGGTATGATACCTTAGCTAAGTTCTTGCTGGAAAATGGTTTCAAGAAAGGTGAAGTTGACAAAACTCTTTTTACCATGAACCATGATGGTAAATTAATCTTAGTTCAAATTTATGTGGATGACATAATTTTTGGATCTAAGGACAAGCAACTTTGTGATGATTTTGCCAAACTCATGACAAATAAGTTTGAAATGAGTATGATGGGAAAATTGAATTATTTCCTAGGGTTGCAAGTCAAGCAACTCAAAGATGGAATATTCATAAATCAAGCAAAGTATGCGAAAGAAATGCTCATAAAGTTTAGGATCAAAGAGGATGAAAACCTGAAAAGATCCCTATGAGTGTTGGTACCAAATTGGGCTATACTAAAGAGGACAAAAGTGTTGAAGAACACAAGTATAGGAAGCTCATTGGTTCCTTGTTGTATTTAACAGCAAGTAGACCTGACATTCAGTATGCTGTTTGTGTGTGTGCAAGATTCCAATCGGATCCAAAGAATCACACTACAAAAAGGCAATTAAAATACTGAAATATGTTAAAGGTACAGTCAATGTTGGATTATGGTATCCAAAAGATTCTGGACTTGAATTGGTTGGCTATTCTGATGCTGATCATGGTGGATCAACTCTTGATAGAAAAAGTACCTCTGGAACTTGTCAGTTTTTGGGTACTAGATTAATATCATGGTTCAGCAAGAAGCAAACGTGTGTCGCCAATTCATCTACAGAATCTGAATACATTGCAGCTGGTTGTTGCACAGCTCAAATCCTATGGATTCAGCAACAATTAAGAGATTATGGTATTTCTGCAAAGAAAACACCAATCTTTTGTGATAATACAAGTGCTATTGCAATTACGCAAAATCCTAAGTTTCACTCTAGGACCAAGCACATTGATATTAGACATCATTTCATTAGAGATCATGTGGAAAAAGGTGATATTGAGGTTGTGAAAGTAGGTACTGAAGATCAGCTTGCTGACATCTTTACCAAGCCCCTACCGGATAATAGGTTCGCAATGCTAAGGTATAACCTTGGATTGATTGAACTACCTCAATAAAGGATACACTTGGCAGAATGCTGAAACAGGTATTCAGCAAGCCAAAGTATTCCTGTCCAAAAGACCAAGTCACTGATTTCTTCTAAGAAATGATAAGTCACAACATGATTGCTGAAACAGGCATTCACAAGTAATTCCTTCAAAACAGGTATTTGTTAGGAAACTTGATCACTTGCTGAGACAGGAACTCAGTAAGTGAAAGAACTTAAGGATTGCTGAGACGGGTACTTAGACAATCAAAAGATACTGAAACAGGTATTCAAGTATCAAAGGAATTTTCTGAAACGGGAATTCAGAAAAAGAGCAAAATCTCATCTCTCAGATTTTACCAAAGGATGTCTCAAATGCAAAAAGAATTTACTGATACGGGAAATCAGAAATATCTTTTAAACTTAGAAATATGAGATATCTAAGTAAGGGGGAACTTTCAGCAAGTAGCTAGATTGTTAATTCAAACTCGCTGAAAAGATTCTTGTCTATTTCAGCAAGCAATCTATCCCTTATTACTCGGTAAAATCAATTTGTGACGTTAAGCTGGCACAGATAAACTCGCAATAAATCATGACATGAAATTCAATCGTGGCCATTGATTAAAAGGAGTTATTAATCTAACGGCTAACAAAACAAAGAGAGAGAGTGCTCTGACGGTTTTAGTTAGTGGGCCACTACGCATTCAATGCAAAGGCTCCACTATCTCCAGTGTTTCTCTGTTTTACCCTTGCTGAGAACTCAAATCGATTGAGTTTCTCACACACCAGAGACACTATATAAAGAAGGAGTTAGAGAAATGACAAAATTCTTTAACTCACATTTCCTTTCTCTGCAATTTCTAGCCTGAAACTACTGTACCTCCGGTCAAAAAGCAAACTATCTTTTTCGTACAATTTCTTGCTCTATATAAAGAAATGGCTCCCAAGAGACAGTCATCTAAGTCCTCAAAATCGTCAAAGGTTGACAGTGCTGAAACACGCATTGCTCCGGTGACTGCTCCGGTGACTTCTCTGACCCAAAACACAACGAAAGTTGTGTTGAAAAACGACCGAATCACTGAAAAACCTATGCCTCCGTCATATCTTGACACTGCAAAGTGTGAGATGTTGATGCAATGGGGAGGATTTGCAAAAGAAAAGTACATTAGGTACTTTTATGAACAAGAACTTGATGACCAAAATGAAGAGGCGCTTGAGTTCATCAAGCAGCAAGGCCTCATGAACTTTATCTCTGCTCGCACTAAGCAAGTGAGCATGATTGATACTATGGAGTTCTACAACAATGCAGAAATCCAGTCCCTTACAGACAGTAATGGAGTCACTGAAAAAGTGATCCTTACTTATGTTCAGAACACGCAAATCGTCCTGAAATGGACTGATTTAGCGGAGATTTTTCAGATTCCAACCAATGGAACTGAAGACGATGTCACTGCCACTGACGAAGAAATTGAAGCTTTCTACAGTGACGTCAGAAATGCAAAAATGAAGAAAGGCGAGATAGCTCCCGTGACTTGGACAAAGCACATTAAGAGAAAGCATCTCTGTCCCTCACTTGGTCTAGTAGCTCTGCTACTGATTAAAGTTCTTGACTCCCAAGTCGGAGGAATTGACCAAGTAGGCCTGAGAGATGGCCATTGCTGATGCATATCCATGAGAACAACTCGAAACTTAACTGGGCTAAGTACATTTTCAACAGGCTTGTTGATTGTGTTACTAAGTTTAAAGTAAAGGTAGAAGACAACAAGGTCTCACCTTCCTTTCCAGTTATGTATGGAATCAAGATATGCTATATCCTTGAACATTTAAGGATTCAGCTAAGAAACCCATTGCCAATCAAGAAATCTGTGTGCAATGTGGGAAGGTCTTTCTACAAGCAGAATGTACCTAAGATTGCTGGAAAGAAATCCAAGAAGACAACAACTGCAAATGTTGTCAGCACAAGCCAGCAAGAAAGGTATACAACAGCTGCAGATGTTACCACTCAGCAACTTAGAGATGAAACTGCTGTTGGTGGTGGTAACACAAATGAAACTGCTGTAGAAAATCAACAAGGTACGTGTACAACAGCCGTTGCTGAAAATGCAACAATAGATGACTCTGGGAAACTGGAGAAATCTAAAAGAAGAAAGAGGAAAGCTGATGATGACACTCAGACTGCAGCGTCATCAGCAAATCCCGTACCTAAGAGGAAACGGACAAGTAACAAAGAAAGAAGACACTGGCTTCTCAGTCAGTCCCTAATGTCCAAGACCCCTCAGTCAATTCCCAGACAAATGCTGAAACGCATTTGCCAGTAGATGTTGCTGAAATAATCACTGAAACATACATCAGCAATGTTGAAGTGTTTGCGGAAGCCTTCAACAATCAACTTAACGTTGATAACTCTACTGAGAATAGACCACAAGGCAGTGGAAATGAAATTCCTGCCCAAGTCCCAGATATCTACTTTGTAGATAATCTAGATGATCAAACCATGGAACCAGTAAGCAACATTGCTGCTGATATGCAAAGAGCGGCACTTGCTGATGCTGCTGAACAGATGGTTGCTGAACAAGCAACTCATCAAGTTGCTGAAACCCAGCTTGCTGATGGACCAGTTGCTGAGATAGCAATGGTTCCTGTTCCTGAAGTTGCTGAAACTCAAGAAGCATTATTCAAAGACGCATCTCTTGATGCTGAGAATACTGGCCGAAGTTCACCCAAGACTTCAATTGACAAAGTCCAGCTTGTACTGGAAGATTTAAGCAAACAAATGGAGTTGGAAATTGAAGAATCATCCAACAAGTCAATTGATCTCTTCATGACAAGCAGTGAGCTTAAAGGTCAAGTTGCTTCTGCTCAACTTGTCAATTCAGAGACAAGGGAGATTGCTGAAACCGCACAGCTTTCTCAGTTAGAGCAAACTCAGAAGTCTGCTGAAGAAACAGTCCAAGAAGCTGAAGAAACTGTTAATGCTGAAAGGACTGAGCCACAACCTGTCCTTCCTCAGCAGGTAGTTAATTCAACCATCAGTAAAACTTCAAATTCTGAAACTTATTCTTTTGCTAATATTATACTATCTCTACAGACTTCTCAAGATACAAGTCAGATGGTTGCTGAAGCCTCTAAACCAGAACCAACATTCCCTGCTCAGCAGGTAGTTAATAATTTGGTATAAAAACTAAGTTTGACAGCTTAGTACTTGTGTCTAATTTTAATTTATTTCAGGATGAACAAATGGAGGATGCTACCCCAGCTCCTCATGGAATGGAAATTGTACTACATGAGCTTGCTGACTCTCAGCAGGTAAATCATGTTTCAGAATTAAACTCTAAAACAATTCTCCAAACCAATCCTGATCTAAATAAAACTCTTTTTCAGGCTCAAAAGGAGACCACTGAAGTGGTACTCATCACTGAAGATCAGCAAGTAAGTTCTGAAGAACTTTACTTGAGTTTCAAAAGGACAACTTTGTCTAGAGTTGCTAGGTCCGTCAGCAACGGGCAAAGATATAGGAGAATGGACTTCTCAGATCTTCACCTTCATCTCTCAAATGAGAAAAAGAGATCTTCACTGCTGAAGCTCGAAACATTTGTCCACTCCATACTTCCTGACGAAATGACATATTCTCAGCAAATGAGTTCAAATCTGATTGCTCAAATCAGAGAGAATATGAAGGCCAAATTTAAGAGTGCCTCTCCAGCTGAACAAGCTGTGATGCTCAAAGGCTCCTTTGTTCCTGTGGTGGCTGATCCCCACAAACTAACTGAGGAAGAGGAAGTGACAAGTGTTGCTTTATATAAGCACGTTGAGCTAGTCATCTTGACTGATGATGAAGAAGAAGAAGAAGATGAGAACATTCCCACTAATCCCAGTGATGATGAAGGGAAAGATTCTAAGGACAAAAAGGATGAAGATGATGACAATCAAGGTCCAAGTCCTGGTGCTGGTGGATTAAAGTTGACAGCTGCTGAAACTAATCCCTCTGACAATCAGCAAGCTGATCAACAACAATCTCAGCAAGAATCTCAACCTCCTCCTGCTGCTGCTGAAAATCAAGCACCTGTACAAGGTGCTGATACTGAAGAAGAATACGCCAGAAAAAGGGCTGCCTTGAAAAATGGCAAAAGTCCAGTTTCTGATGCGAAGGTTACTGAAGAAAACCTTGAAGATGAGGATGAAGAAGATGAAGATTACCAACGAGCTTTACAAAATAGTCTCGTGATCCATGCAAGGCATACGCAGGATCTGGAAATTGGTGAATCTTCAAGACCAAAATCGAAGGAAGTTCCATCCCTTCCACCTACTACTGGCGCAACTCCAGTTATTGAGTCTCAAACGTTGCCTTCAGCAACTACTCAATTAAAACTAACTACTGGCGAAACTCCAGTAATTGAGCCCCAAACTCAATTGAAACAACTATCTACTGGTGAAACTCCAGTCGTTGAGTCTGAAGTGTTGCCATCAGCAACCACTCAACAAAAAGGAAGTGAAGCTACTGACAAAGGCTCCAAAGTCGCTCAACTTGATAAATCCGAGGATGATGACGACTTGTCAGAAAATGATGATGATCTATCCAAAAGAGACCCAAAAGTCGTTCAGATTCCTCCTCTTGATTACATCGATGATTTAGACGATGGACTAAGAGCCGAATTGCTGACGCGTGATGATCAGTTTGCTTCTGAGATTAAGGTTCATTCCTTAACACCACATTTAGTGCCGTTCCCAAGAGTTGAGGAGTTTACTCCCAGAATTCTCGCACTAAAGAAAGTCCATGATGCCTGCAAAGCTGAAGATGAGGCATTGCTTGCTGAGAGCCCACTTGACATTGGAAAAATACTGGCTACAGTGCTGAGACGCACTACAACTTTGACAATAGCTCAGAGAGACATAAGTCTTTTTCACAAGAGCTATGAAGAAGATGTAAGTCAGGCGCTCAGACTTGCAAAGACTGCTCTCGTCAAAGCTCAGAATATTATGGATGAGAAGGCCGCAACAGAGAAAAGACATGAAGAGCACATGATGAATATTCAAAAAGAGTTAGCAACAATGAACTCTGACCAACAAGAAATCATCATGAAATATAACAGTCTCAACACTCTTGCTGAAAATTGCAATGAGTTTTATTCTCTGCACATCACTCCGATGTTGCAATCCATGTCTAAGGGGGAAAAGAAGACTAGAAAAAGCAATCAAACCCCTCCTACTCCTGCTGCTGATGTGCCTCTTCCAATAGAACCTCTTGCTGAAAGAGAGCAAAGTTCTAAAAGACAAGCAGAAACTGAGTTAAATTTAGCAAGTACCAAAAAGAGAAAAACCGCTGCTGAAACTCAAGATTTCTGTCACACTGAAAGTCATCACAATCTGAATGAAGATGATGAAGAAGATGATGACAATCAAACAATAGCTCAAGCCATAAGAGCTAGACCCTTAACAGCCATAACTCCGTCTGACCACTCAAGGCATTTTTCGTCTGACTCTTCAGCAAGAGATCAAGACAATGCTAAATCAAGAAGAAGAAGGCAAAGACAGGAAGAGAAAAGGCTGGCCAACATTGCTATTGGTTCCGGCATTGAATATACAAAGACCAGCAATGATGAAACCACTCAGAATGTGATCAGAAACATTCATGGTTGCTGGATCCTAAAGCTGGAAGATTTGTTGGTAAATGAGTTCTTTCCTACAGCCTGTTTAAATTAGATGTTCAAATGGATTGAACTCAAGGTCCAAAAGAAGCAAAGGGAAGAATCCCTCCCAAGAAATATTGCTGGGAAATGGTTGAATCTTGAGGTCCATGTAAGAAGAGTTGCCATTGGTAAAACATTTAGACAAGAACCAGATTTGATAAAACCACCTGGCATCGCTTACTATGCTGACCCGGTAACAAAGAAACCTAAGAAGAAACTTGGACTGATTCCATATGAGTACTTCTATCTTACTGCTCAGGATCAAGAAGAAGATCTTCTCTGGTTAAGAAAGATTCATCCGAGAAACATTTCAGATACACAGCTTCTCCATGCCAGCAATTGGGGCATGCATTTGTGGGTTGTTAACTACATGGAAATGAATGCTGAAAAGCATCATCATACTGCCTGCAAAAATGCAAGAATTCTTCAACTACAAGTCCGTAGGCTACTGGAAAACTACGAGAAGGATTGTGTTGAATTCACTGCTCTTGCTGAGAAGAGTGTAAGAGAGATTTTGAGAAAATCCTCTGGAAGAGTTTAAGTCCCTACAATAGTTTCTTGTTAAAAGTTTTTGTTTGCTGATTCTCTGTTATCTATGCTTTCTTGTAAACTTATGAATGATAACTTTCAGCAATGAATTCTTTTTGACTCTTATTGGTTTTTGATTATGCAACTTACTTATGCTTACTGTTTATTAATTAAAGTATGCTTGCATTAATCATCTGATTTATTCAACATCAGAAACCTCTAAAAGGGTAACAATTAATTTAGCCATGGATTGCTAACATCAAAAAGGGGGAAATTTGTTAGGAAACTTGTAATTTTGATGAGCAATTAACCATGCTAAATTAAGAACAGTCCAGTAACTAGTACTCTTAAGGTCCTTAGGATTTTACAATTTTTAAAGGACATTGTAAAAGAGGAACGTTTGCTGATGACTTAGATAGGTGTTAGATAAGTTTTTATCTTGGTGGATGACGTACTTTAATTTCTGTGAAGAAATTAATTTATTGACACTTTAGCGTATGATGTATTTTATTTTCTGAAAAGAAAATATCTTATTGATGCTTAGCTTTGATGTAACTTATTTTTCTGAAAAGAAAATGACCTATTGAAGCATTTGCTGAAGATGTATTTTGTTTATTACAAACAAATTATTGAAGCAAATAAGAAACCGGTCAGAATCTTGAAGACTTTTGAAGATCTGAAGACTTGAAGACTTGAAGACTTGAAGATTGCTGAAGACTGGTAAGGCACGTGTTGCTCAGAAAGTGAAATTTTCAGCAACAGCATTGCATAAGTGAAAATCTGAAAGACAGAGTAGGTTGTGCTTGCTGAAACTGAGAATAAACACTTGCTGATAAACACATGTGACCTCTTGCTGAATGTACTTGATTTTGCGCTCCAATATTACTGTTTGAATTCTATTCAAAGGTGCATTTAATGCAAAGCTTACACACGAAGGACATGAAGACTAGAAGACAAACAAAGTCGCTGCTGAAAGTACAAAAGCAAGATAGTGACATGTTAAGGAACAAAAGCCTTAGGATTTGAAATTCAAACGGCTCCTTACTTGCACTATAAATAGAGGTCATCCGGCAAAGAGTTGAAGTGTGTCAACAACGTGATCAAACTCTCACTTGTGCTTAAAATTCACAAACCTTCAAACACTCTTACTGCCATTGATCCGTTCCAAGACTTAAAGCTTGAAAAATCTACTTGTGCAGAAGTAGAACAAACTCGGCTAAGAAATTAGTTAAGTATTCTTTCTTTCGAACAAGAACAAGTCTTGACACCAGAAACAATCAAACTTGTTTACTGCAAAGTATTCCAAGTTGTGTTTCTTAGATTACTTGTTGTAACTGAATAAGTTATAATTAAGTTATCTCACCCCAAAACTCTCTAACTGAAAATACACCCTTTCAGGCGTGATATTCAGGGGGAACTTAATTGAGCAAGTTTTTGCTGATTAAAAGTACCAAGTTTGGTGGAGAACAAGGTTGAGTTCTCTAGTTTAGGTTGGAGACAAAGCAAGTGTGCTTTGGTTTCTGTTGAATCGCTTTAGATAGGAGATTGTAAGGAACCTCAATCATATCTTAGTGGATTCAGTCCTAGAAAGGACAAAGTGGATTAGTTGGGAGATTACGCCACTCTCAGATACCACTCTAAAAGCGTTTGTGTGATTTACTTACTGCATTTAGCTTTCAGCAAATTTATATCTGTCTGTACACAGTCACTCACATCACTTGCTGAAACACTCTACTTGCTGAAAAAGCACTTATCGTTTCAAAGACTTCCGCTCTCTGATTTTAAGTATCAGCAAACCAAGCTACTGTAAAGTAACTTACGCTTGCTGAGAAAGTTAAGTATCAGCAACCTCATTACTGAAAAGTAATAAGTACTTGCTGAGAAAGTTTTAAACGACAAAAGTTTGAAAAGACTATTCACCCCCCCCCCCTCTAGTCTTTTCTTGTTGTTTAAAGGGACCAACAATAACCCCCCCCCAAACCTGAACGTCGTCGCTCGTCCCGAACATCGATATTGGATTTAAGGTGAGAGCTAAACTTGTATCTATAACCTGTATTACTCAAAGAAACTCGTGAGAAACCAAAACAGGTGATAAGAGAGGTAAAAAGATCAACAATTTTAACATATGGGGAGAAAATTTGGTATCCGGATGAAAATCCGGACACCAGGGTTGCTGGACTTCCCGGGCGAACCGCCCCGTGTGGGGGGCAGTTCGCCTGGGGCTTCAGCAAGCCCCAGGTGATCTGTTGCTGCCAGGCGGTCCACCCCGTGTGGGGGGCGGTTCGCCCGGCACCTCCAGACTCCTAGAGACGCCTTTTTCCTCCCTAAACGTAAAATTATCATCTTAAAACCTATTCTATCACCAAAAACATACTTAAACAAAAAATAAAAACAATGATATGCTCAAAACAAATATGCATGCAATGCAAGAAAGCGATAAAACTAAACTACATGCAAGTAATTCCATTAAGGTTACCCATTATCAAATGGGAACGAATCTCGTGCATCCGTTCTAATACTCCCTTGCATCTTGGGAACCATCCTTGGCTCCTCTCCTTAGCTGCTCAATCGAGTCCATGATTCCCTGAAAACTAAAATTAACAAAATCAATAAAATCAAAATCTAAAAAATAACTAAGGGAATCAAATGGAAAATAAAAAGAGAAAAGTGGATCAAAACTCCTATGAAACTCATAGGTGGGTGCATGGACCAGAACGTAGGAGTCAAGATCAAGAGTGTTTGTAGCAATCGATTCAGAGACACCAAAATCTTCAGAGATTGGCTCCTCGACCTCAACACAACTCAAGTCATCACTTTCTGACTCAAGTGAAGCAATTGATTCAGTCATCACCTCCTCCACGACTTCCTCTTGACCACAACCTCGACATCCTCAAGTAAGGGCGTGGAATCCAAGCTAAGCACTAAAGAGACTTCATCAATAGATTCGTCAACACATTCTGCTACATTGGCAATGTCGATTTCTGGTGGCCGACTACTGAAGCAAGACGTCCATGTCCTTGACCCGGGAGGTGAGTCTCAATCCCAATGTTCCAGAAACTTGTTGGTTATTTCACCCCAAGTGTGCAATGATCTTTCCGGCGGGATTCTGAGCCATCGTCAAGCGCTCCCTCTCAAGGGTCCCATAAATACTCTTATACAAAGCTGCTCATGTGATAAAATAACCCGCTCCACATTCTCAAGAGGTATCCTCAACACACCTTCCTCGTACGTGTCTAAGAACTCTCTTGGATCATCACAACTCGAAAATGTGGAAACAATGGAGTAGTACGAAGGATCAAAGTCATAATCCTTGCAATCTTCATCCAATGTTATGCAAGGCCCTCGAGGTTGCACATACCGTGGCAAAGGAGCTCGTAGACTCATCCTTTCATGGGACTAGTTTCTGCACATGAGGAAACAAGAACCAAGGAGCAGAATCCACAAAAGAAAAACAAAAAACTTGCAAGGAAAACACAAAGAGCGCAAGCACGCAAGGTAACCAAGATCAGATTAGATGAATTTGCTAAAAAGATAGGGGAAAAGAAATAGGGTAAGAAAGTGAAGTTTCTGAGAGCAAACCCTAGAGCTTATTCTTCGGGGAGTTGAATGCTAAAAATATAAATAAGTTAAAGAGTAAAAAGGAATATAGTCCCCGACAACGGCGCCAATTTGATGAACGAGATTGTCAGACTCGAACAATCAAATAAATTTGTTTTTAGCCAAAGGCAACTCGCAACTAAAACGAAAACCAAAGCACGTAGGAGAAAGATAACCTCGAGTGTCGATCTCTAAGGACTATAACTAGCTTTAACTATTTAAACTTATACTTATAAAATTAGTAAATGACTTAGCAAAGATTTTTCTTATCAATTATGATGGAAGTTATTGATAATATGATCATTCAAAGAGTCGGGTTATAATCATGCATGAAGGTACTTGAAGAATTGTAATTAAGAAATCAATGATCATGAATTGTCCTAGTGTTTCTCCAGGTTTAACACTTACGAAGATAGGTGGCTTAGTTAGATTAAAGAAGAAAACAATTAACAAGTAAAGTCTGCGCGAAGCTACAATCATGCACAATTAACAACCCTAGCTATGAATTCACATACTATCACCAACCTTAGATTTAGCTACTTATATTCGAATTGCAATCAACAAGAATCAAAGCAAGAACTAATGAAAACATGTTGAACTGAATAAATAAAAGCAGAAAAATTATGAGATACAAGTTACCAACGAAGGTTGTCAATCTCCGGTGAATCGCGTAAACTCACAAGCAATAATAGAGATAAACGATGTTCAATCTCTATGCTAAGCTTCCAAACAAATAAGAAAAAGTATCTTTAATGCTAAGAATTCCGAGAACAAGCTCTGGAAAATTCGTCTCTCAAAATATGGTGAAAAGGTATGAAAAACGTAAATAGGCGATAACTATATATAGGAGTACGCAGGCCACGGGGCGGTTCGCCCCCCGTGCCAGGCGGTTCGCCCAGGGTCTTTAGTCGGTGCCACGCGTTTTTGACACGTTTTTTCCTTCTTGAACTCGGATTTTGACCTTCTAGTGACTTCTAAGCCTCGAAACTTGGTCCGTAGGCCTTGAAACTCGTCCCGATACTTCTAGATACACCACAGATGATCTCGTAGCACCAAAACTTCATCTCTTCGCCATAATTGCCCGTCCAAAAGTACGTTTTTCACCTAAAACCTGAAATATGCAAAGAAAAGGGAAACGTGACACCATTCTAATAAAATGCACTAAAATACAAGCTAAATTAACATAGAGGATAGCTAAATAGGTGAAAAAGACTCGAATGAAAGTGTAAAATACACTGTCATCATTATCCAATATTGGATGTCCATTAATATGTTCAAGAAAATGTCCAGTGGAAACCCAAGTCTTGAGTTTTTCAACTTTGACTTGTTTTCTATGTTGAGGAACTAGAGGGCTTAGAACCAAAAGACTTTTGATCATTGCTAATCAAGTCCACTTTCTGATGTGGTGTCTTGCTTGGTTGACCCTTTTGCTGAACATACTTTTCAGTAAGTTCTTTTCTAGCAAGGTTCCTTCTAGTCCGAGCATTTTGAGTTTTGTCAAAACTCTTAGGCTTGGTTTTGTTCATCTCTTTGAAGTATCTTTGCTGACTTTGCTAATACTCGTGAAAGAGTTGACTTTGCTTGGTTTTGAATCCAAGTCCACTTTTTGGAGAATGCTGAGCTTTTGTCGCAGCAACCTTACTCGATTCAGGTTTGTCAGTAAAGGTCTTCTGATTACTTTTAGTAATCTTGACTTTAATCTTAAAAAATTGCTTTTCAACAACTTGTTTGGCGGAATGCTTTACAACATCCTTTTTCTGAACAGTTTGCTTTTCAGCAACCTGTTTTCCTTTTAAAGTCTTGTTACTTTGAGTAGCAACATCGGGCTTTAAGGTCGTAGGAACTTGATTGCTTATTTCAGCAACCTTAGATTGACCAATTTGATAGAGTTCTGGTTGACCACTATCAGTTGCACGAACAAAGCTGATTGGTGATTTGTCTTTACTCAAGAGTATTACATCATCACCTTCACACGTGGCACCTAAACCTTCTTTTTGAGATGGATCTCTCAGATAAGAGTATAGTTCAGTCAGCGTGTTACTAGCATCAGCATAAGATTTGAAATTGACTTTCATCTTTTTCATTTCTTGTATTTCAGCAAGTAACTTTAGAATTGAGGACTGATACTCTTCTAATTCTATTGCCATTTGAGCATTTTTCTATGTGACTTCAGCAATTAACTTCTTGAGATGCAATATTTTAGCATCCTTCTTTTCTGACTCAACGCTCAGCAAGACATACTTTTCAGTAGTTTGGTTAGTCAGAAGTTCAACATTTTGTAGTTTCTCTTGCTGTTTGCTCAGAGTTTTCTCAAATCTTTCGATTTCTCCTTGAATACTATCAAGGTCAATATCATCTTCACTTTCTCAATCAGAGTCAGAGGTAGGACAATTTACCTGACCGGCCATGAGGCAGAATTCGTAGTTTGAGACATCTGGATAAGCTTTCATAGCTATTCAACAAACTTCCTTGCCAATCTCTACATCAAGAGTGGCTTCTTCTTCTTCAGTGTCTGAACTCTCTACCTCACTGTCTTCAGAACTTATTTCAATGCAAAGAGCATCGATTTTTGCTTGAAGCCTTTTCTTTTCTTCAGCAATCAAATCCGTTTTGAACTTCTTCTTCTTTTCAGCAGATTTCCCTTTCAGTAAAGGACAATTTTCTTTGAAGTGTCCAGGCTTTTTGCAATAAAAGTCAAGATCATTACCAAGATGCTTTTTCAGCTTTTCTTTTGCTTTTCGCCTTTCAAGTTCCTTACTGATGAATTTCTTCATGTTTCTAACAACAAGAGCGTTTTCATCAGCAGACTCTTTATCATTCTTCTTTTCAGAAGATGACGGCTAAGCAGCAAGAGCAATGTTTTGCGAGTTTTCAGCAAACACATTTTCTCTTTTCTTTGTCTCGTAGTTGACAGTAGCAAGATGAGAGAACAACTCAGTCGGAGTGATATTTGGCATTCCTTGATTGTAGTAGAAGTTCTGATTATGGATTCATTCTTGGTTCAGACTTCTAATAATGGTTTTCACCTTTTCAGAATCTGAATAGAAGTTTCCAACTCCTAAGGCAGACATCTCACTCACTAGAGTTGTGAATCTGAAATCCAAGTCTTCCAGTGACTCATTTGTACCTTGTTTAAAGTTTTGGAACTTCAACTTTAGCACTTCGAGTTTGTTTTCCTTGGTTTTGTCAGATCCAACACAAAAATCTTGAACCATTTTCCAAGCTTCCATAGCAGTTTTTGGCACCCCACAGTTTGCACTGTATAGTATCTGGAGTAGATCGAATAATGATGTTTTTGCTTGGCCATCAAGACGGAATCTTTTGGCTTCATCTGATGTCCATTCCTCTCTTGGTTTCGGAACGACAGTATCGACTGGTTCACCTAAGATAGTTTCCTTCCCAGCCTCTGTGGTTTTGTGAGGAAAACTTCTCTCAATTTTAGTGGTATTGATTGGTCCATCATTTATGACAGTAACCATCTCATCACTAATGACCTCAAGATGTAGCATCATGTTGTTTCGCCATTTTTCATAGTTTTCGAGCTTCAGCAAGGGAGCGTCTCCTAGCGACATCCTGTCAGCAAAAGACTACCAAACTGATCAAGTGAAAGTGATTTACGGAAAACACCTAAGGGGATCTAGGTTCAGTGTTGAAGGTTAAATAACCTCCAGCTTTGATACCACTTGTTGGTCCTTGAAACAACAAGAAAAGAACAGGGGGGGGTGAATAGTATTTTCATACTTTTCGTCGTTTAAAACTTTCTCAACAAGTGCTCATTACTTTTCAGTAATGAGTTTGCTGGTACTTAACTTTCTCAGCATGTACTTGTTACTTTTCAGTAACGAGTTTGCTGGTACTTTAAAAACAGAGTGCGGAAGTCTTTATACAGTAAGAGCTTTTCAGAGAGTGCTAGTTTCAACAAGTGAGCAGAGTGTCAGTGTACAAAAAGTGTAGCTTGCTGAAAACTAAATGCGGTAAAGTAAATCACACCAACACTTTTATAGTGGTATCTGAGAGTGGCGTAATCTCTCAACTACTCCGATTTGTCCTTTCTAGGACTGAATCCACTAAGATAAGATGTGAGGTTCCTTACAAATCCTATCACTAATGATTCTTCATAAACCAAAGCACACTTGCTTCGTTTCCAACCTAACTAGAGAACTGTAACCTTGTTCTCCACCAAACTTGGGACTTATATCAGCAACACTATGCTTGATTAATTCCCCCTAAATTTCACGCCTGAAGAGGGTGTTTATCAGTTAGGGAGGTCTGGGATGAAATCACTTGAATATAACCTTTTCAGGTATAACAAGTTATCTAAAGAAACACAACTTGTAATACTTTTCAGTAAGCAAGTTAAGTTGTTTCTGGTGTCAAGTAGCTTTTATTTCAAGCTTAAGTCTTGAAACGGATCAATATGCAGTAAAGAGTATAGAAGGTTTTGAGTGTTTAAAGCACAAGTGAGAGTTTGATCACGTTGTTGAAACACCCTTCTACTCAGCCTAAGGTCTTCTATTTATAGTGTCTCAAGGGAGCCGTTTGAATTTCAAATTCTAAGGCTTGTACCTTAAGATGTCACTATCTTGCTTTTGTACTTTCAGCAGCGCTCTTCATTGTCTTCTTGTCTTCATGTTCTTCGCGTGCTTAACGTTGCATTTAATGTTCTTTTGAATCAAATTCAAATATGAACGTTGGAGGCAAAATGCAAGTACTCTTCAACAAGGAGGTCACATATGTTGTCAGCAAGTGATCAGTCTAAGTTTCAGCAAGCACAACCTACTCTGTCATATAGATTTTCACTTATGCAAGCTGTTGCTGAAATTCTCACTTTCTGAAGCAACATGCGCCTTTGTAGATACCTTACTCAGAATTCTTCGAAGTCTTCAGTCTTTGAATTTTCCACTTTCTGAGCGGTTCTAGGTCTTCAATATTTTGTTTTTTAAATTTTGTTTTTCAAAACAAAGTACATCATCAACAAGCTTAAGAACCTAACTAGTACCTACACTATGTCTTTCAGAAAACGTTCCTCTTTGCACACAACATTTGTCTGTTGCTCAGTCTTCAGGAGTGAAAAGATAGAAACAATCCTCCCTTCCACCCCCTACTACTGGTGAAACTCCAGTTGTTGAGTCTCAAGAGTTGTTGTTAGGAAACTTGTAATTTTGATAAGCAATTAACCATTCTAAATTAAGTGAAGTCCAGTAACTAGTACTCTTAAGGTCCATAGGAATTTAGAATTTTAAGGACATTGTAAAAGAACTACTGGTGAAACTCCAGTTGTTGAGTCTGAAGAGATGTTGTTAGGAAACTTGTAATTTTGATAAGCAATTAACCATTCTAAATTAAGTGAAGTCCAGTAACTAGTACTCTTAAGGTCCATAGGAATTTAGAATTTTAAGGACATTGTAAAAGAGGAACGTTTTCTGAAAGACATAGTGTAGGTACTAGTTAGGTTCTTAAGCTTGTTGATGATGTACTTTGTTTTGAAAAACAAAATTTAAAAAACAAAATATTGAAGACCTAGAACCGCTCAGAAAGTGGAAAATTCAAAGACTGAAGACTTCGAAGAATTCTGAGTAAGGTATCTACAAAGGCGCATGTTGCTTCAGAAAGTGAGAATTTCAGCAACAGCTTGCATAAGTGAAAATCTATATGACAGAGTAGGTTGTGCTTGCTGAAACTGAGACTGATCACTTGCTGACAACATATGTGACCTCCTTGTTGAAGAGTACTTGCATTTTGCCTCCAACGTTCATATTTGAATTTGATTCAAAAGAACATTAAATGCAAAGTTAAGCACGCGAAGAACATGAAGACAAGAAGACAATGAAGAGCGCTGCTGAAAGTACAAAAGCAAGATAGTGACATCTTCAGGTACAAGTCTTAGAATTTGAAATTCAAACGGCTCCCTTGAGACACTATAAATAGAAGACCTTAGGCTGAGTAGAAGGGTGTTTCAACAACGTGATCAAACTCTCACTTGTTCTTTAAACACTCAAATCCTTCTCTACTCTTTACTGCCTATTGACCCGTTCCAAGACTTAAGCTTGAAACAAAAGCTACTTGTGAAGAAGTAGAACATCGAAAGCTAGGAGATTAGTTAAGTGTTCTTTCTTTTAAACAAGAACAAGTCTTGACACCAGAAACAATAAACTTGTTTACTGCAAACTATTACAAGTTGTGTTTCTTTAGATTACTTGTTATAGCTGCAAAGTTATATTCAAGTCATCTCATCCCAAACTTCTCTAACTGATAAAACACCCTTATTCAAGCGTGAAATTCAGGGGGAATTAATCAAGCATAGTTTTGCTGATTAAGTGTCCCAAGTTTGGTGGAGAACAAGGTATAGTTCTCTAGTTTAGATTGGAAACAAGGCTAGTGTGCTTTGGATTCTGAGAATCATTAGTGATAGGATTTGTAAGGAACCTCATATCTTATCATAGTGGATTCAGTCCTAGAAAGGACAAAGTGGATTAGTTGAGAGATTACACCACTCTCAGATACCACTATAAAAGTGTTTGTGTGATTTACCTTCCTGCACTTAACTTTCAGCAAGCTACATTGTTTTACACTGTCATTCTGTTTACTTGCTGAAACTAGTTCTCTGACAAAAGCACTTATTGTAAAAGACTTCCGCACTCTGCTATGAAGTACCAGCAAACTGATTACTGAAATGTAATAAGCACTTGCTGAGAAAGTTAAGTACCAGCAAACTCATTACTGAAAAGTAATAAGTACTTGCTGAGAAAGTCTTAAACGACGAAAAGTTTGAAAAGACTATTCACCCCCCCCCCTCTAGTCTTTTCTTATTGTTTAAAGAGACTAACAAGTGGTATCAGAGAAAGAGGTTATTTAACCTTCAGCACTGAACCTAGATCCCCCTAGGTGATTTCCGTAAATCACTCTCACTTGATCAGTTTGGTAATTATCTGCCGAAAGAATGCCTTTAAGAGACGCTCCTTTGCTAAAGCTCGAAAACTATGAGAAATGGCGAAACAACAAGACGCTACATCTTGAGGCCATTAGTGATGAGATGGTGACTGTCATAAACGATGGCCCAATCAAGATCACTAAAGTTGAAAGAAGCTTTCCTCACATGACCACAGATACTGGTGGAAAGGAAACTATCTTAGGAGAACCGATCGACACAGTCGTACGAAAACCAAGAGAGGAATGGACTTCAGATGAAGCCAAAATATTACGTCTTGATGGCCAAGCAAGAAACATAATTATTCGATCTACTCCAGATACTATACAGTGCAAACTGTGGGGTGCTAAAATTGCTAAGGAAGCTTGGAAAATGGTTCAAGATTTTTGTGCTGGATCTGACAAAACCAAGGAAAACAAACTTGAAGTACTAAAGTTGAAGTTTGAAAACTTCAAACAAGGTGCCAATGAGTCACTGGAAGACTTGGATTTTAGATTCACAACTCTTGTGAGTGAAATGGCTGCCTTAGGTGTTGGAAACTTCTATTCAGATTCTGAAAAGGTAAAAACCATTATCAGAAGTTTGAATCAATAATGGATCCACGCTCAGAACTTCTACTACAATCAAGAAATGACAAACATCACTCCAACTCAGTTGTTCTCTCATCTTTCTACTGTCAACTATGAGAGAAAGCAAAGAGAAAGTGTGTTTGCTGAAAAATCGCAAAACATTGCTCTTGCTGCCAAGCCGTCATCTTCTGAAAAGAAGAATGATAAAGAGCCTGCTGATGAAAATGCTCTTGCAGTTAGAAATATGAAGAAATTCATCAGTAAGGAACTTGAAAGGCGAAAAGGAAAAGAGAAGTTGAAAAATCATCTTGGTAACAGCTACCATAAGTACAAAAATGAAGCTAGCTCGCTGAACAAGCAAGCTCAACAAGCAAACTCCTCTGAAGAACCAGTAGTTGGCAATGATCTTTGCTTTTATTGCAAAAAGCCAGGACACTTCAGAGAAAACTGTCCCTTACTGAAAGGGAAATCTGCTGAAAAGAAGAAAAAGATCAAGAAGGCTTTGATTGCTAAAGAATAGAAAAAGCTTCAAGCAAAAATCGATGCTCTTTGCATTGAAACAAGTTCTGAAGACAGTGAGGTAGAAAGTTCAGACACTGAAGAAGAGGAAGCTACTCTGGACGTAGAAATAGGCAAAGAAGTATGTGTAATTGCCATGGAAGCCTACCCGGATGAGTCAAACTACGAGTTCTGCATCATGGCCGATCAGGTAAATTGTCCTACCTCTGACTCTGATTTAGAAAGTGAAGATGATATTGACCTTGATAGAATTCAAGGAGAAATCGAAAGATTAGAGAAAACTCTGCGCAAACGGCAAGAGAAACTACAAAATGCTGAACTTCTGACTAAGCAAACTACTGAAAAGTATGTTGTGCTGAGTATTGAGTCAGAAAAGAAGGATGCTGAAATATTGCATCTCAAAAAGCTAGTTCCTGAAGCTACAGACAAAAATGCTCAAATGGCAATAGAATTGTAACAATATCAGTCCTCAATTCTAAAGTTACTTGCTGAAATAAAAGAGATGAAAAAGATGAATGTCAATTTCAAATCTTATGGGAATGCTAGTAACACGCTAACTGAACTAAACTCTGATCTGAGAGATCCATCTCAGAAAGAAGGTTTAGGTGCTACTTATGAAGGTGATGATGTGCTACTCTTGAGTAAAGACAAATCACCAATGAGCTGAATAAATCCAAGCCCAAGAGTACTCCAAAAAGTGGACTTGGATACAAAACCAAGCAAAGTCAACTGTTTCATGAGTATAAGCAAAGTCAACAAAGATACTTCAATGAGCTGAACAAATCCAAGCCCAAGAGTACTGACAATACTCAGAATGCTAGGACTAGAAGGAACCTTGCTAGAAAAGAACTTACTGAAAAGTATGTTCAGCAAAAGGGTCAACCAAACAAGACACCACATCAGAAAGTGGATTTAATTAGCAATGATCAAAAGTCTTTTGGTTCTAAACCATCTAGTTCCTCAGTAAGGACACCCCAACATTGAAAACCTCAAGACTTGGGCTTCCACTGGACGTTTTCTTGAACATGTTAATGGACATCCAATCTTGGATAATTAACTTGTTTGCTCTTGATTGTGCAGACTCATCCACGGAGACAAACAATGCAATTTGACACTTTGACAGTGGCTGCGGAAAGCACATGACGGGCAATAAGAAAAACCTTATAAATTATAGACGGTTGTCTAAAGGTCCAACAATAAGGTTTGCTGGTGGAGGCCTCGGTTCTACTAAAGGCTATGGTGATGTGAAGTTAGGGTGTATTACTATTTCAGGAGTTCTTTATGTCAAAAATCCTATGTTTAACCTTTTCTGCATGAGTCAATTTGCTGACAAAGGTTATTTCATCAAAATCAAAAGTGATGAATGTAAACTTATTGACCGTAGATTGGTCTTCAGCAATCATTGAAAAATGCCTTACCTCAGAACATGATTGCCTTGCTGAAAAAGCATGGTTATGGCATACACGAACTAGTCACCTAAACTTCAAGACGCTGAATAAGTTGTCTAAAAATGCACTTGTAGTTGGATTACCTAAGGTTACTTTTAAGAAGGATGGTGTTTGCACTGCATGCCAGCAAGGTAAGCAAACCAAAACTTCTTTCAAGAACAAGGCAGTACCGTCAACTACAAAACCTTTACAACTCTTGCACATGGACTTGTTTGAATCTTCTTCTACAAGCTATACTGGTAAGAAGTATGGTCTGGTGGTGGTCGTGATTATTCAAGGTTCACTTGGGTAATTTTCATCAAACACAAGTCTGAAACAAGGACTGAAATACCTAACTTGCTGAATAAGCTCGAAGTCATGAAAAATGACAAGGTAAAAATCATCAGAATAGACTATGGTACTCAATTTGTAAACCAGTACATAACTGAGTATTGCACTTCAAAAGGCATATAACATCAGTTATCCTCAGTAAGGACACCTTAACAAAATGGTGTTGCTGAAAGGAAGAATCGTACCCTTAAGGAAGCAGCTAGAACCATGCTTGCTGACACTGAAATAAGTGAAGCTTATTTGGTTGAAGCGATAAATACCGCCTGCTATACTCAAAATAGATGTTTGATAACTAAGGAATACAACAAAACTCCCTATGAGTTATTTGTTGGAAGACCTCCTAACATCGCTCATCTAAGAGTATTTGGTTGCAAATGCTTTGTTCTTAACAATGGTAGAGTATATTTAAGGACAATTCAACCAAAGGCAGATGAAGAGATATTTCTTGGTTACTCCTTACATAGCAAAGCTTATAGAATTTACAACAAAAAGGCACAAAATATTGAAGAATCTGTGCATGTTGTATTCTATGAAAAGACACAAGGAGTTCCCGCTGAAGAAGAAATATCAGATTGTATGAAGAAACTACTCATACATGAGCAAAGAACTGAATCCAATGCTGAATATGTCAAACCTATTGAACTTAGTGATGATTCTGACAATGACACTCCAACTCCAAGTCATGTCAAGATAAATGTAGTTCATGATAAGGAATTCCCGGCTAAAGACGCAGTTGCTCCAGATGTTGCTGAAACTATGCAACCCCTTGTGCCTACTGACGAGTTATCTCAAACCAGTAATATTGAACAAGTAGTTGCTAATAAACCTATTTCAGTAGACACACAACCAGATACCAGTAGTACTGAACAAGTACATGTTGAAGAGTCACATACTAAAACGCAAACATATCCATATCCAAAGAGCAGAAAACCTGTTAACAAATGGATTAGAGATCATCCCTCTAAGGATATGATTGGTGATATTGAGAAACACCAAGTGACTAGATTCAAAGTATCTACCAATCAAGAACTTGCTGTAGAAGCAATTGTTGTTGAGGTAGAAGCTTTGTTCTCTTGCTTTGTTTTCGAAATTGAGCCCAAAACCATAGAAGAAGCTTTAAAGCATTCTGAATGGATCAAGGCAATGCAAGAAGAACTGGATTTATTTGAAAGGAACAAAGTCTGGAAACTTGTACCCCTTGCTGAAGGAAAGAAAGCAATTGGTACAAAATGGGTGTTCATAAACAAGCTGAGTGAGTCTGGTGAAGTAACAAGGAATAAAGCACGTTTAGTTGCTCAAGGTTATTGTCAAACTGAAGGATTGGATTATGATGAATCTTACGCACCAGTTGCAAGATTGGATGCTATTAGAGTTTTCTTAACATTTCTTGCTCCTAATGACTTCACAGTTTATCAAATGGATGTTAAAAGTGCATTCCTAAATGGTGAACTTGCTGAAGAAGTCTATCTAGAACAACCACCTGGCTTTGAACTTCCCTCAGAAACCAAGATGGTATATAAGCTTCAGAAAGCTGTATATTGTCTAGAGCAAGCACCTAGAGCTTGGTATGACACCTTAGCTAAGTTCTTGCTAGATAATGGTTTCAAGAAGGGTGAAGTTGATAAAACCTTATTTACCATGAATCATGATGGTAAAGTACCCTTAGTCCAGATTTATGTGGATGACATTATTTTTGGTTTTAAGGACAAGCAACTTTGTGATGATTTTACCAAACTCATGACAAACAAGTTTGAAATGAGTATGATGGACAAATTGAATTATTTCCTAGGTTTGCAAGTCAAGAAACACAAGGATGGAATATTCATAAATCAAGCAAAGTATGCAAAGGAAATGCTCATAAAGTTTTGGATCAAAGAGGAAGAGAAACCTGAAAATAGGTACTGATGATCAACTTGCTGACATCTTTACAAAGCCCCTTCTAGATAATAGGTTCGCAATGCTAAGGTATAACCTTGGAGTGATTGAACTACCTCAATAAAAAGGGTACATTTGATTGGATTGTTGAAACAGACATTCAACAAGCCAAACATTTGCTTAAAGATTTAATTATCCCTTGTAAGTCCCTTTTTACTTGGTTCTACTAAGAGATGATTGTACACAAAGTGTTTGCTGAAACAGGCATTCAGCGAGAAAATCCTTCAAACTGGGTATTTGGTAGGACACTTGGTCAATTGCAGAAATAGGTATTTAGTAAGAAAAATCTTAGGATTGCTGAAACAGGTATTCAGACAATCAAGGATACTGAAACAGGTATTCAACTATCAAAGGATAAATCTGAGACGGGAACTCAACAAAGAGAAAGATTGTTTTCACTAAAGAAGAACTTACCTAAAATATCACACTATAAAAGGGATTTGCTGAGATGGGAACTCAGGAACATCTTCGACCTAAAGAAAAATGAGATATTTGATTAAGGGGGAACTTTCAGCAATTACAAGGCTTGTTACTTATAAAGTAATTAATAAAGTTAGAACGATTAAAATCGCTTAAAAGATTCTCTAATACTTCAGCAAGCTATCAGCTTCTAAGTAAAAGAGATAAAATCCCTTTATTCGAGGTAAAATCTAATGTGACGTTAATCATGCAACATATAAACTCGCTATTAATCATGACATGAAATGCAATCGTGGCCATTGATTTTAAAGCAGTTGATGATCCAACGTTTAATGTTATAAAGTGAAAACAAGCTCTAACGGTTTCGGGTTAGTGGACCACTATGCATTTAATGCAAAGGCTCCACTAACTCATTGTATCTCTGTTTTACCCTTGTTGAAAACTCAAAACCATTGAGTTTCTCACACAACAGAGATACTATATAAATGAAGAGTTAGAGAAACACAAAATTCTTTAACTCCACATTTCCTTTCTCTACAAAATTTCTCTAGCCTGTGCTCTGAAACACTGTACCTCCGGTCAAAAAGAAAAGCATCTCTTTTTCGTACTCTTATCCCCTATTCTTACCCTTCTATATAAAGATATGGCTCCCAAGAGACAACAAACCAAGAACACCAAGTCCTCAAAGGCAGACAGTGCTGGACAAAGCACTGCTCCCACCCTGGTCGCATCTCCGGCAAACAACACGGTGAAAATTATGTTAGCGAATAACCGAATTACTGAAAGACCCATGCCTCCGGCATATCTCAACACCGAATTACTGAAAGTGTAAGCAGATGATGCAATGGGGAGGATTTGCAAAAGATAAGTATATCCGATACTTCTATGAACAAGAACTTGACGAAGAAAACGTTGACGTGTTGAATTACATCAATAAACAAGCCCTACTTCCCTTTTATCACTGCTCGTACAAAGAGAGTGAGTATGGTGGACACAATGGAATTCTACAACAATGCAGAAATCCAAACCCATACTGATGAACAAGGAATCACTGAAAAAGTGATTTCTACAACTGTACAGGGAAAGAAAATCATCCTGAAATGGATTGATTTGGCAAATATCTTTCAGATTACAACCACTGGAACTGAAGATGACATCACTGCCACTGTTGAGGAGGTGAAATCTTCTACAGTGATGTAAGAAATGAAAGAATGAAGAGAGGAGAAATTGCTTCTATTACATGGAACAAGTTCACAAAGAGGAAACATCTTTGTCACTCTCTTTGACTAGTAGCCTTGCTACTCATAAAACTCCTAGACTCCCAAGTCGGAGGAATAGACCAAGTTGGTCTGAATAGATGGCCATTGTTGATGCACATTTATGAGAACAAAAACGACATCAGCTGGGCTAAATACATCTTCAACAAGTTAGTTGATTGTATTGTAAAGTTCAAAGTCAAGGTTGAAGACAATACTGTCTTGCCAATTTTCCCAGTGATGTATGGACTGAAGATTTATTACATCTTGGAACATTTCCAGATCAAGCTAAGAAACCCATTGCCAATCAAAAAGCCAGTATGCAATGTGGGAAGAGATTTCTACAAACTAAATGGACCCAAGGATGCTGACAAACAGTCCAAGAAAGCAACAGAGTCAAATGTTGCTGATACTTCTGCGGTTGCTAACACTAAGGCACCCAACAAGAAATCAAAGAAAAGAAAGCCGATGATGATACTCAAACTGCAGCTTCATCAGCTGATCATGTCCCCAAGAAAGCCAGAATAAAAATCTTCCCAAGGAAGAAAACGACGGCAAGGAAATCAGTTCCGGTTGTTCATGAAATACAGGACGATGATACAACAGTGGTTGGTGAAAAGAAAACCACTCCAGTAGTTATTGTAGATGCACCTGCTGAAGCTTCTACAAATCCAATTAATTTGGATACATCTAGTGAAGAAAGACCACAAGGCAGTGGAAATCAAATTCCTACCTTAGAAAGAATTGACGATGTCTATGTTGTAGATAACCTTGAGGATACAACACTTGAGCCAACAAGTGATATTGCTGCAGACCTAAGAAAGGCTGCACTTGCTGAAGATGTTGCTAACAAAGCAACAAAAGAAAAAGAGACATTTGCTGAGACAACAACTAGTCAAAGAAAGAAAGTTGCTGAAACATCAACTATTGAAGAACCAGTTGCTGAGACTGCAACTGTTCAAAATCCAGAGTTTGCTGAAACTCACCAAGAAGCATCATTCGATGACGCATCTCATGATTCTGAGAATGCAACACCTAGATCACCGGCCCAAGAAACTACTTCAATAGAAAAGATCCAACTGGTACTGACTCATCTAAGCAAGCAAATGTACAGGGAGATTGATGATAACTCCAACAAGTCAGTAGATCTTTTCATGACAAGTGAACTAAGAGGTCTAGATGCTTCTGCTCAACCTGTCATCTCAGTGACAAGGGAGACTGCTGATAATACACAACTTTCTCATTTAGGGCAAGAAAAGAAGTATGCAAAAGATTTGGTCCCAGATAATGAAGAAGCAAACAATGCTGAATGGACTGAGTCACCACTGTCATTCTTCAGCAGGTAGTTAACTCAGAAATAGGAAACACTTCTTTATATGATACTTTATAATTAGCTAATATATTATCTCTTTACAGATTTCTCAAGATACAAGGCAGAAGATTGCTGAAACTTCTGCACCAGAATCTACAACTCCTGCTCAGCAGTTAGATGCAAATTTTGGTAATTTTACTAAGTTAAAAAACATAGTACTTGTATCTAACAAAGTGTTATTTCTGGATGAACAAAACAAGGAAGTGATGAACCGCGGATGTCGTTCTCCGAATTCAAGCAAATAAATTTGTAATTAGCCAAAGGCAATCCACAACTACAACGAAAACCGTAGTGTAGCAGTAGAATGACTCGAGTGTCGTTCTCTCAGGACTATAACTAGCTTTATCTATTTAACAAGAGAATATAAAACAGCAGACAGATAGCAATAGGGGGTTTTTAGCAGATAATGGAGATTGGTGATAGTATGGTCCTTCTTAACATAACGGGTCGATAATCATGCATAAATTCCTCGGTCTTGCATAGAGATCTTTGAATCAATCTAGTGTCCTGTTGCAAATATTAAGCACTACGAAGATAATTGGTCTGACAAGTCAATCACGATTGTCCTAATGTGTTCCGTAATTATTCAACACTACGAAGATAATTGGTCTGATGGTCGACAAGTTTCCAATTGTGCATAATAATTAATACAACATACGAGAATTTTGGTTGCAACTGATCAACGAAATAAAGCAATGACACGGAGTATAATGCGCGATATAGCCATTAGCATGATTATCTTCCCTTCGCTAATAATTCACATACTACCACCAACGATAAGTTTAGCTAGTCATAATAGGCATGCAATCAACAGAAATCATAGAAGAAAACATATTGAAAGATATATAAAATAAGTAGATTAAACTGTAAGATACAAGTTACCGAAGGTTGTCAATCTCTGAATAATTGCGATCCTACGAGCTCCAATCCGCTATGAAAAAGTATCCCCTAAGCTACAGAACTCCCAGGACAGGCCCTGGGAAGTTCCTACCTAAAACTATAGAGAGAGGTGAGAAAGTAGGTCTGGAAAGATATGATTTTCGGAGAAAAACTGAGCACTATATATAGGACCCGAAAAACTACGGGGCGGTTCGCCCAAGGGTGCGGCGGTTCGCCCCAGACTTTTTCTCGCGGAATTCCGCGTTTTCGACGCGGTTTTGGATTTATTCCCCTTTCCGGACTCGGTTTCTGACTTCTAGTAGCCTTCTAACCTCCAGATTCGGCCCCTAGACTTCAAATCCTATCCGGAAACCTTCAGATACTCCAAATAGGCTTCTGGAACACCAATTCCTTGTCAACTTCAATATAATTTCCCGGAAATCCTCGAATTTCAACCAAAAACCTGTAAAATAAAATCTAAAGGGAAACGTGACACTATTCTAATAAAATGTACTAAAATATAGCTAAATTAACCTAGAGGATAGCTAAAATAGGTGAAAAAGACTCGAATGAAAGTGTAAAATACACATTCATCAAACTCCCCAAACCGAACCTTTGCTTGTCCTCAAGCAACTAAGCTAGACTCTAATACAAAAAACATTCAAGACACAAAATGGAGTTTCATGCCAAATAAAATGAACTAATCTACTGAATCTATCAAATAACATATGAACAAAAACCATATAAATCAAAGCATGAATATAGGTTGATGAATACCTCGATTGACTTATACACATCCACATAAGCACTTATGTCAAGATAAGATAGTCTCTCGTAACATTCTCTACCTGGACCTAGTCAGTGACGACGTAATGAAGCATGCTAAGATACGAATGGTTGCCCCGTGCCTATGAAACTGAGGACTTACTGCTGTTCCACCATGTTAAGACTTTTCCTCAAAAGAGGTCGAACCAGTACTGGCTCTCATCAAACGAAGGAGGGTTCCCTATAAAAGATAACACTCCCCTATTCTACCCATCTCTTAAGTAAAGTCTTAAGCTATTCACCACTTCCTGAATGGCAGGACGAGGGTGGTCTAGAACAGATGACACTCAAGACAAAAAAGATAAAAATAGAAAAACACGATTACGAATATTACAAAAAATGGAAAAGACTCACACTTTGCTAAACTGCTATTTGGCTTTCTTTTTTGGAACCTTCTTTGCTTTTTTGGGGTCTTTTATTTTTCTTTTTTTCCTTTCCAGATTCTTTTTTCTTTTTCTTTTTCTTTTTTTCTGGAAATTTTTCTTTCTCTTTTTGTCGATTTTTTCTAGCCAGCAGTAGCATAATAAAAAGAGAAATAAAATGACTCACACGACTTCCCCAAACCTATTCGAAAGAATAGGTTGGAGTACAAAATTTATGGAAAAGGAAAAATAAACTCACGATACGAAAATGAAAAACAGAAACAAGTCTATGATGGTGTAACCCCCTCCCCAAAACCTATTCGGAAGAATAGGTTATAAACAAAGGATCACACAACCTCACACTACCTCCTTCCTAGGCATTTATCAATCTCAAAGCATGGTGAAGACTTGTTGCCTCTTAGGTACATAATTACTCGGGAAGACAACCATAAGACTCTAACATGCATCATCCTTTTATAAAGGCCTTCGTGAACCGCAGTAGAGAAAACACCACTAAGTGATGTCGAGACTACCAAGCTTAACAAAGTGCAATACATAAATGTGACAAGCCAAGCCAGAAAACCTCATACAAATTCATAGAGATGAAGCATATGATTAATGGCATAGCTAATTGATCTACCCAAAAAAAGTTCAAAACATTCGGCAATAAACTCCATATAAAACATGCAAAACAATCATAGGAAACCAGTAAACGTGCAAATGCAAAAAATTTCACGAGTTTTTCATAAGCAAGATAAGTATAGAGATAACCAGCGATAACTTCCTCCCCAAACCTGAACGTCGTCGCTCGTCCCGAACGTCGAAAGTGGATCCAAGGTGAGAGCTAATGCTTGTATAAGTGACCTATAATACTCAATCAAACTCGTGAGATAAAATCTAAAGCGGTAAAGAAAGGGATAAAAATTCCGGGTTGCCTCCCGGATAGCGTCATTGTTTAAAGTCTTTGACTCGACTCCTGTCTGCGCCTATCTCTTCTTTTTGCGGGTACTAGGCTTCCCCTTCATTGATCTCTTCTCCATGCCACGAACCTGTGAATAGGAAAGAATATAGGCTGCAAGACCACAGTAGTGAGTAGTGAAAGAAATATCAGGCGGTTCAGGTGGATCAGGTATGGCTTGCAACACGTGTTGCTTGCCATCCACTGCGATGGTGCAAGTTCTTTGGTAGATGTCCATCACGGAGCGTAGTTTAGTCAAGAACGTTTGTCCTAAGAGTATGACATCCCCCGTCCCAGGTGTAGATGCCGGCATAACTAAAAAATTGGTGTATATAGATGCTTCACCAATCTTGACCAACACATTTTTCACAACGCCCTCGGGTCTCATAAAGGATCCATCCCCCAGACGCACAATAGCCCTTTGCTCAGATAGTTTTCCAATGTTGCTCTTTTCAAACACATTCAAAGGAATTATGTTTGAGTAGGATCCCGTGTCTAGTGTGGCACGGACATCTTCAAGCTCACCAATCCCTACCTTAACATCGAAACTTTTAGGGAGTGGTTCGGGATCCTCTTGCTCTTCATCACTTGTGTCAGAACCAAGGTCTTTCTCTTCTTCCTCGGCCTGTAGAAGTTCCTCCTTCATATAACAATCGCACCTAACAACCTTCCTGATTGTGATTTTGTCAGGTACATCACCAGCCAATGTAATGGCATTCGACTTCACAGTGATGCTGGGCAGTTTGCCTTGTTCCCTACTTGCTCCTCGGTCGATCAACTCTTGCATTTTTTGATGGGCAAGCCTAGTGCTTTCTTCCAACCTATCAAGCCTTGCCCTAGTTTTCTCAGAATCTTCTTCATAACGTTTGAGAAAACTTTGTGTGTGATCAACCATCTTCTGCAAGTTCTCCATCAGTTGAGCCGACTTCGACTTCGGTGACTCTTTCGGAGCGGGGTTTTCGCAGTGATCATTACCATAGTTCAGCCTACTACGGTTTTGGTTAGGTCCATAAGTTTGGTTAGCCGGTGCATATCCTTGATTGCTACGGTATCCCCTTCTCCAAAATCCACCTCGAGGATTCCTACCGTCTTGTCCGTAGCTAACTTCTTGAGTACCAAACTCCGTAGCAAAGGCTTCTTCTTCGCCTCCTCGAGCCCAGTTGCCATCATCGTATGCCAGCTCCGATCTACACATATGAGCCCCATGCCCATAGTTCTTGCATATTCGGCATACTTCGTTCGAAACAGTTGTTCCGGTGGCGCTCTTGAGGACTTGCTTCAATTCGTTGGTAAAGCACCCGAATTGATCCCCATTCCCCCTATACATAGGGGCTTCTTGAGTTGGTGGAGCTTCAGGTCCACGTCTCCTAACCATTGCTCTTGGGTCCTTGAACTGCCAACCCTTAGCAAGCCTTTCGAAAACTGCCCAGACGGCTTCCGCGGTTTCCTCCCAAATATTGCCTCGACATTGGAAATCCACCACTTGTTGGTTCTCGAAGGTTAGTCCATTGTAGAAGTGTTGGACTAGGTCGGAAAGTTCAAAACCATGGTGAGGGCACTTGTTCGTGAGATCTTGGAACCTCTCGAACGCGGTGTAGATGGTCTCATCATAGTCCTGTTTGAATCCAGTGATCTGCGCCTTTAGCGCGGTAGTCAAGGTGTGAGGGAAGTATTTCTCCATGAAAGCTGAAAAAACCTTTTCCCAAGTGTCCAACGAGCCTGCTGGAAGAGAACTCAGCCATGACTTGGCTCTGTCGCCAAGTCCCATAGCAAAAACCTTCATCCTTAACTCATCCGTTGTAATGTCAGCTCCGGGTCGTGGGAGTTGGTTGACGAAATCATCGATATCGTGCAAGTACCTGATGAACGGAGATTTGTCAGGTCTCGATTCAGCAAATAAAATTTGTTATTTAGCCAAAGACAATCTACAACTACAACGAAAACCGTAGTGTAGTAGTAGAATGACTCGAGTGTCGTTCTCTCAGGACTATAACTAGCTTTATCTATTTAACAAGAAAATATAAAACAGCAGATAGAAAGCAAAAGGGGGTTTTCAAGCAGATAATGGAGATTGGTGATAGTATGGTCCTTCTTAGCATAATGGGTAGATAATCATGCATAAATTCCTCGGTCTTGCATAGAGATCTTTGAATCAATCTTGTGTCCTGTTGCAAGTATTAAGCACTACGAAGATAATTTGGTCTGACTAGTCAACAACGATTGTCCTAATGTGTTCCGTAATTATTCAACACTACGAAGATAATTGGTCTGATGGTCGACTAGTGTCCATGCGTGCATAATAATCAATACAACATACGAGAATTTTGGTTGCAACTGATCAACGAAATAAAGCAATGACACGGAGTATAATGCGCGATATAGCCATTAGCACGATTATCTTCCCTCGCTAAGAATTCACATACTACCACCAATGATAAGTTTAGCTACTCATAATAGGCATGCAATCAATAGCAATCATAGAAGAAAACGTATTGAAAGAAGAATAAAATAAGTAGATAAAAACTCTAAGATACAAAGTTACCGAAGGTTGTCAATCTCCGGATGATTGCGATCCTACGCGCTCCAATCTGCTATGAAAAAGTATCCCCTAAGCTACGGAACTCCCAGGACAGGCCCCGGGAAGTTCCTACCTAAAACTATAGAGAGAGGTCAGAAAGTAGGCTTGGAAAGATATGATTTTCGGAGAAAAACTTGAGCTCTATATATAGGCCCCGAATTATCTCTGGGGCGGTTCACCCACCAATATTTCGCGGAATTTCCGCGTTTTTCGACGCGGATTTGGATTTCTTCACCTTTTCGGACTCGGTTTATGACTTCTAGTAGCCTTCTAACCTCCGGATTCGGCCCCTAGACTCCAATTCCTATCCGGAAACCTTCAGATACTCCAAATAGGCTTCCGGAACACCAATTCCTTGTAGACTTCAATATAATTACCCGGTAATCTCCGAATTTCAACCAAAACCTGTAAAATAAAATCTAAAGGGAAACATGACACTATTCTAATAAAATGTACTAAAATATAGCTAAATTAACATAGAGGATAGCTAAAATAGGTGAAAAAGACTCGAATGAAAGTGTAAAATACACATTCATCAAACTCCCCAAACCGAACCTTTGCTTGTCCACAAGCAACTAAGCTAGACTCTAATACAAAAAACATGCAAGACTCAAAATGGAGTTTCATGCTAAATAAAATGAACTAAATTACTGAATCTATCAAATAACATATGAACAAAAACCATATAAATCAAAGCATGAATATAGGTTGAAGAATACCTCGATTGACTTATACACATCCACATAAGCACTTATGTCAAGACAAGATAGTCTCTCGTAACATTCTCTACCTGGACCTAGTCAGTGACGACGTAATGATGCATGCTAAGATACGAATGGTTGTCCCGTGCCTATGAAACTGAGGACTTACTGCTGTTCCACCATGTTAAGACTTTTCCTCAAAAGAGGTCGAACCAGTACTGGCTCTCATCAAACGAAGGAGGGTTCCCTATAAAAGATAACTCTCCCCTATTCTACCCATCTCTCAAGTAAAGTCTTAAGCTATTCACCACTTCCTGAATGGCAGGACGAGGGTGGTCCAGAACAGATGACACTTAAGACAAAAAAGATAAAAACATGATTACGAACAATACGAAAATGGAAAAGACTCAACACTTTGCTAAACTGCTATTTGGCTTTTCTTCTTTTTTTGGACCCTTCTTTGCTTTTTTGGGGCCTTCTCTTTTTTTCTTTCCAGATTCTCTTTTTTTTCTTTTTCTTTTCTTTTTTTTCGATTTTTCTAGCCAGCAGTAGCAAAACAAAAAGAGAAACAAAATGACTCACACGACTTCCCCAAACCTATTCGAAAGAATAGGTTGGAGTACAAAATTCACGGAAAAGAAAAACAAACTCACGATACGAAAATGGAAAACAGAAACAAGTCTATGACGGTGTAACCCCCTCCCCAAACCTAATCGGAAGAATAGGTTATAAACAAAGGATCACACAACCTCACACTACCTCCTTCCTAGGCATTTAGCAATCTCAAAGCATGGTGAAGACTTGTTGCCTCTTGGGTACATAATTACTCGAGAAACAACCATAAGACGCTAACATGCATCATCCTATTATAAAGGCCTTCGTGAACCGCAGTAGAGAAAACACCACTAAGTGATGTCGAGACTACCTAGTTCAACTAAGTGCAATACATAAATGTGACAAGCCAAGCGAGAAAAACCTCAAACAAATTCATAGAGATGAAGCATACGGTTAATGACATAGCTAGTTGATTTTCCCAATATAAAAGTTCAAAAAATTCGGCAATAAACTCCATATAAAACATGCAAAACTATCCTAGGAAAGCAGTAAACGTGCAAATGCAAAAAATTTCACGGGTTTTTCATAAGCAAGATAAGTGTAGAGATAACCAGCGATAACCTCCTCCCCAAACCTGAACGTCGTCGCCGTCCCGAACGCCGAAAGTGGATCCAAGGTGAGAGCTAATGCTTGTATAAGTGACCTATAATACTCAATCAAACTCGTGAGATAAAATCTAAAGCGGTAAAGAAAGCGATAAAATCTCCGGGTTGCCTCTGGGATAGCGCCATTGTTTAAAGTCTTTGACTCGACTCCTGTCCGCCCCTATCTCTTCTTTCTGCGGGTACTAGACTTCCCCTTCATCGATCTCCTCTCCATGCCACGAACTTGTGAATAAGAAAGAATATAGGCTGCAAGACCACAGTAGTGAGTAGTAATATCAGGCGGTTCAGATGGATCAGGTAAGGCTTTCAACACGTGTTTCTTGCCATCTACTTCAATAGTGCAAGTTCTTTGGTAGATGTCCATCACGGAGCGTAGTTTAGTCAAGAATGTTTGCCCTAAGAGTATGACATCCCCCGTCCCAGGTGCAGATGCCGGCATAACTACGAAATTGGTGTATATAGATGCTTCACCAATTTTGACCAACACGTTTTTCACAACGCCCTCGGGTCTCATAAAGGATCCATCCGCCAGACGCACAATAGCCCTTTGCTCAGATAGTTTCCCAAGGTTGCTCTTTTCAAACACGTTCAAAGGGATTATGTTTGAGTAGGATCCCGTGTCTAGTGTGGCACGAACATCTTCAAGCTCACCCATCCCTACCTTAACATCGAAACTTTTAGGGGGTGGTTCGGGATCCTCTTGCTCCTCATCGCTTTTGTCAGAACCAAGGTTCTTCTCTTCTTCCTCAGCCTGTAGAAGTTCTTCCTTCATGCAACACTCGCACCTAACAATCTTTCTGATGGTGGTTTCGTCCGGTACATCACCAGTCAATTTCGACTTCACAGTGTTGCTAGGCAGTTTGCCTTGTTCTCTACCTGCTCCTCGGTCGATCAACTCTTGCAACTTTTGATGGGCAAGCCTAGTGCTCTCTTCCAACCTATCGACCCTTGCCCTAGTCTTCTCTGAATCTTCTTCATAACGTTTGAGAAAACTTTGTGTGTGATCGACCATCTTTTGCAAGTTCTCCGTCAGTTGAGCCGACTTCGACTTTGGTGGCTCTTTTAGAGCGGGGTTTTCGCAGTGATCATTACCATAGTTCAGCCTACTACGGTCTTGGTTAGGTCCGTAAGTTTGGTTAGCCGGTGCATATCCTTGATTGTTACGGTATCCTCTTCTCCAAAATCCACCTCGAGGATTCCTACCGTCTTGTCCGTAGCTAACTTCCTGAGTACCAAACTCCGTAGCAAAGGCTTCTTCTTCCCCTCCTCGAGCCCAGTTGCCATCATCGTATGCCAGCTCCGATCTACACATATGAGCCCCATGCCCATAGTTCTTGCATATTCGGCATACTTCATTCGAAACAGTTGTTCCGGTGGCGCTCTTGAGGACTTGCTTCAATTCGTTGGTAAAGCAATCGAATTGATCCCCATTCCCCCTGTACATAGGAGCTTCTTGAGTCGGTGGAGCTTCAGGTCCACGTCTCGTAACCATTGCTCTTGGGTCCTTGAACTGCGAACCCTTAGCAAGCCTTTCGAAAACTGCCCAGACGGCTTCTGCGGTTTCCTCCCAAATATTGCCTCGGCATTGGAAATCCACCACTTGTTGGTTCTCGAAGGTTAGTCCATTGTAGAAGTGTTGGACTAGGTCGGAAAGTTCAAAACCATGGTGAGGGCACTTGTTCGTGAGATCTTGGAACCTCTCGAACGCGGTGTAGATGGTCTCATCATAGTCCTGTTTGAATCCAGTGATTTGCGCCTTTAGCGCGGTAGTCAAGGTGTGAGGGAAGTATTTCTCCATGAAAGCTGAAAAAACCTTTTCCCAAGTGTCCAGCGAGCCTGCTGGAAGAGAGCTCAGCCATGACTTGGCTCTGTCGCCAAGTCCCATAGAAAAAACCTTGATCCTCAACTCATCCGTTGTTATGTCAGCTCCGGGTCGTGGGAGTTGGTTGACGAAATCATCGATATCGTGCAAGTACCCCATCACATCTTCCCTTGATAAGCCATAGAACCTCGGAAGTTGTTGGAATGCGTGGTTCTTGATCTCCAGATCTCGGGTTGCAGACGAAAGAACTATCGCTGGTCCCCTCATACGATCCTTGGTGGGTTGTACCCATGCCTTCAGTGGTCTAGCTTCTGCCATTCCGTCGATTTCCTTGAATAGACTAATTAGAGATTCAGAGAAATCTGTTTCCTCTATTTCCTCTAGTGCGCGCCTTTCAAGTAGTCGCCTTCTTTGGTGGTAGACTCTGTCGATCTTAGCAATTGAATTAGCAAGCGGTGTACCTGCAGAACGTGTATGCGGCATACACAATCTGAAACAGACTAGGAAAGGTGATTAGAAACAAACTAGGAAAGCAGAGAGAGATTAAAAAGGAAAACTAAAACTAAAAGAATTAGGAATCTAAAGCTGTAAATATAAACAAATTAAACAGAAAAAAGGAGTATAGTCCCCGGCAACGGCGCCAATTTGATGAATGGAGATTTGTCAGGTCTCGATTCAGCAAATAAAATTTGTTATTTAGCCAAAGGCAATCCACAAATACAACGAAAACCGTAGTATAGTAGTAGAATGACTCGAGTGTCGTTCTCTCAAGACTATAACTAGCTTTATCTATTTAACAAGAAAATATAAAACAGCAGATAGAAAGCAAAAGGGGGTTTTCAAGCAGATAATGGAGATTGGTGATAGTATGATCCTTCTTAGCATAATGGGTCGATAATCATGCATAAATTCCTCGGTCTTGCATAGAGATCTTTGAATCAATCTTGTGTCCTGTTGCAAGTATTAAGCACTACGAAGATAATTTGGTCTGAGTAGTCAACAACGATTGTCCTAATGTGTTCCGTAATTATTCAACACTACGAAGATAATTGGTCTGATGGTCGACTAGTGTCCATGCGTGCATAATAATCAATACAACATACTAGAATTTTGGTTGCAACTGATCAACGAAATAAAGCAATGACACGGAGTATAATGCGCGATATAGCCATTAGCAAGATTATCTTCCCTCGCTAAGAATTCACATACTACCACCAATGATAAGTTTAGCTACTCATAATAGGCATGCAATCAATAGAAATCACAGAAGAAAACATATTGAAAGAAGAATAAAATAAGTAGATAAAAACTCTAAGATACAAAGTTACCGAAGGTTGTCAATCTCCGGATGATTGCGATCCTACGCGCTCCAATCTGCTATGAAAAAGTATCCCCTAAGCTACGGAAAGTTCCTACCTAAAACTATAGAGAGAGGTGAGAAAGTAGGCTTGGAAAGATATGATTTTCGGAGAAAAACTTGAGCTCTATATATAGGCCCCGTATTATCTCTGGGGCGGTTCGCCCCCCAATATTTCGCGGAATTTCCGTGTTTTTCGACGCGGATTTGGATTTCTTCACCTTTTCGAACTCGGTTTATGACTTCTAGTAGCCTTCTAACCTCCAGATTCGGCCCCTAGACTCCAAATCCTATCCGGAAACCTTCAGATACTCCAAATAGGCTTCTGGAACACCAATTCCTTGTAGACTTCAATATAATTGCCCGGTAATCTCCGAATTTCAACCAAAACCTGTAAAATAAAATCTAAAGGGAAACGTGACACTATTCTAATAAAATGTACTAAAATATAGCTAAATTAACATAGAGGATAGCTAAAATAGGTGAAAAAGACTCGAATGAAAGTGTAAAATACACATTCATCAGTACCCCACCACATCTTCCATTGATAAGCCATAGAACCTCGGAAGTTGTTGGAATGCGTGGTTCTTGATCTCCAGATCTCGGGTTGCAGACGAAAGAACAATCGTCGGTCCCCTCATATGATCCTTGGTGGGTTGTACCCATGCCTTCAGTGGTCTAGCTTCTGCCATTCCGTCGATTTCCTTGAAGAGACTAAGTAGAGATTCAGAGAAATCGGTTTCCTCTATTCCTCTAGTGCGCGCCCTTCAAGTAGTCGCCTTCTTTGGTGGTAGACTCTGTCGATCTCAGCAATTGAATTAGCAAGCGGTGTTCCTGCAGAACGTGTATGCGGCATACACTATCTATAACAGACTAGGAAAGGTGATTAGAAACAGACTAGGAAAGCAGTATCAGAGAGAGATTAAAAAGGAAAACAAAAACTAATAGAATTAGTAATCTAAAGCTGAAAATATAAACAAATTAAACAGAAAAAAGGAGTATAGTCCCCGGCAACGGCGCCAATTTCATGAACCGCGGATGTCGTGCTCCGAATTCAAGCAAATAAATTTGTAATTAGCCAAAGGCAATCCACAACTACAACGAAAACCGTAGTGTAGCAGTAGAATGACTCGAGTGTCGTTCTCTCAGGACTATAACTAGCTTTATCTATTTAACAAGAGAATATAAAACAGCAGGCAAATAGCAATAGGGGGTTTCTAGCAGATAATGGAGATTGGTGATAATATGGTCCTTCTTAACATAACGGGTCGATAATCATGCATAAATTCCTCGGTCTTGCATACAGATCTTTGAATCAATCTAGTGTCCTGTTGCAAATATTAAGCACTACGAAGATAATTGGTCTGACAAGTCAATCACGATTGTCCTAATGTGTTCCGTAATTATTCAACACTACGAAGATAATTGGTCTGATGGTCGACAAGTGTCCAATTGTGCATAATAATTAATACAACATACGAGAATTTTTGTTGCAACTGATCAACGAAATAAAGCAATGACACGGAATATAATGCGCGATATAGCCATTAGCATGATTATCTTCCCTTTGCTAAGAATTCACATACTACCACCAACGATAAGTTTAGCTACTCATAATAGGCATGCAATCAACAGAAATCATAGAAGAAAACATATTGAAAGATATATAAAATAAGTAGATTAAACTGTAAGATACAAGTTACCGAAGGTTGTCAATCTCCGAAGAATTGCGATCCTACGAGCTCCAATCCGCTATGAAAAAGTATCCCCTAAGCTACAGAACTCCCAGGACAGGCCCCGGGAAGTTCCTACCTAAAACTATAGAGAGAGGTGAGAAAGTAGGTCTGGAAAGATATGATTTTCGGAGAAAAACTAAGCACTATATATGGGCCCCGAAAAACTACGGGGCGGTTCGCCCCAGACTTTTTCTCGCGGAATTCCGCGTTTTTGGATTTCTTCCCCTTTTCGGACTTGGTTTCTGACTTCTAGTAGCCTTCTAACCTCCAGATTCGGCCCCTAGACTTCAAATCCTATCCGGAAACCTTCTGATACTCCAAATAGGCTTCTGGAACACCAATTCCTTGTCAACTTCAATATAATTGCTCGGAAATCCTCGAATTTCAACCAAAACCTGTAAAATAAAATCTAAAGGGAAACGTAACACTATTCTAATAAAATGTACTAAAATATAGCTAAATTAACATAGAGGATAGCTAAAATAGGTGAAAAAGACTCGAATGAAAGTGTAAAATACACATTCATCAGGAAGCTACTACAACACCTGTTGAAATGGAAGTAGTTCCTGCACAACCAAGTGTGCGACATGAGCTTGCTGAGAACCAACACGTATTTCATGATACAGTTGTAGACTCTAAAACTACTTTCCAAAACATTCTGAAACTAACATTGTTTTTATTCAGTCTCAAAAGGAGATAAAAGAAGTCGTTCTCATCACAGAAGTCCGTGAAGTTAGTTAAGTCTGTCAGCAACTGGAAAAGATACAGAAGAATGTACGTCTCAGATCTTCACATCCATCTCTCCAATGAAAAGAGGAGAAACTCTCTCATCAAGCTTGAGACTTTCATTCACTCTATCCTTCCTGAAGAGCTATCATATTCTCAGCAAATGAATGCTAATCTGGTTGTCACAATCAGAGAGAATATGAAAGCAAAGTTTAAGAGTACCTCTCCAGCTGAACAAGTTGTGATTCTCAAAGGCTCCTTTGTGCCAGTGGTGGCTGATCTCCACAAAATCAATGAGGAAGAAGAGGTAACAAGTCAAGCAATGTGCAAACATATTGAATTGGTTATTCTAACTGATGATGATGAAGAAGAAGAGGATGAGAATGTCCCAGAAGATTCTAGTGATGAAGAATCAAAAGATTCAAAGGACAGTAAGGACGAAGATGATGACAATCAAGGTCCTGGTCCAAATGCTGGTGGAGAGATATTGTCAGCTGCTGATCAAGAAGATCAAGCACTTGCTGAAGAAGCTGAGCAACATCCCAGCAAGCAACAGAAATCTGCTTCAACTCCTGCTGACCAATCCACTCCAGCAACTGAACAAGTTGTTGAGACTGAAGAAGAATATGCCAGAAAGCGGGCTGAAATGCCTAAAGGAAAATCAAAGCTTTCTGATGCCGAGACAATTTTGCTCGAAACTCAGGTCACTGATCCAAACCTAGAGGAAGATGAAATCTTCGATGAAGATTATCAAAGAGCAATGAAGAATAGTCTACAGATTCATGTGGCTAGCACACAACACTTAGATATTGTTCAATCTCCAGGAGTGAAACACTTGGAAGAATCATCCCTTCCACCTACTACTGGTGAAACTCCAGTTGTTGAGTCTCAAGAGTTGCTCTCAGCAACCACTCAACTAAAAAATCTGAAGCAAAAGACCTAGGAGTCAAGGTTGCTGGCCTTGATGAACCTGATGAGGAAGAACATTTATCAGATTTCTCAGAACATGAGGAAGAAAAAGAAAAAGAAAAAGTAGTAGAAATTCCTCCAACTTCCATCAATTCTGATGAAGGAGATGATGAAAGAAGCCTATTGCTGAGAAATGATGACCAGTTTGCCACAGAGCTCAAAGCTCACTCACTTACTCCCTCTATAGTGCCTTTCCCAAACGTTGAGGAATTCACACCAAGAATAAAGGCACTAATGGTTGTTCACAAAGCATGCCAAGAAGAGGATGATGCAGTGCTTGTTGAGAGTCCGCTCAACATTGAATAGATACTGACTACTGTGCTGAAACACACTACTACTCTTACTATAACTCAGAAAGATATCAGTCTACATCACAAAAGCTATGAAGATGATGTCAGTAAAGCACTCAGGCTTTCCAAAATTGCATTAACAAAGGCTCAGGCAATTTTGGAAGAAAAGGTTAAGAATGAGCGACGACATGAGGAGAATTTGGCTTTTATCAAAGAAGAACTGTCTAAGCTTACAACTTATCAGCAAGACATGATTCTTAAGTACAACAACCTTCATACTCTTGTTGAAAATTGCAACGAGTTTTTCTCTGCTCACATCAAACCGATGTTTACCAATGAGATCTAGCTCAATTGGTTAGACTGAGGTGTCATGACACTAGAGGTCATAGGTTCAATTCTCGTCAAGTGCGAGATTATTTATAGTTTATTACTAGCTTTGTAATACTACTTATGAAATTGTAATTGTTCGATTATTAAAAAAAAAACATCAAACCGATGTTCCAATCCATGTCTAAGGGGGAAGATACATAGAAAAAGATGTCAAAAGACAAATCATCTACTACTCCCTCTTCAGCTCTACTGAAGCTGCCTGGACCACCACCCAGAGAACCTCTTGCTGACACTGAGCAAAGTTCTAAGAGAAAAGATGAAACAGATTCTGAAAGAAGTTCAGCAAATCCAAAAAGGAGAAGAACTGTTGCTGATACTTCAGAAAACTGTCAACCTCAGAGTCATCAAGGAAATAATGATGATGACGATGATGATGACAGAACTATTGCTCAGGTTATCAAATAAAAACCCATCAATGCCATTACTCAATCTAGCAACACAAAATTGCTATCCTCTGTTCTTCAGCAAAGAACAAAGATAGTAATTCAAAGCAAAGAAGAAGGCAAAGAAGGGCCACTGAACAAGAGGCAAACAGAAGAAACGCTCGAGAAGCTGTTGTCTTGGGTGTACAATACACCAATACAAGCAACAAAGACACTACTCAAAGTGTAATCAGAAAAAGACAAGGCTCTTTCATTCTAAAGCTTGAAGATCTCCTTGCAAATGATCACTTCCCAAGACCAGTCCTTGAACAAATGGATAAATGGAATGTGATTAAGGTTGTATCAAAAGAAAGAGATACTTGTCCACTAGATATCTTTGATGACAGAAAACTTTGGCTTGACGTTGAGGTTAAAACGAGAAGGATGGCCTTGTCAAAAGACTTGAGAGATACGCCACCTTATGTCAGGCCAATAGAAGTCACTCATTACTGTGATGATTTTCTTGAAAAGGAAAAACCAAAGATGATGGTGACTCCATATGAACTCTTCTATCCGAAAAAAGAAGATGCTGATGAAGACTTTAGATATCTGGATAAAATCTATAAGAAGTACAATCTAAGTGATCTCCAAATCCAACATTCGTGCTGCTGGGGACTTCACATTTGGACTGAAGTTTTGAAAAGACAAGACCCCTCAGTAGACCACAAGCTAATTTGCAGACTTGCAAGGGATATGCAACTTCAAATCATAAAGCTTCTTGAAGATTATGAAACTGACTGTGAAGAATTCCCTAAGATTGTTGATGAAAGCTTGAAGGATGTTTACCAAGATTGCTTCTAGATTTCTCTTAGATAGTCTAGTCTTTACTTTTGATTGTTGTTTGCTAAGTTATCTTATGCTTTCATGTAAAACTACTTTGAAAGATAACTTTTAGCAATCATATTGCTTTTGGTCAATTTCATTCATTTTTCTGATTATGCAAGTTATATATGCTTACTGTTTGATTACTACAAGTCTAATTTGCATTACTCAACTGATTTATTCAACATCAGAAACTTATAAAAAGTTGTAATTAATTTAGCCATGGATTGCTAACATCAAAAAGGGGGACATTTGTTAGGAAACTTGTAATTTTTATAAGCAATTAACCATGCTAAATTAAGTAAAGTCCAGTAACTAGTACTCTTAAGGTCCATAGGAATTTAAAATTTTTAAGGACATTGTAAAAGAGGAACGTTTGCTGACTTAGTGTAGGTACTAGTTAGGTTCTTAAGCTTGCTGATGATGTACTTTGTTTTCACAAATAAACTATTGAAGACCTAGAGCCGCCCAGAAAGTGGAAAATTCGAAGACTGAAGACTTACAAGAATTCTGAGTAAGGTATCTACAAAGGCAAATGTTGCTCCAGAAAGTGAGAATTTCAGCAACAACTTGCCTAATTCAAAATCTATATGACAGAGTAGGTTGTGCTTGCTGAAGCTGAGACTGATCACTTGCTGACAACACATGTGACCTCCTTGCTGAAGAGTACTTGCATTTTGGCTCCAACGTTCATATTTGAATTTGATTCAAAAGAACATTAAATGCAAAGTTAAGCACGCGAAGAACATGAAGACAAGAAGACAAATGAAAAGCGCTGCTGAAAGTACAAAAGCAAGATAGTGACATCTTAAGGTACAAGCCTTAGAAGTTGAAATTCAAACGGCTCCCTTGAGACACAATAAATAGAAGACCTTAGGCTGAGTAGAAGGGTGTGTCAACGACGTGATCAAATTCCCACTTGTGCTTTAGACACTCAAATCCTTCTCTACTCTTTACTGCCTATTGACCGTTCCAAGACTTAAGCTTGAAACAAAAGCTACTTGTGAAGAAGTAGAACATCGAAAGCTAAGAAATTAGTTAAGTGTTCTTTCTTTTAAACAAGAACAAGTCTTGACACCAGAAACAACAAACTTGCTTACTTTAAAGTATTAGAAGTTGTGTTTCTTTAGATTACTTGTTATAGCTGCAAAGTTATAATCATGTCATCTCATCCCAAACTTCTCTAACTGACAAAACACCCTTATTCAAGCGTGAACTTCAGGGGGAATTAATCAAGCATCGTTTTGCCGATTAAGTGTCCCAAGTTTGGTGGAGAACAAGGTTTACTTCTCTAGTTTAGGTTGGAAACAAGGCTAGTGTGCTTTGGTTTCTGTGAATCATTAGTGATAGGATTTGTAAGGAACCTCCTATCTTATCATAGTGGATTCAGTCCTAGAAAGGACAAAGTGAATTAGTTGAGAGATTACGCCACTCTCAGATACCACTATAAAAGTGTTTGTGTGTTTTACCTTCATGCACTTAACTTTCAGCAAGCTATATTGTTTGACACTGTCATTTTGTTTACTTGCTGAAACTAGTTCTCTGACAAAAGCACTTAGTGTAAAAGACTTCCGCACTCTGTTCATAAGTACCAGCAAACTCATTACTGAAAAGTAATAAGCACTTGCTGAAAAAGTTAAGTACCTGCAAACCTATTACTGAAAAATAATAAGTACTTGCTGAGAAACTTTTAAACGACAAAAAGTTTGAAAAGACTATTCTTCCCCCCTAGTCTTTTCTTGTTGTTTAAAGGGATCAACAGTTGCCCTCAACAACCACTCAACCTGACCAAACAGTGACTGAAAACCTTGGAGAAAAGGTTGCTGATTTCGACAAAGAAGATGCTGAAAGCATATCAGGTTTTTCTGATGAAGAAGAAGAGAATGTTGCTAAGAATGATAAAACTGGTGATACTAAGTCCCAACATTCAAACTCTTCTGCTTCCTCCGGAAATTATTATGAAAGAAGCAAGCTTAAAGGCATAGAAGATCAGTTCGTCTCTGAGTTAAAAGCCCACAATGTAACTCCCTCACTTGTGCCATTTCCATGTGTGGATGAATGGACACCAAGAATGCAAGCTTTACTGCAAGTGCACCAAGAATGCAAAGCTGAGGAGGAGGAGTTACTGGCTGAAAAGCCTTTCAATATGGAAAAGATCCTAACTGTCTTGCTGAGACGCACTACAAGTCTCACTCTAGCTCAAGCATACAACATCGAAGCTATGAGAAAGAAGTAGGACAAGCTCTGAAAATGGGCAAGAATTCCTTGAAAAAGGCTCAACTAATCATGGAACAAAACATTGCTGATACTCAGAAAGCTGAAGAAAATCTGAAAATGATTTAAGGCAGAATTGTCCAAGACAAACCAACTTCAGCAAGACATGGTTGAACACTACCACAACTTACACAAGCTTGCTGAAAATTGCAATGAGTTTTTCTCAACTCGAATATTTGATGTATTGCAATCCATGTCTAAGGGGGAAGATTGATGACAGTGTTTTTTACACTTTCATTCGGTTCTTTTTCACCAATTTAGCTATCCACTTGTATGCATTTTAGTGCATTTTGTTAGAATAGTTTCACGTTTCCATTTTCTTTGTTATTTTCAGGATTTAGGTGAAAATCGCACTTTTGGATATGAATCATGGCGAAACCTTGAAGTTTTTATACAACGAGATCACCCGTGGTGTGTCAAGGAGTACCGGGACATGTTTCCAGGCCAAAAGACCGATTTTCGGAGCTCAAGGTCATGCCCAAGACCAAAAATCGAAGACTTGGAGAAAGAAAAGCACGGGCAATTCTCTGCCCGTGCGAGGCGCACCGCCTGGCACCCCAGGCGGTCCGCCTGGGAGCGTTTCGGGGGCAGATATATATATTTATAAAAGTTGTGATCATACTTTTGCAGACATAAACCCTAGAGCTTGTTATGTGTTTTCTTTGACTTAGAACTACTTTCTCTTAGCGATTTGGAGCATCAAGGTAGAGATTTGGACATCTATTGATCTCACCTTGCTAGATCTTTATGAGTTTAGCAATTCACCGGAGATTGACAACCCTCGGTGGTAACTTTGTATCTCACTATTTTTTGCACTCTATCTTTCAATTCAACCATGTTTTCATCTATGATTGTTATGATTTCTATTGTTGATTTCGATTTTGATATGAGTAGCTAAATTTCTAGCTGGTGATAGTATGTAAATTCATAGTTGGGGTTCATATTGTGCATGATTGAGTTTCTGAATCTTTTACTTGTGGAGTTGTTGTATTCGATTCTTTGATCCGACTAAGCCAAATATCTTCATATAAAAGTGTTAGAAACACTCGGACAATTCAAGATCATCGATTTGATATTTACAATTATCAAGTACTGCTTGCACTAAGCCTGACAACCTTAGCCAAGTATTAGTATAGATAGGAGGCTTTCAAATACATGTCAAAACATGTCTTTTGGTGTTTGTTAATTCGAATTACTTTTAAAGCAGTACGTGTTGCACTTCCATGCATAATTAGAACCCGATGCTTAGAATGAGCATTACTATCACCAGCTCTCGTCATATATTGTTAAGTTAAGCTAAGTTAAATTTGTTTACTGAATTTATAATAGTTATTGTTGTTAAAGCTAGTTAAGTCCCTAGAGATCGACACGAGGTCATCTTACCTCTGCACTACGTGTTTTTTGTAGTTGTGAGTTGCCCTTTGGCTAAAACAAATCATTTGATTGTTCGAGTCTGACAATCTCGTTCATCAAAGATACACCTCATTTTAAGAAGAAGAGCTCAAGGGACATGCCCCCAACTGCTCCCTCCCCCTCGCTGATGAAACTACAAGGACTACCTAGTGAACCTTTTGCTGAAACACAACAAAGTTCCAAAAGAAAAGCTGAAACAGATTTCGTGAGAAGTTCAGTAAATCCTACAAGGACAAAACCCTCTGCTGATACTCCATAATTCTGTCAAACTGAAAGTCATCAAGAGTTTGATAATGATGACGACAATGATGATGACCAAACAATAGCTCAAGCTATAAGGGCTAAGCCTGTTTCTGCCTTAACTCCATCTGGACAATCCAAGCATTTCTCTTCTGACTCCATATCTTCAGCAAAGAACCAAGGAAATGCTAAGTCACGAAGAAGAAAGCAAAGAGAAGAAGAAAGAAGGCTAGCTAACATTGCTATAGGCACTGGCATTGATTACACAAAAACCAGCAATGAGGAAACCACTCAAAATGTGATCAGAAACCTCCATGGTTGCTGGATCATTAAGCTAGAAGACCTACTGGCAAATGACTTCTTTCCAACTGCTGTGTTGAACCAGCTTTACACATGGATTGATATAAAGGTTGCAAAGAAAGAAAGGGATCTTCCTCCCTACCCAAGGAACATAGCTTTAAAGTGGCTAAACATTGAAATCTTAGTGAGAAGAAGCTCCATCAGCAAGAAGTTGAGGCAAGAACCTGACCTCATCAAGCTTGTGGATGTTGCTTACTACAATGATCATATAACCAACTGATGAACCGGTTTGTCAGACTCAATTAATCAAATAAATTTGTATTTAGCCAAAGGCAATTCACAACTACAACGAAAAACGTAGTGTAGCAGTAGAATAACCTCGAGTGTCGATCTCTAAGGACTATAACTAGATTTATCTAGTCTAACTTAAGAATATATAATCAACATACGACTTAGCAAAGGTTTTTCTTAACAAATAATGGAGATTGGTGATAGTATGGTCATTCAAAGCATAGCAGGTTAATAATCATGCATAAATTCCCCGGTTTTGCATAGAGATCTTTGATCAATGAATTGTCCAGTTGTGTTCCGTAATTATTCAACACTACGAAGATAGAGATTTAGATAGATCAAAGAAATAAAGCAATAACTCAAAGTATAATGCGCGATATATCCATTAGCATAATTATTAACCCTTCGCTAAGAAATCACATACTATCACCAACGAGAAGTTTAGCTACTCATAGATGTCATGCAATCAACATAAATCATACCACGAATGAATGAAAACATGATGAAAGATATATAAATATAAATAGAAAAACTGTAAGATACAATGTTACCGAAGGTTGTCAATCTCCGAAGAATCGTGATCTTACAAGCTCCAGAACGCTAAGAAAAAGTATCTCCTAAGCTAAGAACCCCCAGAACAGGCTCTGGAGAATTCCTACCTAAAACTAATGAGAAAGGTGAGAGAAAAGGTCTGGAAAAGTATGAAAAACGGAGAAAACTGAGCAACTATATATAGGCAATCGGCAGGTGTGGGGCGAAGGGCTCCACACACCGGGCGATTCGCCTGGTGTGGGGCGATTCGCCCCACGTCCCGGGCGACTCGCCCGGGAGACTTTTCCGGCCAGATACGCGTTTTCGACGCGTTTTTGGATTTCTTCTCCTTTTCTGATTCTGTTTTTGCCTTCTAGTGACCTTTTAGCCTTTAGACTCGACCCCTAGACTTCAAATCCTATCCGGAATCTTCTGGATACTCCAAATAGGCCTTCGGAACACCAATTCATTGTCTACTTCAATATAATTGCCCAGAAAACTTCGTTTTTCACCCAAAACCTGTAAAATACAAACTAAAGGGAAACGTGACACTATTCTAATAAAATGGACTAAAATATAGATAAATTAACATAGAGGATAGCTAAAATAGGTGAAAAAGACTCAAATGAAAGTGTAAAATACACATTCATCAAACTCCCCAAACCGAACCTTTGTTTGTCCTCAAGCAACTAAGCTAGACTCTAATGCAAAAAACAATGCAACACAAAAATGGAGTCTCATGCCAAATGAAATGAACTAATCTATTGAATCTATCAAAAAACATATGAACAAAAACCATACAAATCCCAACATGAATATAGGTTGAAGAATGCCTCGATTGACTCATACACATTGATGATGCACGAATTTGTCAGACTCGATCAATCAAATAAATTTGTTATTTAGCCAAAGGCGATTCACAACTACAACGAATACCGTAGTGTAGCAGTAGAATAACCTCGAGTGTCGATCTCTAAGGACTATAACTAGCTTTATCTAATCTAATTTAGAATATAAAACAGCAGACGATTTAGCAAAGGTTTTTCTTAACAGATAATGGAGATTGGTGATAGTATGGTCCTTCAAAGCATAACGGGTTAATAATCATGCATAAATTCCTCGGTTTTGCATGGAGATCTTTGATCAATGAATTGTCCAGTTGTAATTATCAAACACGACAAAGATATAGATTTAGATAGATCAAAGAAATAAAGCAATAACACGGAGTATAATGCGCGATATAGCCATTATCATATTATCAACCCTTCGCTAAGAATTCACATACTATCACCAACGAGAAGTTTAGCTACTCATAGTTGTCATGCAATCAACAGAAATCATAGAAGAAAACATGTTGAAAGATATATATAAAAATAAGTAGAAAAACTGTAAGATACAATGTTACCGAAGGTTCTCAGTCTCCGAAGAATCGCGATCTTACAAGCTCCAAACTGCTATGAAAAAGTATCTCCTAAGCTATGAACCCCCAGAACAGGCTCTGGGAAGTTCCTACCTAAAACTACCGAGAAAGGTGAGAGAAAAGGTCTGGAAAAGTATGAAAAACGGAGAAAAACTGAGCAACTATATATAGGCTTCGAATTTGTGTGGGGCGAAGGACCCCACAAACCTGGCGACTCGCCTGGTGTGGGGCGATTCGCCACACATCCCGGGCGATTCGCCCGGGAGTAAAACTCGGGAATTTACGCGTTTCCGATGCGTTTTTGGATTTATTCCCCTTTCCGGACTCGGTTTCTGACTTCTAGTGGCCTTCTAACCTCCAGATTCGACCCCTAGACTTCAAATCCTATCCGGAAACCTTCAGATACTCCAATTAGGCTTCTGGAACACCAATTCCTTGTCTACTTCAATATATTTGCCCGGAAATCCTCGTTTTTCAACCAAAACCTGTAAAATAAAAACTAAAGGGAAACGTGACACTATTCTAATAAAATGCATTAAAATATAGCAAAATTAACATAGAGGATAGCTAAAATAGGTGAAAAAGACTCAAATGAAAGTGTAAAATACACATTCATCACACATTTACATAAGCACTTATGTCAAGATAAGATAGTCTCTCGTAACATTCTCTACCTGGACCTAGTCAGTGACGACGTAATGAAACATGTTAGAATACGAATGGTTGTCCCGTGCCTATGAAACTGAGGACTTACTGTTGTTCACCAAGTTAAGACTTTTCCTCAAAGAGGTCGAACCAATACTGGCTCTCATCAAACGAAGGAGGGTTCCCTAAAAAAAGATAACACTCCCCTATTCTACCCATCTCTCAAGCAAAGCCTTAAGCTATTCACCACTTCCTGAATGGTAGGGCGAGGGTGGTCTAGAACAGATGACACTCAAATAAACAAAAGACAAAAAATTACAACATAATTACGAACATTACAAGTATTGGAAAATGAGACACAACACTTTGCTAAACTGCTTTTTGGCCTTTTGTTTTGGACCCTTCTTTGCTTTTTTGGGGTCTTTTCTTTTTTTTTTTTCATTTTTTTTCTTTTTTTTCTTGGAATTTTTCTTTTTCTCTCTTTTTTTTCGATTTCTTTTTTAGCCAGCAGTAGCACAACGAAAAAGAGACAAAGATGACGCACAAACAACCTCCCCAAACCTATTCGAAAGAATAGGTTGGAGTACAAATTTACGAAAAAGGAAAAATAAACTCACAACACAAAATTGAAAAACAAGTCTAATAAAAGTGTAACCCCCTCCCCAAACCTATTCGGAAGAATAGGTTGCAAACAAAGGATCACACAATCTCACACTACCTCCTTCCTAGGCATTTAGCAATCTCAAAGCAAGGTGAAGACTTGTTGCCTCTTAGGTACATAATTACTCGGGAAAACAACCATAAGACTCTAACATGCATCATCCTATTATATAGGCCTTCATGAACCGCAGTAGAGAAAACACCACTATGTGATGTCGAGACTACCAAGCTTAACTAAGTGAAATACATAAATGTGACAAGCCAAGCGAGGAAAACCTCAAACAAATTCATAGAGATGAAGCATATGATTAATGGCATAATTAGTTGATCTACCCAATAAAAAAGTTCAAAACTTTCGGCAATAAATCTCCACATAAAACATGCAAGACTATCCTAGGATGAATGTAGTGAATGCAACTAAAAACTAAGAAAGCAGTAAACGTGCAAATGCAAATGCAAAAACAAGATACCAATCAACACAAAGCCAAACAATACTTAACATCACGGTTCACATCCCATCCCCCTTATGAAACTTAAGCTAGTCCCTAGCAAAAGAGAATGAGTAATAAGAAGTGATACTAGATGTTACCGAACGGTTTGGCCTCGGTCGGCTGAGAGTGGACTTGTCAAAAGACTAGTTATCGGGATTGTCATCCCCATAATAGTCTCTCCACATGTCAGACAGGAGATCCTGTTGCCGCTGGATGAGCTGTTGTTGCTCCCACCTTGCCTGCCTATCCTCTCGGCGATGCTCCTCAAATATCTCCCAATCGCGGTTGCGCTGGGCAATGTGCCCGTCGAGGTCTTGTCGCATTCCTTGGATAGTAGTGGTCAAGGCTGCAACACTATCAGTGATATGGGCTCGAAAATCTGATAAGTCAAAGCCTTGAGACCCATGTGGTGCTCGAGGTGGTGCATGTGTTGCTCTATGGACAAAAGGAATATCCGGGATAGGGGCTCGGCCATCATCAGCTTCCATAGCATCCTCATAATCATTTTCATTATCTGAATCGGTCGGTTGGAAGGGTGTTTCCACATCAGCAGCGGCAGCCGTGGGGTTCTTGATTTGATACCTAGCAAGCTGCACATCAATAGTCGAATGTGAAAGGGAAGCGACCTCGCAATCCCCCTCATCAATGTCCTCGAACCCGTAATATTTGCAATAGGTAGTGATGAAGATCGGAAAGATGAAGGGCTTCTTCTTATTTTCCCAGTGGCGCTCATACTCCTCATACATGATGTGACCGATGTCGATTCGATGCTTGCCTATCAAGCAGTAGAGGAGCTCGGCGTAATTTGGCTGTATCCAAGTGTCATTCTTTCTAGGGATCAAGTTGAAGATGCAGACTTTCATCATCACCTTAGCCTCGATGCTAAGGTCACTCTGACGGATCCGTGCAGGTTGCGCTCCGGTTTTTTGATACCTGTACTCCCTGTTGCAGATCACGTCTTTAATTTCACTTCCTATCACCCTAGAGACCCTCGAATACTCGTAGGCGTGGTTGCTTCCTGTGAACTCCCGTTGTCCAAAATGGATGAATGCAGAAATTGAGGCCGGCGTCCATGGTACAATTAGGCCTCGAACGAGTACCCCCTCCTTCTCCTCAAGATCAGTGAATCCAGCATAGAACTCGTGGAGGAGGCTCATGTCGTACCCCTTGAATCTGTTGGAAGTATACCAACCCCAATTCCTTTTCGTCGCCAATCGGGAGAGCGTCCTGTACCCTGCCATTTGAGCTACTTCATCCGGAATATCTATTCGTCTGTCCGGTATAATCGACCTCCCACCTTGGGCTAGCTCCGCTTCGAGCCTTTGTCGGACATCTATTGCATCTAGAGACAACTCGTACATATCCTGGGAAGGTAGGGAGCTTGATGCTACCCCCTTTCCCTTCTTGCTCGAGCCAGCTTTCTTCGATCCTCATGGATCCATGATTCCTACAAACAACAATTAGTATCTTGTATGACACAAAACAATCTTATGCATATGCAAATGCAAGAGTGAACATACGAGCGATAACTACAACAATTGAACTCCTCAAAACCTCCATGTCTAGTCTAGCTACTTCATCATGCAACATATCAATGTAACTAATACATGCACATATCACATTATGCCCTTGCTAGACAACCAATATCCTTGAATCATAAGGCTCAATTCATACCATAGTAGCAAAAAATCTATCATCATAAATCCTCAACTTCATCAATCATGCATTCTACCATCATACCCATCATTATTATATCAACAAACACATGTTTAAACATGGAATGAAAGTGAAAGATACATTGCATAACAAGATATAGTCATCTAATAGCAAAATTCTCAAACCAACAAACCAAGCCTAATTGAACATGCAATTGATAGTGAATAACGTTTCTAATCACACAAAACATCAACCCATACATCATATAAGCTTAATTGAAGCATAAATCAAAAAACCCCCAAATTTGAAAAATTAGGGTTCATGTGAGATTACCTCAAATCTGAAGATTGAATGAACTAGGAAGAAATTTGTTCGGATGAAAAGAAAGAGCACGTAATGGGCTTCGATTGAAGCTAAGAACACACAAATTGATGGAGTAATGAAGGTTTATGAAGGATTGAAGATATTTTGAAAATTGGGGAATTTTTTGGAGTAAGATGAAGGAGATGAAGGAAAATGAAGAAATTGGGGGGCAAGCCCCGTTTTTCTTCATCAGAATACGCGGGGCGAGTCGCCCCAGGTGTGGGGCGAGTTGCCCCGTGCGGGGCGAATCGCCCCGTGCGTCCAGAGAGCGCGGAGCTCTCTGGACTCGTGGGGTGATTTGCCCCCCACCTACTGAGGCGGGGAGACGAAACGTTTCGAAAAAACACGTTTCTTTAATCCCCAAAAACCATTTTACTCAAAAAACCGCTCGAAAAAGCTCACTCAAACATAACATAAGCACATACGACACAGAGACGAACAAATTCACATATGAAAAGCAAATTGTTCAAGTATGAATGCATGCAATAAAGCGGTAAAAAAAAAGCGATAAAAACTCCGGGTTGCCTCCCGGATAGCGTCATCGTTTATAGTCTTTGACTCGACTCCTTCTTGCGCCTAGCTCTTCTTCTTGAGGGTACTGGACTTCCCCTTCATGGATCTTCTCCTCATGCTACGAACCTATGAATAAGAATGAACATAGACAGCAAGACCACAGTAGATAACAGTGTGAGAAGCATTGAAGCGATCAGGTGGGTCAGATATGGCTCGCAACACATGTCGCTTGCCATCCATCTCAATGGTGCAAGTCCTTCGGTAGATGTCAATCACGGAGCGTAGCTTGTTCAAGAACGTTCGCCCCAAGAGAACGACATCCCCCATCCCAGGTGTAGATGCCGGCATAACTACAAAATTGGTGTATACAAAAGCTTCACCAATCTTGACCAATACGTTCTTCACAACGCCCTCGGGTCTCACAAAGGATCCATCCGCCAGTTGCACAATAGCCTTATGCTCAGATAGTTTCCCAAGGCTACTCTTCTCGAACACATTCATTGGGAGCACATTAGAGTAGGATCCCGTGTCTAGTGTGGCACGGACATCTTCAATTTCACCAATCCCGACCTTAACATCGAAACTTTGAGGGAGTGGCTCGGGATCCTCTTGCTCCTCTTCACTCTCATCAGAACCAAGGTCCTTCTCTTCTTCCTTGGCCAGTGGGGGTTCTTCCCCCTTGCAACACTCGCACTTAGAAACCTTCTTGATTGTGATTTCGACAGGTAGATCACCCACCAAGGTAATGGACATCGACTTCTCAGTGTTGTAGGCAGCTTGCCTTGCTCCCTACTTGCTCCTCGGTTGATCAACTCTTGCATCTTTTGATGGGCAAGCCTAGTGCTCTCTAACAACCGATCAAGCCTTGCCCTAGTCTTCTCAGAATCTTCTTCATAACGTTTGAGAAAACTTTGGGTGTGATCAACCATCTTTTGCAAGTTCTCCATCAGTAGAGCTGTCTTCGACTTCGGTTGCTCTTTTGGAGCGGGATTTTCGCAGTGGTCATTACCATAGTTAAGCCTACTACGTTCTTGGTTAGGGCCATAAGTTTGGCTAGCCGGTGCATATCCTTGATTATTTTGGAACCCTCTTCTCCAAAATCCACCTCGAGGATTCCTACTATCTTGTCCGTAGCTAGCTTCTTGATTACCAAATTCCGTAGCAAAGGCTTCCTCTTCGCCTCCTTGAACCCAGTTGCCATCATCATATGCAAGCTCCGATCTACACATATGAGCTCCATTCCCATAGTTCTTGCATATTCGGCAGACCTCGTTTGACATAGCTGCTCCAGTGGCGCTCTTGAGGACTTGCATCAATTCGTTGGTAAAGCACTCGAATTGATCCCCATTCCCCCTATACATAGGGGCTTCTTGAGTAGGTGGAGCTTCAGGTCCACGTCTCCTAACCATTGCCCTTGGGTCCTTGAACTGCGAACCCTTAGCAACCCTTTCAAAAACTGCCCAGACGGCTTCCGCGGTTTCCTCCCAAATATTGCCACGGCATTGGAAGTCCACCACTTGTTTGTTCTCGAAGGTTAGTCCATTGTAGAAGTGTTGGACTAGATTAGAAAGCTCAAAACCATGGTGAGGGAACTTGTTCATGAGGTCTTGGAACCTCTCAAACGCAGTGTAGATGGTCTCATCATAGTCCTGTTTGAATCCAGTGATTTGCGCCTTAAGCGCGGTAGTCAAGGTGTGAGGGAAGTATTTTTCAATGAAAGCTGAAAAAACCTTCTCCCAAGTGTCCAGCGAGCCCGCCGGTAGAGAACTCAACCATGACTTGGCTCTGTCGCCAAGCCCCATTGCAGAAACCTTCATCCTCAACTCATCCATTGTTATTTCAGCTCCGGGTCGTGGGAGTTGGTTGACGAAATCATCGATATCGTGCAAGTACCCCATCACATCTTCCCTTGCTAAGCCATAGAACCTCGGAAGTTGTTGGAACGCGTGGTTCTTGATTTCCAGATCACGAGTTGCAGACGAAAGAACAAGCGCCGGTCCCCTCATACGATCCTTGGAGGGTTGAACCCATGCTTTCAGTGGTCTAGCTTCTGCCATTCCGTCGATTTCCTTGAAAAGACTGTGTAGAGATTCAGAGAAATTGGTATCCTCTATTTCCTCTAGTTCACGCCTTTGAAGTAGTCGCCTTCTTTGGTGGTAGACTCTGTCGATCTCAGCAATTGAATCAGCAAGCGGTGTTCCTCTAGATAGTGTATGTGGCATACACTATTTGTAACAGACTAGGAAAGGAGTATCAGAGAGAGATTAAATAGGAAAACTAAAAACTACTAGAACCGGGAATTGAATGCTGAAAATATAAAAAAGCTAAACAGAAAAAAGGAGTATAGTCCCCGGCAACGGTGCAAATTTGATGAACCGGTTTGTCAGACTCAATTAATCAAATAACTTGTATTTAGCCAAAGGCAATTCACAAATACAACGAAAACCGTAGTGTAGCAGTAAAATAACTTCGAGTGTCGCTCTCAAAGGACTATAACTAGCTTTATCTAATCTAACTTAAGAATATAAAATCAACAGACGACTTAGCAAAGGTTTTTCTTAACAGATAATGGAGATTGGTGATAGTATGGTCATTCAAAGCATAGCAGGTTAATAATCATGCATAAATTCCCCGGTTTGGCACAGAGATCTTTGATCAATGAATTGTCCAGTTGTGTTCCGTAATTATTCAACACTACGAAGATAGAGATTTAGATAGATCAAAGAAATAAAGCCATAACTCAAAGTATAATGCACGATATAGCCATTAGCATAATTATTAACCCTTGCTAAGAAATCACATACTATCACCAACGAGAAGTTTAGCTACTCATAGATGTCATCCAATCAACAGAAATCATACCACGAATGAATGAAAACATGATGAAAGATATTTAAATATAAATAGAAAAACTGTAAGATACAATGTTACCGAAGGTTGTCAATCTCCGAAGAATCGCGATCTTACAAGCTCCAGAACGCTAAGAAAACGTATCTCCTAAGGTAAGAACCCCCAGAACAGGCTCTGGAGAATTCCTACCTAAAACTAATGAGAAAGGTGAGAGAAAAGGTCTGGAAAAGTATGAAAAATGGAGAAAACTGAGCAACTATATATAGGCATTCGGCAGGTGTGGGGCGAAGGGCCCCACACGCCGGGAGATTCGCCTGGTGTGGGGCAATTCGCCCCACGTCCCGGGCGACTCGCCCGGGAGACGTTTTCGGCCAGATACGCGTTTTCGACGCGTTTTTGGATTTCTTCTCCTTTTCGGACTCGGTTTTTGCCTTCTAGTGACCTTTTAGTCTTCAGACCCGACCCCTAGACTTCAAATCCTATCCGGAATCTTCTAGATACTCCAAATAGGCCTTCGGAACACCAATTCTTTGTCTACTTCAATATAATTGCCCGGAAAACCTCGTTTTTCACCCAAAACCTGTAAAATACAAACTAAAGGGAAACGTGACATTATTCTAATAAAATGCACTAAAATATAGCTAAATTAACATAGAGGATAGCTAAAATAGGTGAAAAAGACTCAAATGAAAGTGTAAAATACACATTCATCACCAACATGTCCAAAAAAAATATCACTTGATTCCTTATGAATATTTCTATCTTACTGAAAAGGATCAAGATGAAGATCTCCGTTGATTAAGGAAAATTCATGCCAACAAGGGAATTTCAGACACTCAGCTACTTCATGCTAGCAATTGGGGCATGCACTTATGGGTAATACACTACAAAGACATGAATGGTGAAAAACATCACTATACTGCTTGTAAGAATGCAAGAATAATTCAACTTGAAGTCCGTAAACTACTTGAAGATTACGAGAAGGACTGCGTTGAATTTACTGCTCTTGCTAAGAAGACTGTAAAAGAGATTCTTAGAGAATCCTCTGCTGGAATAGAATAGAGTCCCTTGGAAAGATTTCTTTTGCGTACAGATTGTAATAGTAATCTGTGATCTTTCTTGTAAACTTGCTTCTGAAAGATAACTATCAGCAATCAACTTTTTGACTCTTATTGGTTCTTGATTATGCAAATTATTTATGCTTACTGATTTATTATTTTCAAGAAAAAATTAGCAGTTTTAAAAAAAGAAAAAGATACAGAAACAGAAAATCTGTAACTAGGGTTTATAGAATACGATGTAATACCCCAAACCAAATCAAAATTCCGGCATAACAAGGGATTATAACACTAGAAAAGACACGATTTCGTTAAAAAACCATACCTTACTCAATCGAGTTTCAGTTGCCCTAATCTTCGTCTCCACGCACAGACGCCAACCCGTTAATTGTTGGTATGAAAGCTTACATAATATGCATCCTAAGTAGGTGAATTGTGGAAATTTCGGTCGAAATATGGTAGAAAGGTGCGAAGGAAAACAGAGAGGCGGGAGAGAAGGGAGTAATGGTGAAGAAGATGACATAAATGAAAAAGAGAAATAGAAAAGGGAATATTGTACTATTACCAACCTTAAGGCCTGTTTGGCTTTCCAACTTTTGAACCAATGCCAATTTCGTTATTATGCCACATTCAACGCGAAAACTAGAATTTGTCCCAATTTGTAATTGTTGATCTAAGAGGACTTTTTTTGAGAATGGATGCTCTAAGGAGGTACTAAAGTGAAATTTTCTCTTAATAATATACACTTAAATGTAAATTCACAATTAAAATATTTTCATTATAAAAGACATAATTACGTTTGGTACCCCCACTAAACAGCGACTTTGCATCGTAACCCAACTATCACGAATAATTACAAATAAATCCAAGTCACCGTCCGATGTTGACTCCGGCGTCCTCTCTCTCCTCCAAACTTAACATCCAAACACGGCCGTATGTCCAAAACACTATTGTCTTTTAGGGATTAAATACACAGAAAAAAAAATCAAACCCTTATTTCCCCTTTGGCTCTCTGTCCCGCTAGTTCTTCACCACCGCCATTAACGTCTTCCCTCCACCTCAATTTCCAACCATAATCGACCAAATTTTGGTGAAAACCTATTGCGTCGTCATCTCTGTTTCATTAGGGCACTGTATCTACGACTTTGGTTGGCCGTATTAGCCGCACCGGCGACTGGAAATACGGTATCTTATTCGACCTTGAATTTTACTTTTTTTTTTTCCTAATTCATGTCGTTTAGGGTCGTATGGTATCATATTTGCATCATAGTTTGGCCGGATTGCTGTTAATATTAGTTTCCATTTGGACAGGGTTTATACGAGAATTTCTGTAAATTGTTTTTTTTCTTTTTATTTTCCGGTTTGCTGTGGTGTTGGAAATCATGGTGCACCAAAAGTTTGATATCCGGTATCGCTTTGGTGATCTTAGCTACACAGTCACCAACATCGACCACAAGAGGTACTCTTTTAACCGAATGCTTGATGATGTGAATAGATATATGTTAGAAAGGATACAGGCTGACGGCTCTCTGTTTTTAACATGATGACTGAATGTGAGGATCGTTCAACAATAGATATTCAGAGTGATGGTTCTGTTAATATGATGTTTGAAAAAAACATGAAAGGTAGGGAAATTGAAGTGCACTTGACACTAAATGATGTTATTCCATTTGCTAAGCACACACCTAAAGATATGGGTAAAAAGAAGGAAAAAATGGATAAAACCCCTCAACTATTACTCTTTGATACTATACCCCCCAAACTCATAACTTTGGTGATTAACCTCCTCAACTATCATGTTTATGAGACAATGCCCCCAAGTTAATAAATTTAATAATAAACTCTTAATAAATCAACCAAATATGTTAATTTTTTAGATGTTATGATACAAAATTCATTTTCGTCGATTATCATAATGTTTAATTGTCGTTAAAAATTTATTTTATAGTTTTGAAATAATTTATAATTAGTTCATCCTCCATCACTTTTATTATTTTTTTTATTAAATGTTTTGAAAACATTTTGACAACGAATTGTTTTTAATTTATAATGTAAACAAATATATAAAAATATTGTGAAACTATATGTAAAGTACTTTGATGATAAATATAATATTATTTATATATTTTTTCAATGTAATTTCAATTAATTTGTGGCAAAAATAATTTGAAAAGGCCAATATAAAGTAATTACGAAGGAAATATATTTTGTAATTTTTTATATGTCATTTGAAATATTACTTCGTAACCATGAAATATGAATAAATATTTTTATGTGTTGAATAAATAAAATTTATACACCAATAAATGTTATTTTATCTATTTCTTTAACTAAAAAAATTCACTTCAGGGCGCATTGTCTCAAAAGTATAATAGTTGAGGGGGTTAATCACCAAACTTATTAGTTTGGGGGGCAAAGTCTCAAATGAGTAATAGTTTGGGGGGTTTGATCATTTTTTTCCTAAAAAGAAAGCTGCTTCTAGTTGTAAACTTGATGATGTTGATTATGATTTTGAAGTTCCCTTGTCTTAACCACCACCAACTAGGAGGAGATTGTTTAGGCAAATGGGAAACAAACCTAAACCTCCTAAAGGTCCAAAAAGATTCCCTAAAAATCATGCTGATGTGATTGACTTGACAGAGGAGGAAATCCCACCTCAAACACAAGCTACTCAGCCTTCTCAAGAGATAGAACCAAATACGTCCCCTATACACATGCCTAATACCCCCAAATCTCCTGAACCCCAGCCAAGAAATGAGACAGAAAACACATCTCCATATATTTCTCAATTCGCAACTCCAACTCAAGTAAAGAATAACCCCATGACTGAGCCTGAGGTGGAGAGGATTGATTTTGAGGGGCTACTTAGGACTGTACTGGAGATGAATGATCCAGTGAGAGAGAATGAATTGTTGAATGAGGAGGAGCAGGCAGGGGAGAGAATTGTTGAGGAGCATGCAAGAGGGAGTATTGTTGAGGAGCCTGCCATGACTGGAAATAATAACATGGAAGATGTTGTGGTTGAGGATTGTCATGAGAGCTCACAAGATGATAAAAATAGCAAGGGGAAAGGTGTTTCAGGTGATGATTGCCAGGAGAGCTTTGAAGAACATGATAGTGATGGTAGTTTGTATGCTGGGGGTGATATGCTTGAGTCAGCTAGTGAGAAACAGAACCAGTTACCCCCTATTCATGAGATGGATGAAGAAGAAGCATTAGATGACTTGGTTCATGCAGATGAGATAGGAATTGATTGGGAATGTAAACCCCCTGACACTGTAGTTGACGAAGAGGAGGATATAGCTGTTGGCCACAAGAAAGATAAGGGCTCTGATTCTGATGATGTTAGGAAACTTGTAATTTTGATGAGCAATTAACCATGCTAAATTAAGGAAAGTCCAGTAACTAGTACTCTTAAGGTCCATAGGAATTTAGAATTTTGAGGACATTGTAAAAGAGGAACGTTTGCTGATAGACTTAGTGCAGGTACTAGTTAGGTTCTTTTGTTTGCTGATGATGTACTTTGTTTTTACAAACGAACTATTGAAGACCTAGAACCGCTCAGAAAGTTGAAGATTTGAAGACTGAAGACTTAGAATAATTATGAGAAAGGTATCTACAAAGGCACATGTTGCTCAGAAAGTGAGATTTTCAGCAACAGCTTGCATAAGTGAAAATCTATATGACAGAGTAGGTTGTGCTTTTTGAAACTGGGACTGACCACTTTCTGACAACATATGTGACCTCCTTGCTGAAGAGTACTTGCATTTTGGCTCCAACGTTCACATTTGAATTTGATTCAAATGAACATTAAATGCAAAGTAGGCATGCGAAGAACATGAAAACAAGAAGACAAATGAAAGACGCTGTTGAAAGTACAAAAACAAGATAGTGACATCTTAAGGTACAAAACCTTAGAATTTGAAATTCAAACGGCTCCCTTGAGACACTATAAATAGAGGTCATCAGGCAAAGAGTAGAAGTGTGTCAACAACGTGATCAAACTCTCACTTGTGCTTTAAACACTCAAATCTTTCTACACTCTTTACTGCCTATTGATTCGTTCCAAGACTTAAGCTTGAAACAAAAGCTACTTGTGAAGAAGTAGAACATTCACGGCTAAGAAATTAGTTAAGTGTTCTTTCTTTCGAACAAGAACAAGTCTTGACACCAGAAACAATCAAACTTTCTTACTGCAAAGTATTACAAGTTGTGTTTCTTTAGATAACTTGTTATAGCTGAAAAGTTATACTCAAGTGATCTCATCCCAAAGCTCTCTACCTGATAAACACCCTTTTCAGGCATGAAATTCAGGGGGAATTAATCAAGCATAGTGTTGCTGATTATAAGTCCCAAGTTTGGTGGAGAACAAGGTTACAGTTCTCTAGTTAGGTTGGAAACGAAGCAAGTGAGCTTTGGTTTCTGAGAATCATTAGTGATAGGATTTGTAAGGAACCTCACATCTTATCATAGTGGATTCAGTCCTCGAAAGGAAAAACTGGATTAGTTGAGAGATTACGCCACTCTCAGATACCACTATAGAAGTGTTTGTGTGATTACTTTACTACACTTAGTTTTCAGCAAGTTACATTTCTTGTACACTCTGAAAACACTTATTGTAAAAGACTTCCGCACTCTGTTTTTAAGTATCAGCGAACTCATTACTGAAAAGTAATAAGCACTTGCTGAGAAAGTTAAGTACCAGCAAACTCATTACTGAAAAGTACTCATCTGTCCTAATCAATTCTTTACGTATTCCTTTTATGGACGTCCCAATCAATTCTTTACGTTTCCATTTTTGGAAAGTACCCCACATCCCATCTATATTATTTTAAATATGGACCCCACATTTACACTTCTTTATCTCCACTCATATCTCACAATTTTTTAATCAACTACCCCACATTTACATACAATATTAATATAACACTACCAAACAAGATTATTCATTAAAAACCGTGCAAAAAGCAAACGTAGACTTATCATCCGGGCGGAGGGAGTAATAAGCACTTGCTGAGAAAGTTTTAAACGACGAAAAGTTTGAAAAAACTATTCACCCCCCCCCTAGTCTTTTCTTGTTGTTTAAAGGGACCAACAAGTGGTATCAGAGCCAGGTTCTTTAACCTTCAGCACTGAACCTAGATCCCCTTAGGTGCTTTCCGTAAATCACTTTCACTTCATATGTTTGGTAGTCTTTTGCTGACAGGATGTCGCTAGGTTGCTGAAGCTGGAAAACTATGAAAAATGGCGAAACAACATGATGCTACATCTTGAGGCCATTAGTGATGAGATGGTTACTATCATAAATGATGGACCTATCAAGATCACTAAACTTGAGAGAAGTTTTCCTGACAAAACCACAGATACTGCTGGAAAGGAAACTATCTTAGGAGAACCGGTTGATACCGCCGTTCCAAAACCAAGAGAGGAATGGACTTCTGACGAAGCCAAAAGATTTCGTCTTGATGGCCAAGCAAGAAACATCATTATTCGATCTACTCCAGATATGATACAGTGCAAACTTTGGGGTGCCAAAACTGCTAAGGAAGCTTGGAAAATGGTTCAAGATCTTTGTGTTGGATCTGAAAAAACCAAGGAAAACAAACTCGAAGTGCTAAAGTTGAAGTTTTAAAACTTCAAACAAGGTGCAAATGAGTCACTGGAAGACTTGGATTTCAGATTCACAACTCTAGTGAGTGAGATGGCTGCCTTAGGAGTTGGAAACTTCTATTCAGATTCTGAAAAGGTGAAAACCATCATTAGAAGTCTGAATCAAGAATGGATCCACACTCAGAATTTCTACTATAATCAAGGAATGCCAAATATCACTCCAACCGAGTTGTTCTCTCATCTTGCTACTGTCAACTATGAGACAAAGCAAAGAGAAAATGTGTTTGCTGAAAAATCACAAAACATTGCTCTTACTGCCAAGCCGTCATCTTCTAAAAAGAAGAATGATAAAGAGCCTACTGATGAAAACGCTCTTGTTGTTAGAAACATGAAGAAATTCATCAGTAAGGAACTTGAAAGGCAAAAAGCAAAAGAGAAGCTGAAAAAGCATCTTGGTAACAACTACCATAAATACAAGAATGAAGCTAGCTCGTTGAACAAGCCAGCTCAGCAAGCAAACTCCTCCGAAGAACCAGTAGTTGGCAATGATCTTTCCTTTTATTGCAAGAAGCATGGACACTTCAAAGCAAACGGCCCCTTACTGAAACAGAAATCTCCTGAAAAGAAGAAGAAGTTCAAAAGGGCATTGATCGCTGAAGAAAAGAAAAGGCTTCAAGCAAAAATCGATGCTCATTGCATTGAAAGAAGCTCTGAAGACAGTGAGGTAGAGAGTTCAGACACTGAAGAAGAAGAACCACTCTTGACGTAGAGATTAGCAAGGAAGTATGTGGAATAACTATGGAAGCTTATCCAGATGTGTCAAACTACGAGTTTTGCCTCATGGCCGGTCAGGTAAATTGTCCTACCTCTGACTCTGATTCAGAAAGTGAAGAAGAGATTGACCTTGATAAAATTCAAGGAGAAATCGAAAGATTTGAGAAAACTCTGAGCAAACAGCAAGAGAAACTAAAGAACGATGAACTTCTGACTAAGCTAACTACTGAAAAGTACGTCTTGCTGAGCGTGGAGTCAGAAAAGAAGGATGCTGAAATATTGCATCTCAAGAAGTTAATTGCTGAAGCTATAGAGAAGAATGCTCAAATGGCAATAGAATTGGAATAGTATCAGTCCTCAATTCTAAAGTTACTTGCTGAAATACAAGAAATGAAAAAGATGAAAGTCAATTTAAAATCTTATGTGAATGCCAGTAACACGCTGACTGAACTAAACTCTTATCTGAGAGATCCATCTCAGAAAGAAGGTTTAGGTGTCAGGCATGAAGGTGGTGATGTAATACTCTTGAGTAAAGACAAATCACCAATCACCTTTGTTAGTGCAACTGATAGTGGTCAATCAGAATTCTATCAATTTGGTCAATCTAAGGTTGCTGAAATAAGCAGTCAAGTACCTACGACCGAAAAGACCGTTGTGGATACTCAAAGTAACAAGACTTTAAAAGGAAAACAGGTTGCTGAAAAGCAAACTGTTCAGAAAAAGGATGTTGTAAAGCACTCTGCCAAACAAGTTGCTGAAAAGCAAGTTGTTAAGACTAAAGGCAAGATTACTAAAAGTAATCAGAAGACCTTTGCTGACAAACCTAAATCAAGTAAGGTTGCTGAGATAAAAGCTCAGCATACTCCGAAAAGTGGACTTGGATTCAAAACCAAGCAAAATCAACTTTTTCATGAGTATAAGCAAAGTCAGCAAAGAAACTTCAAAGAGTTGAACACAACCAAGCCTAAGAGTACTGACAAGACTCAAAATGCGAGAACTAGAAGGAATCTTGCTAGAAAAGAACTTACTGAAAAGTATTTTCAGCTAAAGGGTCAACCAAGAAAGACACCACATCAGAGAGTGGACTTGATTAGCAATGATCAAAAGTCTTTCTGTTCTAAACCCTCTAATTCCTCAGCAAGTAGAAAACAAGTCAAGATTGAAAAACTCAAGACTTGGGTTTCCACGGGACGTTTTCTTGAACATGTTAATGGACATCCAATATTGGATAATTAACTTGTTTGCTCTTGATTGTGCAGACTTCAGCCACGGAGACAAACAATGCAATTTGGCACTTTGATAGTGGTTGTGGAAAGCACATGACGGGCAATAAGAAAAACCTTATAGACTATAGACGGTGGTCTAAAGTGATAGTGTATATGTCCTAGAGACAGTCCTTATTAAGGGCATGCAACCCTTATAGAGGGCATATATGTACTATTACACATGTCAATATAATATAATATATGTTTGTTGTTTGACTATTGAGTATCGCTTTCATATTTATATTACACCAGGCATGCAGCATGTCATATCTCTATTTCTGTCTGTATTGATATTAAACATGTCCCCTCGGATAGATGACCGATCACACAGATAGTGGGAGATATGTGAGTTATCATCTATCCCAAACTCTCCCTAGTCGAGGTTCATCTCGGATGTAGGGGTCTGAATGAACCAGCTGGGACTAGTATGCGTGGAGGTTATACTTGTTGGAGCAAGTGTGAGCCGATCCCACGGCCACGGAATGGATTGTTGGACAATCAAGAAACGTTCCCATAACTGCGCATATTTGTTCGAAGGATGATTACCGAACAATGGAAGTACCCACCGGACACTCCCATCGATGTACACTCTACACCGAAGTGTCTATGGGAACCGGTAAGTTGTCGAAGTGATGCCTGTCGTCCTTTTGAATTACAGGACTTTATCATCACATTTGTTGTCCCATATCCTTGGTGGACCCGTCGATGTCAGCTCTGAATAAGCAGTTGACCTAAGACACGATCCAGGATTATGGCTACATACAAATGGGGATGATAAGTGTTTCTGTGAAGGATTCATCTCTCATGTGTAGCACATGAGAGTACTGCTCATAGTCGTCATAGTTGTGTTGGTAAAGTCACTGGCCAGTGCATCGATATATTATGATAGTCATAAGTATATCTTCGTAACCAAGCAACTCCCTGAGACGCCCGTGGATGTATTATTGGGATAGACACATCATCGATCCTAGATGCATTCGAGTCAGTCAGATGAAGGGACGTTACAATCGCCGCGTTGAGCGCAACAGACTTCGCAACGAAAGGGTTTGCTTTGAGAAACCTGTCAAATGTCCTCATGTATTAATATTGCAAATGGATCCGTCAAGGAATTCCATTTTGCCTAGTCTAGGACTTGCTTAATACAATGAGGCCCTATGGGTCACACTGTGTGGTGATTCAGCTTATCAGAATATCCATGAAGATGGAATCGCAATTGATTTGGAATTAATTGTGATTGATGGAATATAATTGATTTGGAATTAATTATAATATTTAGTGGCTCAATTAATGATTTGGAATTATTAATTGAATTGGCTAATTAATTGTATTTTATGTAAATACAATTAAAGATTATATTTTAGAAATATAATACAGGTTTAATTTGAAAGGATATGTTAATTTAGAATTAACATATGCACATGGGCAAAATCTACTTGGAGTTTGAATTGCCTTAGAACAATAAGTGGGTCCCAAAATCGGGACCCACCTATCTCCCTTGGGACAAGCGCGCGCGCGAGATGGAGTAGGGGAAGGAGTTCGACTCCTTCCTCTATTAGAAGTCCAAGGGATATGTTAGTTTTTCTTGATTGAGTTTTAATTTGATTGGGAATGAATCTAGACTTGAAATTGGTTTCCTAGTGCGATAAGAATTAGATTCTTATTCCTTTACGAAGTCTAATTGCTTATGCTTTAAGCTTCTATTGACTACTATATATAGTAGACTATTAGAGAGCTTTTGACACACAGTTGAATAGACTTTCATAGAGTTATTCTACCAGTTTTCTTAGAGAAAATAAAAAGCTCTCCCCTACCTCTCCATACCCACGCGCGCGCCACCCTCGCCGAAGGAAGACTGCCGCCCCATCTTCTTGGTCACACAAAGAATATCCTAGCATTCTTCCGATAGGCTGTTCATCCGTGGATACCAAGGTTGAGGTTCTAGGAGCTGGAAACTAACTTTTATTGTCTTGCAGATAATCAAAGTATTGCAGATATCTTCGACTTCAGCGAAGGAGAAGATTCACCGGATTATTACGAAGACTTGGGAGCTGTGCTTGGTTTTGGAGTATTGTAAGTCTTCTAATTGACGTGTTTAAATATATACAACATGTACATAATCAATTACCCTGCATGTTAAGAATTTTTTTTGAAATTACGCTGCGTACCCTAGGGGTAACTCTGACCGTATTTTCTTACAGTGGTATCGGAGCCAGGTTAATTGATTACGTATATATGTTGTATGATTTTGTAGTTAATGTGGATGCAATTGATTCTATGATTAATTCGATTTTCAAAAGTTTTGTTTTTTATATAAATTTAGAATTTATAATTTTTCAAAAAAAAAAATTAAAAATTTTGAAAAGTTTGTTTTTTATATAAATTTAGAATTTATATATCGACCGGCCGCCTGCGTGACGCAGGCGGCGGGTGCCCTCGCCTGTGGGCGCAGGCGCCGAGCGCCTGCGGGAGCAGTCGCCCCTGCGCCGCAGGCGCCGGGCGCCCGCGGCCGCAGGCACGGTAAGGGACGGGACCAAAGTCCCATCCCGTATTTTAATATATATATATTTTTTCGGGTTGGACCCAGAATTGAATTTTTGGAAATTTTGAGGATTGGATTTTATATTTGGAATTTAAATATGATTTAATTGTAATTGTTTTTAACTAGAGGGGTTAAATTTAATTAGTATAAAGTTAAGGGATTATTTCAATTATAAGTATGGGATTATAATTTTCATAATGAAATTATGAAGTCATTTGGCATCCACATAGGCTACTACTTGTTTGTTTGCTCGATATGCTATTGTTTGACAATGCATGTTTAAATATCACGTATTTTACTTTCCGTTCGACCGCTATGCATGCGAGGGTAGGCGGCGCCCTCTTATTTGTCGGACCGCATATTTTATGTATGGGTAGGCGGAACCCATTATGTGCTTGACCGCGTTTAGAACTAGAATGGATAGGCGGCATCCATTACGTGTAGACCGCTCATGCATGATGGGTAGGCGGCGCCCTTATTTGTTTGTAGATGACTGATAACAACCCTCAAGCTACAAGCCCCAACCATTATAAGTGCAGAAATATATGTATGTATTTCTAAGATGCTTTCCATAGGGTGCTTTAATTCTGAACTTTCATTGCGTTTTCCTGTATTGGCGACCTCGTCTTACAGACTCGCAGTGAGATTAGAGTAAGCCTATGGTTATAACTTACTGCATATTTTATCTAGCGACCTCGATAGGTACAATATGTAGAGCATCGGGTTAAATTAGATTTAACAACCAAGAGTTGTGTGACGCAATTGGATAGTCCTACCGGTCATAATATGCTATGCGACCATCCCCCGTTGGAGTATAGCATAGTATGGATTTGGATCTTGGCCACTACGGTAACTTGTTGGACATTACCCGTATGTTTGTTTTGGGGGCAAGCATATGTGAAAATAGTGGGAGCTAAACAGCTAAAGGACCTTGTTGTATAGTTATGTTGACTGTGTATTTAGAAGTAATATTCAATAGTTGATTTATTATTTTCGTTCTATATTATTTCTCCTTGGGAAATTAGAAATGGCGAGTATCTCGCTCCGTGCTATCTTAGAGAAGCAAATTTTGACCGGACCAAACTTCCTAGATTGGATCAGGAATATACGTTTGGTGCTGAGGTACGAAAAGATTGAGTACGTCTTGGACGAGGTCATTCCCGTGTGCCCCAAAAATCAGACTACCGATCAGGTTGCTGCTTGGAATCAAGCCAACAAGGCAAAGTCTGATAAGCATCTTGAGGATGCTAGATCCGCGCAGTATATTATGCTGGCGGCAATGAGCAATGAGCTGCAGAGGCAACATTAAAGCATGTTGTCGTATGAGATGCTGAAGCATCTTGAGTCGCTCTTTAAGACGACAGCTAGAAGTGTTGAATTTGACTTGATCAAAGAGATACACAGATGCAAGCTCAATGGAGGAGGTAACATGTATGAACATGTTCTCAAAATGATTGGTCTCTTTGAAAAGCTTTCCGATGCCGGTGTTAAGTTAGAGAACAAGATCATGGTGATCTTTGTCCTTCAATCATTGCCGAGTTCGTATTCGCAGTTCATCATTAACTACACGATGAATGCGAAGGACGTAACACTGCCCGAACTCCATAATCTGCTGAAGACATATGATCAAACTCTTCCTAAGAAGGAAAAGTCTATCATGTTTGTTGGGCAACCGTCTAACCCAAACCCGAGAAACAAAGGTGCTAAGGGTAATGGAAAGTCGGGAGCCAAGGCTAACACTTCGAGTGATAAGCCTAAGCGTCTGAACAAGAAAAGGAAGTTCAAGGGAAGCGGAACGGTACGCACAGATGAATGTCTTTTCGGTAAGTAGAAAGGTCATTGGAAGAAAGATTGCCCTAAGCTTAGGGCAGATCAAGCTAAGAAGCCACCGGCTTCTAGCTCAGGTATGTTTGTTATTGAAATGAACATGACTACTTTTGACTCCAATGGTTGGGTATTGGATACAGCATGTGGCTCACACATTTGTAATAATGTGTAGGGGCTAATTGATCACAGTCTAGTCAAGCAAGGTGAAATCGACTTGCATGTTGTGAACGGCAATCCAGTTGAAGCCAAACACGTTGGACGCTGCAAGATAGATTTACCTTCGGGACAATGTTTAGAACTTGATAACGTTTATTTTGTTCCATCCATTGTCAGAAATATTATTTCCATTCCATTGTTAGACAATTTGGGTTTTTCCTTTCGATTTGCTAATAATACTTGTTATTTTTCATTAAATGATCAGTATTATGGAAAAGCTCGCTTAGTGAATGGTTTATATATTTTACAAAGTAGTCTACCTTTATTTCAAATACATAACAAACAACCGTCTTCAAGTAGGAAGAATAATCCATCTTATCTATGGCATTGTCGGCTAGGCCATATCAATGAAACACGGATTCAAAGACTAAGGAACTTGGACTACTTAGAACCATTTGATTTTGAATCATATGGTACATGCGAATCATGTGTTAAGGGTAAGATGACGAACAAACATTTTGTTGGACAAGGTCTTCGTGCCACTCGCTGCTTAGAGCTCATACATACCGATGTATGTGGACCTTTTTAAAGTCCATGCGCGTGGGGGTTATCCTTACTTCGTTACCTTTACTTACGATTTCTCAAGGTATGGATATATTTATCTTATGAAGAATAAATCCGAGACCTTTGGAAAATTCAAGGAGTTTAGGAATGAGGTCGAGAATGAATTGAACCTAAGGATAGTCACTCTTCGATCGGATCGAGGAGGTGAATACCTTAGTGAAGAATTTATCGACTACTTGAAGGAAAATGAAATTCAATCGCAATGGACTCCTCCTGGAACACCACAGTTAAATGGTGTGTCTGAGAGAAGGAATCGAACCCTGTTAGACATGGTGAGATCAATGATTGGATTCTCGAGTCTTCAAAAATATCTGTGGGGATATGCACTACAAACCGCAATCTACATTCTGAACCGTGTACCATCTAAATCAGTGGAGAAAACTCCTTATGAGTTATGGAAAGGAAAGAAGCCCTCACTGGGCTATCTTAGACCTTGGGGCTATCCTGCGATAGTCAAACTGATGCTCACGGATAAGTTAGATGCCAAGGGTGTCAAAGTATATTTCATAGGCTATCCTCGTCAGACGAGAGGCTATGAATTCTATCATGCTGAAGATCACAAGGTGATTGTATCTAGAAATGTCAAGTTTTTAGAAGCAGAATACCTCGAAGAAGAGAGGTTAGATGACATGATAGAACTTGAAGAAATTCAAGACTTTGACACGCGCGAACATGAGTTCTCTAAATCTTCTGATTTGAACTCAAGTTCAGTGGGAGCTTTCGAAGCAGACAAGGGTAATGATATGACACTTGTTGGGCATGTCATAGTCAGTGGGAGTCCTGTGATTAGATCAACAGTTGAAACCACACCAATAGAACCTGTTGTCAATCAACCTGTGCAACACGTTGCACAAGAGCAGCCTCCCACTAGGGAACAGGGTCGCGTGGCGCGACCAGCTGCATCAGTGCCCACTGATAATGTTCGTGTTACACGAAGCCATAAAAGAAAAGCACCAGAACCAGTCGAGCTCCGTAGGTCGAAGAGGATCCTAAAAGGACCTCAGAAGCAAAGCCTTATGATAGAAGACATCAGTGAACTTGATGTCGGCTTATCAGATCGGGAAGATCCCGAGACCTAAAAAGAGGCAATAATTGATATTGACACAGACAAATGGCAAGAGGCCATGGAATTGGAAATGGACTCCATGTACCTGAACCAAGTTTGGAACTTGGTACACTTGCCCCAAGGGGTTAGACCTATTGGGTGCAAATGGGTCTTTAAACGAAAGACAGATGCCGATGGCAAGGTACAAACGCACAAGGCTAGACTTGTGGCGAAAGGCTACACGCAAAGGTATGGCATCGATTACGATGAAACCTTTTCACCGGTAGCAAAATTGAAGTCCATTCGAATTCTACTTGCGATAGCTGCCTACTATGATTATGAGATCTGGCAGATGGATGTAAAGACTGCCTTCCTGATGAACGTTGAATTTGTCAGATTCTAATTAATCAAATAAATTTGTATTTAGCCAAAGGCAATTCACAACTACAACGAAAATCGTAGTGTAGCAGTAGAATAACCTCGATTGTCGATCTCTAAGGACTATAACTCGCTTTATCTAATCTAACTTAAGAATATAAAATCAACAGACGTCTTAGCAAAGGTTTTTTTTAACAGATAATGGAGATTGGTGATAGTATGGTCATTCAAAGCATAGCAGGTTAATAATCATGCATAAATTCCCCGGTTTCGCATGGAGATCTTTGATCAATGAATTGTCCAGTTGTGTTCCGTAATTATTCAACAATACGAAGATAGAGATTTAGATAGATCAAATAAATAAAGCAATAACTCTAGGTATAATGCACGATATAGCCATTAACATAATTATTAACCCTTCGCTAAGAAATCACATACTATCACCAACGAGAAGTTTAGCTACTCATAGATGTCATGCAATCAACAGAAATCATACCACGAATGAATGAAAACATGATGAAAGATATATAAATATAAATAGAAAAACTGTAAGATACAATGTTACCGAAGGTTGTCAATCTCCGAAGAATCGCGATCTTACAAGCTCCAAAACGCTAAGAAAAAGTATCTCCTAAGCTAAGAACCCCCAGAACAGGCTCTGGAGAATTCCTACCTAAAACTAATGAGAAAGGTGAGAGAAAAGGTCTGGAAAAGTATGAAAAACGGAGAAAACTGAGCAACTATATATAGGTATTCGGGAGGTGTGGGGCGAAGGGCCCCACACACCGGGCGATTCGCCTGGTGTGGGGCGATTCGCCCCACGTCCCGGGCGACTCGCCCGGGAGTGTTTTTCGGCCAGATACGCGTTTTCGACGCGTTTTTGGATTTCTTCCCCTTTTCGGACTCGGTTTTTGCCTTCTAGTGACCTTTTAGCCTTCAGACTCGACCCCTAGACTTCAAATCCTATCCGGAATCTTTCAGATACTCCAATTAGGCCTTTGGAACACCAATTCGTTGTCTACTTCAATATAATTGCCCAGAAAACCTCGTTTTTCACCCAAAACCTGTAAAATACAAACTAAAGGGAAACGTGACACTATTCTAATAAAATGCACTAAAATATAGCTAAATTAACATAGAGGATATCTAAAATAGGTGAAAAAGACTCAAATGAAAGTGTAAAATACACGTTCATCACTTCCTCAATGATAACCTTGAGGAAGAGGTCTATATGGTACAGCCGAAAGGTTTTATTAGTAAAACTAGACCAACTGCTGTATGCAAATTACAGAGATCCATCTATGGGCTAAAGCAAGCGTCTAGGAGCTGGAATATCCGCTTTGATGAAGCCGTCAAATCGTTTGACTTCGTCAGAAGCAAGGAAGATCCCTGTGTCTACACTAGGCACAGCGACAAGGGAGTCGTTTTCATGATCATCTATGTTGATGATATTTTGAAACAATGTCTCTATGCTAGAAGAGACTAAATTTTGGTTATCAAGTACCTTCTCGATGAAGGACTTGGGTGAAGTGAACTACATCCTAGGGATCAAGATCTATAGAGATAGATCCAAGAGGATGTTAGGATTGACACAATCCACCTACATCGACAAAATACTGAAGCGTTATAAGATGGACGACTCAAAGAGAGGCTTTCTCCCAGCTAGGAATGGGATTGTCTTATCAGTTAAGGATGGTCCTAAAACTGATGAAGAAAGAAATGCAATGAGTCGTGTGCCCTTGCTTCGGCAGTAGGTTCTATAATGTATGCAATGAATTGCACAAGGCCCGATGTGGCATATGCGCTTAGTGTCACTTGTCGACACCAACAAAATCCAGGAGTACCTCACTGGACTGCTGTAAAGAACATTCTTAAGTACCTTCGACGGACTAAAGAGATGTTCTTGGTGTTTGGTGGAGAACCAGAATTAAAGATGTTTGGGTATGTCGACGCTGGATTTGAATCAGATCCTGATGACTTTAAGTCACAGACATGATACGTATTCAAATTGAACGGAGGCGCTATCTGTTGGAAGAGTTCTAAGAAAGCCACGGTTCCTAACTCATCCACAAAAGCCGAGTACATTGCTGCATCAGAAGCATCGAAAGAAGTTGTCTGGATTTCAGAGTTCTTGAAGGAATTGAGGGTTGTTCCTGCTCCTAGTCCAATAACGATTTATTGTGACAATACGGGCGCCGTCGCTCAAGCTAAGGAGACTAGATCTGCAAACAAGAACAAACATGTACTTAGAAAGTATCACGTTATACGTGAGATTATTGATAGAGGAGAAGTTAGTATAGAACGTGTCTCTACCACGGACAACATGGCAGATCCTTTCACCAAGGTCTTATCAGTGGAAGTCCACTTAAGACATTATGCTAATCTGGGTATTAAGCATAAAGGTGACTGGCTCTAGTCCAAGTGGGAGATTGATAGTGTATATGTCCTAGAGACAGTTCTTATTAAGGGCATGCAACCCTTATAGAGGGCATATATGTAATATTACACAGGTCAACGTAATATAATATATGTTTGTTGTTTGACTATTGAGTATCGCTTTCATATTTATATTACACCAGGCATGCAGCATGTCATATCTCTATTTCTGTCTGTATTGATATTAAACATGTCCCCTCGGATATATGACCGATCACACAGATAGTGGGAGCTATGTGAGTTATCATCTATCCCAAACTCTCCCTAGTCGAGGTTCATCTCAAATGTAGGGGTCTGAATGAACCAGCTGAGACTAGTATGCGTGGAGGTTATACTTGTTGGAGCAAGTGTGAGCCAATCCCACGGCCACGGAACGAATTGTTGGACAATCAAGAAACGTTCCCATAACTGCGCATAGTTGTTCGAAGGATGATTACCGAACAATGGAAGTACCCACCGGACACTCCCATCGATGTATACTCTACACCGAAGTGTCTATGGGAACCGGTAAGCTGTCGAAGTGATGCCAGTCGTCCTTTGGACTTACAGGACTTTATCGTCACATTTGTTGTCCCATATCCTTGGTGGACCCGTCGATGTCAGCTCTGAATAAGCAGTTGACCTAAGACACGATCCAGGATTATGGCTACAAACAAATGGGGATGATAAGTGTTTCTGTGAAGGATTCATCTCTCATGTGTACCACAGGAGAGTACTGCTCATAGTCGTCATAGTTGTGTTGGTAAAGTCACTGGCCAGTGCATTGATGTATTATGATAGTCATAAGTATATCTTCGTAACCAAGCAACTCCCTGAGACGCCCGTGGATGTATTATTGGGATAGACACATCATCGATCCTAGATACATTCGAGTCAGTCAGATGAAGGGACGTTAACATCGCCGCGTTGAGCGCAACAGACTTCTCAACGAGAGGGTTTGCTTTGAGAAACCTCTCAAACGTCCTCATGTATTAATATTGCAAATGGAACCGTCTTGGAATTCCATTTTGCCTAGTCTAGGACTTGTTTCATACAATGAGGCCCTATGGGTCACAATGTGTGGTGATTCAGCTTATCAGAATATCCTTGAAGATGGAATCGCAATTGATTTGGAATTAATTGTGATTGATGGATTATAATTGATTTGGAATTAATTATAATATTTAGTGACTCAATTAATGATTTGGAATTATTAATTGAATTGGCTAATTAATTGTATTTTATGTAAATACAATTAAAGATTATATTTTAAAAATATAATAGAGGTTTGATTTAAAGGATATGTTAATTTAGAATTAACATATGCACATGGGCAAAATCTACTTGGAGTTTAAATTGCCTTAGAACTATAAGTGGGTCCCAAAATCGGGACCCACCTATCTCCCTCGGGACACGCGCGCGCTTGTGAGATGGAGTAGGGGAAGGAGTTCGACCCCTTCCTCTATTAGAAGTCCAAGGGATAAGTTAGATTTTCCTGATTGAGTTTTAATGTGATTGGGAATTAGATTCTTATTCCTCTACGAAGTCTAATTGCTTATGCTTTAGGCTTTTATTGACTACTATATATAGTAGACTATTAGAAAGCTTTTGACACACAGTTGAATAGACTTTCATAGAGTTATTCTACCACTTTTTTTAGAGAAAATAAAAAGCTCTCCCCTACCTCTCCATAGCCCACGCGCGCGCCACCCTCACCGGAGGAAAACTGCTGCCCCATCTTCTTGATCACACAAAGAATATCCTAGCATTCTTCCGATGGGTTGTTAATCCGTGGATACCAAGGTTGAGGTTCTAGGAGCTGGAAACTAACTATTATTGTCTTGTAGATAATCAAAGTATTGCAGATATCTTCGACTTCAACGAAGGAGAAGATTCACCGGATTATTACGAAGACTTGGAAGGTGTGCTTGCTTTTGGAGTATTGTAAGTCTTCTAATTGACGTGTTTAAATATATACGGCATATACATAATCAATTAACCTGCATGTTAAGATTTTTTTTTTAAATTCCGCTGCGTACCCTAGGGGTAACTCTGACCGTATTTTCTTACAGAAAGGTCCAACAATAAGGTTTACTGGTGGAGGCTTTGGTTCTACTAAAGGTTATGGTGACGCGAAGTTAGGATGCATTACCATTTCAGGAGTTCTTTATGTCAAAAATCTTAAGTTTAACCATTTCAGCATGAGTCAATCGCTGACAAAGGTTACTTCATCAAAATCAAAAGTGATGAATGTAAACTTATTGATTTTGACACGAAAAAGGTTATCATGGTTGCTAGAAGATCAGGAGGTCTCTATACCGTAGATTGGTCTTCAGCAATCGTTGAAAAATGCCTTATCTCAGATCATGATTGCCTTGCTGAAAAATCATGGTTATGGCCATAAACGAACAAGTCACCTAAACTTCAAGACGCTGAATAAGTTGTCTAAAAAGGCACTTGTAGTTGGATTACCTAAGGTTACTTTTAAGAAGGATGGTGTTTGCACTGCATATCAGTAAGGAAAGCAAACCAAAACTTCTTTCAAGAACATGGCAGTACCGTCAACTACAAAACCTTTACAACTCTTGCACATGGACTTGTTTGAATCTTCTTCAACAAGCTATGCTAGCAAGAAGTATGGTCTGTTGGTGGTAGATGACTATTCAAGATTCACTTGGGTAGTGTTTATCAAACACAAGTCTGAAAGAAGGACTGAAATACCTAACTTGCTGAACAAGCTCGAAGTCATGAAAAATGAAAAGGTAAAAGTCATAAGAACAAACCATGGTACTGAGTTTGTAAACCAGTACATAATTGAGTGTTGCACTTCCAAAGGCATACAACATCAGTTATCCTCAGTAAGGACACCTCAACAAAATGGTGTTGCTGAAAGGACGAATCGTATCGTACCCTTAAGGAAGCAGCTAAAACAACGCTTGCTGACACTGAAATAAATGAAGTTTATTGGGTTGAAGCGATTAATACCGCCTACTATACTCAAAATAGATGCTTGATAACTAAGGAATACAACAAATCTCCTTATGAGTTATTTGTTGGAAGACCTCCTAACATCACTCATCTAAGAGTATTTGGTTGCAAATGCTTTGTTCTTAACAATGGTAGAGAATACTTAAGAACATTTCAACCAAAGGCAGATGAAGCGATATTTCTTGGCTACTCCATGCATAGCAAAGCTTATAGAGTTTACAAAAAAAAGGCACAAAATATCGAAGAATCAGTGCATGTTGTATTCTATGAAAAATCAGAAAAAGTTCCTGCTGAAGAAGAGATATCAGAATGTATGAAGAAATTACTCATACACGAGCAAAGAACTGAATTTGATGCTAGAAATGTCAAATCAATTGAACTTAATGATGATTTTGACAGTGACACTCCTACCCCAAGTCATGACAAGATAAATGTGGTTCATGATAAAGAATTTCCGGCTAAGGACGCAGTTGCTCCCGATGTTGCTGAAACTATGCAACTTCTTGTGCCTGCTAATGAATTACCTCAAATTGGCAATGCTGAACAAGCAGCTGCTGATGAACCAATTTCAGCATAGACACAACAAGATACCAGTAGTACTAAACAAGTACATGCTGAAGAGTCACATGCTGAAACGCAAACATATCCTGATCCAAAGAGCAGAAAACCTGTTAATAAGTGGATTAGAGATCATCCTTCTACGGATATGATTGGTGATATTGACAAACGCCAAGTGACTAGATCCAAAGTGTCTACTAATCAAGAACTTGCTGAAGAAGCAAATGTCATTGAAGTAGAAGCTTTGTTCTCTTGCTTTGTTTTAGAAATTGAGCCCAAGACCATAGAAGAAGCTTTAAAGCATTTTGAATGGATCAAGGCAATGCAAGAAGAACTGGATCAATTTGAAAGGAACAAAGTCTGGAAACTTGTACCCCTTGCTGAAGGAAATAAAGCAATTGGTACAAAGTGGGTGTTCAGTAACAAGCTGAGTGAGTCTGGAGAATTAACAAGGAACAAAGCACGTTTAGTTGCTCAAGGTTACTGCCAGACTGAAGGATTGGACTATGATGAGTCTTATGCACCAGTTGCAAGATTGGATGCTATTAGACTTTTCTTAGCCTTTGCTGCTCATAATGACTTCATTGTTTATCAAATGGATGTTAAAAGTGCATTCCTGAATGGTGAACTTGCTGAAGAAGTCTACCTAGAACAATCCCCTGGCTTTGAACTTCCCTCAGAAACCAAGATGGTATACAAGCTTCAGAAAGCTGTATATGGTCTAAAGCAAGCACCTAGAGCTTGGTATGATACCTTAGCTATGTTCTTGATGGATAATGGTTTCAAGAAAGGTGAAGTTGATAAAACCTTATCTACCATGAACCATGATGGTAAAATACTTTTAGTCCAGATTTATGTGGATGACATAGTATTTGGATCTAAGGACAAGCAACTTTGTGATGATTTTACCAAACTCATGACAAACAAGTTTGAAATGAGTATGATTGGCAAATTGAATTATTTCCTAGGATTGCAAGTCAAGCAACTCAAAGATGATATTCATAAATCAAGCAAAGTATGCAAAGGAAATGCTCATAAAGTTCAGGATCAAAGAGGACGAGAAACCTGAAAAGATCCCTATGAGCGTTGGTACCAAATTGGGGTATACTAAACAAGATAAAAGTGTTGATGAACACAAGTATAGGAAGCTCATTCGTTCCTTGTTGTATCTAACATCAATTAGGCCTGACATTCAGTATGTTGTTTGTGTGTGTGCAAGATTCCAATCTGATCCAAGAGAATCACATTACAAAAAGGCACTTAAAATACTGAAATATGTCAAAGGCATAGTCAATGTTGGATTATGGTATCCAAAATATTCTGGATTATAATTGGTAGGTTATTCTGATGGTGATTGATGACAGTGTTTTTTACATTATCATTCGAGTCTTTTTTCACCAATTTAGCTATCCTCTTGCATGCATTTTAGTGCATTTTCTTAGTATAGTGTCACGTTTCCATTTCTTTTGTTCTTTTCAGGTTTTAGGTGGAAATCGCGTTTTTGGAAGTAATTCATGGCGAAAAAATGATGTTTTGGTGCAACGAGAGCACCCGTGGTGTGTCAAGGAGTACCGAGACGAGTTTCAAGGCCAAGAGATCAAGTTTCGGAGCTCAAAACCGTGCAAGGGGTCGAAATCGAAGATCCGGAGAAGGAATTCGGCACGGGCCGCATTCTGCCCGTGCGGGGCGCAATGCCGCGTGCGCGGCGGGCCGCCACGTACAGGGCGGTCCGTCGGGGGCTTTCCGACAACACTATATATATATCCCAAAATCTGCGAATTTTCATATCTTTCATCATATTTTTACAGACTTAAACCCTAGAGCTTGTTCTGGGTATATTTTCTCTTAGAACCTTTGTAACTTAGCGAATTTGGAGCTAGAAGAGAGATTTGGACACCGTTTTATCTCACCTTGCTAGAGCTTTGTGAGTTTTAGCAATTCACCGGAGATTGACAACCTTTGGTGGTAACTTTGTATTTCACAATTCTGCTATTTATCTTTCAATTCACCATGTTTTCATTCATTATTACTTCAATTATGATTGTTGATTGAGTTATTGATATGAGTAGCTAAGTATCTAGTTGGTGATAGTATGTGAACTCGTAGCTAGGGTTCGTATTATACATGATTGAGTTTCTGAGTCTTTTACTTGTTTAATTTCCTAATTCGATTCTTTGATCCGACTAAGCCATATATCTTCGTAGAAAAGTGTTAGAAACACTAGGACAATTCAAGATCATCGATTCGATTATATATAATTTGCAAGTACTGCTTGAACTAAGACTGACAACCTTAGCCAAGTATTAGTACAGATAGGAAGCTTTCAAAATACACGTCTACAAATCTGTCTTTGGTGTTTGTAAATCGAATTACTTTTAAGGTAGTACGAGTTGCACTTTCATGCATAATTAGAACTTGATGCTTAGAACGAGCATACTATCACCAGCTTTCTCCATATATTGTTAAGCCGAGTTAATATAAATTTGTTTTCTGAAATTACATATAGTTAATTAGTTAAAGCTAGTTTAGTCCCTAGAGATCGACACTCGAGGTCATCTTACCTCTACACTACGTGTTTTGTGTAGTTGTGAGTTGCCCTTTGGCTTTCAAACAAATTTATTTGATCGTTCGAGTCTGACAATCTCGTTCATCAAATTGGCGCCGTTGTCGGCGACTATAACTCCTTTTTACTTTTTAGCTTGCTTATTTTCAGCATTCAATTTCCAGGACATAGTAATCTAGTTGTCTAGTGTAGAAGTTGAGTTCCAAATTTTGGTCAGAACTAACAGGACTGATTTTTGGTTTTGAGTTATTCCTTTCCCAGATATCCAAGTATGACATCCATGAGGGCTCGCATGACCCCACAATTCTCGCAAGTTAGGAGAGGATTAGCTATATACTTGGAGGATGAGCTAACGGGGTATGAGGTGACAAGTTCTGTGGTAAGGGGCATACCAAGGTTTGAGGAAGGAGCAGGGATGAATCCACTGAGTTTTATTCGATCCTATGAGGAGGAAATAGTGAGAATTCCTGCTAAAGGGTTTACGGAGGACCAAATATGCAGGAAATTATTTTCTTTCGCCTTGGGGTATGAACCAAGACTTTTGATTACAAGGTTGGCACCGGGATCAGTGAGGACTTGGGACCAAGTAGTAGAGGAGTTCTTGGCGAGATTTATGCCATACCAAGAGACAATGGCCTTGCGAGGAAGTATTGAACACTTCAAGCAAAGAAGATGAGCGGTTTTGTGACACCTACGATCGGTTTGAGAGGTATAAACGAGAGAGCCCCCATCACCGTTTCGACGACGGGGAGTTGATTTGGCATTTTGTTTGTGGGTTACGCGATGAGGTTAGGCTTAGAGTGGATGGGTTGTGCGGAGGGTTGGAAGATTGCACGGTTGAAGAGGCAGAAAAAGTCTTCCGTAATTACGCTAGAGGATCTGCACAGTCAGAGAAACTAGCACCACGTCACATCGCCAGTGAGAGGCTAGATCAAAGTGGAACCGAAAGCTTATCTGAGGAGTTCCGAGAAGATGATATCAGTGAGGAGGATGAACTTGCAATCTATGCAGGAATTAAAGCCACTAAGAGTATATTTGAGATCGCACATGCAAGACAAGTTGAACAGAATCTCCGTATAGCACAAGTTTTTGCAGGGGTAGCAGTAACTGAACGATTAATGGAGGAAGTCAGTTTGTTAGAGTGTGAAAAGGTCGAAAAAATCAGCACACCAGAGCCCGGAGACAAAAACCCAGGGGACGCATCACTGGACGTGAGGCGCAGTCCGCCTGGTGTGGGGGGCAGTGCGCCCCCCACGTCCAGAGAATGCGGGGACCCCCTGCCACTCCCAGGCGCACCACCGGGAGTGGGGGGCGGTCCGCCGTGTACAACCAGTGGGGAAGGACCCCCACTGCCCACCCCGGGCGGTCCGTCGGGCGTGGGAGGCGGTCCGCCGCGGACCGCCAGGGAGCTGGACGACCCCAGCTCCCCGAACTCACTTGTCGCCGAGGTTTTTCATGATGCGGAGCCCGTTCCAGCAGTTACTACTGAGGTCCCTGAGTTCGAGGAAGTAAACCTACTCCTCCGAAGTGGGAAGGTAACTAAAATCCCTAACTTTGTACGTGTTAAACATGTTAAATCTACTGTGACTAACAATGTGATGAACGTTGTCAGGGTTCAGTCAAATAAATTTGTAATTAGCCAAAGGCAATCCACAACTACAACGAAAACCGTAGTGTAGCAGTAGAATGACTCGAGTGTCGTTCTCTCAGGACTATAACTAGCTTTATCTATTTAATCAAGAATATATAAAACAGCAAATAAAAAGCAATAGGGGGTTTTCAAGCAGATAATGGAGGTTGGTGATAGTATGGTCCTTCTTAACATAATGGGTCGATAATCATTCATAAATTCCTCGGTCTTGCATAGAGATCTTTGAATGAATCTTGGGTCCTGTTGTAAGTATTGTGCACTACGAAGATAATATGGGTCTGACCTGTCAACAACTAATGTCCTATTGTGTTCCGTAATCATTCAACACTACGAAGATAATTAAGTCTGATTGGCCGACAAGTGTCCTAGTGTGCATAATGATCAATACAACATACGAGAATTTTGGTGTTCAACTCATCAACGAAATAAAGCAATGATACGGAGTATAATGCGCGATATAGCCATTAGCATGATTATCTTCCCTCGCTAAGAATTCACATACTACCACCGACGATAAATTTAGCTACTCATAATGTGCATGCAATCAATAGCAATCATAGAAGAAAACGTATTGAAAGAATATGTAAAATAAGTAGATAAAAGTTGTAAAATACAAAGTTACCGAAGGTTGTCAATCTCCGGATGATTGTGATCCTACGCGCTCCAATCTGTTATGAAAAAGTATCCCCTAAGCTATGGAACTCCCAGGACAGGCCCCGGGAAGTTCCTAACTAAAACTATAGAGAGAGGTGAGAAAGTAGGCTTGGAAAGATCTGATTTTCGGAGAGAAAACTCGCAACTATATATAGGCCCGAAAATCCTCTGGGGCGGTTCGCCCGAGGCACGGGGCGGTTCGCCCCCCAGTTTTTCGCGGAATTTCCGCGTTTTTCAACGCGGATTTGGATTTCTTCACCTTTTCGGACTCGGTTTCAGACTTCTAATGGCCTTCTAACCTCCAGATTCGGCCCCTAGACTCCAAATCCTATCCGGAAACCTTCAGATACTCCAAATATGCTTCTGGAACACCAATTCCTTGTAGACTTTAATATAATTGCCCGTAAATCTCCGAATTTCAACCAAAACCTGTAAAATAAAATCTAAAAGGAAACGTGACACTATTCTAATAAAATGTAATAAAATATAGCTAAATTAACATAGAGGATAGCTAAATTAGGTGAAAAAGACTCGAATGAAAGTGTAAAATACACATTCATCAAACTCCCCAAACCGAACCTTTGCTTGTCCTCAAGCAACTAAGCTAGACTATAATACAAAAAACATGCAAGACACAAAAATGGAGTTTCATGCCAAATAAAACGAACTAAATTACTGAATCTACCAAATAACATATGAACAAAAACCATATAAATCAAAGCATGAATAAAGGTTGAAGAATACCTCGATTGACTTAAACACATCCACATAAGCACTTATGTTAAGACAAGATAGTGTCTCGTAACATTCTCTACCTGGACCTAGTCAGTGACGACGTAATGATGCATGCTAAGATACGAATGGTTGCCCCGTGCCTATGAAACTGAGGACTTACTTCTGTTCCACCATGTTAAGACTTTCCCTCAAAAGAGGTCGAACCAGTACTGGCTCTCATCAAACGAAGGAGGGTTCCCTATAAAAGATAACACTCCCCTATTCTACCCATCTCTCAAGTAAAGTCTTAAGCTATTCACAACTTCCTGAATGGCAGGACGAGGGTGGTTTAGAACAGATGACACTTAAGACAAAAAGATAAAAAATAGAAAAACACAATTACGAACAATATGAAAAATGGAAAAGACTCAAAACTTTGCTAAACTGCTATTTGGCTTTTCTTTGTGGACCCTTCTTTGCTTTTTTGGGGTCTTCTTTTTTTTTCTTTTTTTTTCTTTCCAGATTCTTTTTTTTTCGATTTTTTCTAGCCAGCAGTAGCATAACAAAGAGAGAAACAAAAAGACTCACACGACTTCCCCAAACCTATTCGAAAGAATAGGTTGGAGTACAAAATTTACGGAAAAGGAAAATAAACTCACGATACGAAAATGAAAAACAGAAACAAGTCTATGATGGTGTAACCCCCTCCCCAAACCTATTCGGAAGAATAGGTTATAAACAAAGGATCACACAACCTCACACTACCTCCTTCCTAGGCATTTAGCAATCTCAAAGCATGGTGAAGACTTGTTGCCTCTTAGGTACATAATTACTCGGGAAAACAACCATAAGACCCTAACATGCATCATCCTATTATAAAGGCCTTCGTGAACCGCAGTAGAGAAAACACCACTAAGTGATGCCGAGATCTACCAAGCTTAACTAAGTGCAATACATAGATGTGACAAGCCAAGCGAGAAAAACCTCAAACAAATTGATAGAAATGAAGCATACGATTAATGGCATAGCTAGTTGATCTACCCAATAAAAAAGTTTAAAAAATTCGGCAATAAACTCCATAAAAAACATGCAGAACTATCCTAGGAAAGCAGTAAACGTGCAAATGCAAAAAATTTCACGAGTTTTTCATAAGTAAGATAAGTGTAGAGATAACCAGCGATAACCTCCTCCCCAAACCTGAACATCGTCGCTCGTCCCGAACGCCGAAAGTGGATCCAAGGTGAGAGCCAATGCTTGTATAAGTGACCTATAATACTCAATCAAACTCGTGAGATAAAATTTAAAGCGGTAAAGAAAGCGATAAAATCTCCGGGTTGCCTCCTGGATAGCGCCATTGTTTAAAGTCTTTGACTCGACTCCTGTCTGCGCCTATCTCTTCTTTTTGCGGGTACTAGGCTTCCCCTTCATTGATCTCCTCTCCATGCCACGAACCTGTGAATAAGAAAGAATATAGGCTGCAAGACCACAGTAGTGAGTAGTGAAAGAAATATCGGGCGGGTCAGGTGGATCAGGTATGGCGTGCAAGACGTGTTGCTTTCCGTCCACTTCGATGCTGAAAGTTCTTTGGTAGATGTCCATCACGGAGCGTAGTTTAGTCAAGAATGGTTGCCCTAAGAGTATGACATCCCCTGTTCCAGGTGCAGACGCCGGCATAACTACAAAATTGGTGTAAACAGATGCTTCACCAATCTTGACCAACACATTTTTTACAACTCCTTCGGGTCTCATAAATGATCCATCCGCCAGTCGCACAATAGCCCTTTCCTCAGATAGTTTTCCAAGGTTACTCTTTTCAAACACATTCAAAGGAATTATGTTTGAGTAGGATCCCGTGTCTAGTGTGGCACGGACATCTTCAAGCTCACCAATCCCTACCTTAACATCGAAACTTTTAGGGAGTGGTTCGGGATCCTCTTGCTCCTCATCACTTGCGTCAGAACCAAGGTCCTCCTCTTCTTCCTCAGCCTGTAGAAGTTCTTCCTTCATGCAACACTCGCACCTAACGACCTTCCTGATGGTGATTTCGTCAGGTAGATCACCCACTAAGTTAATGGACAATGACTTCTCAGTGTTGCTAGGTCCCTACTTGCTCCTCGATCGATCAACTCTTGCATCTTTTGATGGGCAAGCCTAGTGCTCTCTTCCAACTTATCAAGCCTTGCCCTAGTTTTCTCGGAATCCTCCTCATACCGTTTGAGAAAACTCTGTGTGTGATCGACCATCTTCTGTAAGTTCTCCATCAGTAGAGCTGTCTTCGACTTCGGTGGCTCTTTCGGAGCGGGGTTTTCGCAGTGATCATTACCATTGTTCAGCCTTCTACGGTCTTGGTTAGGTCCATAAGTTTGGTTAGCCGGTGCATATCCTTGATTGTTACTGTATCCTCTTCTCCAAAATCTGCCTCTAGGATTCCTACCGTCTTGTCCGTAGCTAAATTCTTGAGTACCAAATTCTGTAGCAAAGGCTTCTTCTTCTCCTCCTCGAGCCCAGTTGCCATCTTCGTATGCCAGCTCCGATCTACACATGTGAGCTCCATGCCCATAGTTCTTGCATATTCGGCATACTTCGTTCGAAATAGTTGTTCCGGTGGCGCTCTTGAGGACTTGCTTCAATTCGTTGGTAAAGCACTCGAATTGATCCCCATTCCCCCTGTACATAGGGGCTTCTTGAGTCGGTGGAGCTTCAGGTCCACGTCTCCTAACCATTGCTCTTGGGTCCTTGAACTGCGAACCCTTGGCAAGCCTTTCGAAAACAGCCCAGACGGCTTCCGCGGTTTCTTCCCAAATATTGCCACGGCATTGGAAATCCACCACTTGTTGGTTCTCGAAGGTTAGTCCATTGTAGAAGTGTTGGACTAAGTCGGAAAGTTCAAAACCATGGTGAGGGCACTTGTTCGTGAGATCTTGGAACCTCTCGAACGCGGTGTAGATGGTCTCATCATAGTCCTGCTTGAATCCAGTGATCTGCGCCTTAAGCGCGGTAGTCAGAGTGTGTGGGAAGTATTTTTCCATGAAAGCTGAAAAAACCTTTTCCCAAGTGTCCAGCGAGCCGTCTGGTAGAGAACTCAGCCATGACTTGGCTCTGTCGCCAAGTCCCATTTCAAAAACCTTCATCCTCAACTCATCCGTTGTTATGTCAGCTCCGGGTCGTGGGAGTTGATTGACGAAATCATCGATATCGTTCAAATACCCCATCACATCTTCCCTTGATAAGCCATAGAACCTCGGAAGTTATTGGAATGCGTGGTTCTTGATTTCCAGATCTCGGGTTGCAGGCGAAAGAACAATCGCCGGTCCCCTCATACGATCCTTGGTGGGTTGTACCCATGCCTTCAGTGGTCTAGCTTCTGCCATTCCATCGATTTCCTTGAAAAGGAGTCGCCTTCTTTGGTGGTAGACTCTATCGATCTCAGTAATTGAATCGGCAAGCGGTATTCCTGTAGAACGTGTATGCGGCATACACTATCTGTGACAGACTAGAAGAGGTGATTAGAAACAAATAGGAAATTAGAGAGAGAAATTTAAAAAAGGAAAACTAAAACTAAAAGTAATAGGAATCAAAAGCTGTAAATAAAAACAAATTAAACAGAAAAAAGGAGTATAGTCCCCGGCAACGGCGCCAATTTGATGAACGTTGTCAAGGTTCAGTCAAATAAATTTGTAATTAGCCAAAGGCAATCCACAACTACAACGAAAACCGTAGAATGACTCGAGTGTCGTTCTCTCAGGACTATAACTAGCTTTATCTATTTAATCAAGAAAATATAAAACAGCAAATAAAAAGCAATTGGGGGTTTTCAAGCAGATAATGGAGGTTGGTGATAGTATGGTCCTTCTTAACATAATGGGTCGATAATCATGCATAAATTCCTCGGTCTTGCATAGAGATCTTTGAATGAATCTTGGGTCCTGTTGTAAGTATTGTGCACTACGAAGATAATATGGGTCTGACTGTCAACAACTAACGTCCTATTGTGTTCCGTAATCATTCAACACTACGAAGATAATTAAGTCTGATTGGCCGACAAGTGTCATAGTGTGCATAATGATCAATACAACATACGAGAATTTTGGTGTTCAACTCATCAACGAAATAAAGCAATGACACGGAGTATAATGCGCGATATAGCCATTAGCATGATTATCTTCCCTCGCTAAGAATTCACATACTACCACCAACGATAAATTTAGCTACTCATAATGTGCATGCAATCAATAGCAATCATAGAAGAAAACATATTGAAAGAATATATAAAATAAGTAGATAAAAGTTGTAAGATACAAAGTTACCGAAGGTTGTCAATCTCCGGATGATTGTGATCCTACGCGCTCCAATCTGTTATGAAAAAGTATCCCCTAAGCTATGGAACTCCCAGGACAGGCCCCGGGAAGTTCCTACCTAAAACTATAGAGAGAGGTGAGAAAGTAGGCTTGGAAAGATCTGATTTTCGGAGAGAAAACTCGCAACTATATATAGGCCCGAAAATCCTCTAGGCGGTTCGCCCCCCAGTTTTTCGCGGAATTTCTGCGTTTTTCGACGCGGATTTGGATTTCTTCACCTTTTCGGACTCGGTTTCAGACTTCTAATGGCCTTCTAACCTCCAGATTCGGCCCCTAGACTCCAAATCCTATCCGGAAACCTTCAGATACTCCAAATATGCTTCTGGAACACCAATTCCTTGTAGACTTTAATATAATTGCCCGTAAATCTCTGAATTTCAACCAAAACCTGTAAAATAAAATCTAAAAGGAAACGTGACACTATTCTAATAAAATGTACTAAAATATAGCTAAATTAACATAGAGGATAGCTAAATTAGGTGAAAAAGACTCGAATGAAAGTGTAAAATACACATTCATCACAATGCAGGGACAAGCAAGGAGAATGAAGTAGGTGAAGGCTCCACAGACTCTCCAGTGCAAGACAATGAAGACGGCGACAACGATGGGGATAAGGGGGACACACTCAATATCGAGGAGGGACTTCATAAGTCTCCCAACCCTTATGTGCCCCCAAAACCTCACATGCCATTCCCTGGTAGGATCAAGCCAGCCAAGAAAGCTATACAGGAGTCACCGCTATTCAAGCGCCTCTCTAAAGTAGAAGTTAATGTCCCCCCATTGGAGCTCATTCAATATGTTCCAGCCTATACAATGTTCTTTCGGGGGGTGAAGAGCAACAAAAAGATTGCACTAGGGGTAGACGGAACATGTATGGAGACTGTAAATTCTATAGCAGGGCTTCCCGCGAAGCAAAGAGACCCAGGGAGCTTCATCATAGATATCACCATGGGGAATGGAAGGTCCACAAAGGCCATGCTCGACATAGGCGCTAGCATCAACCTGATGCCCTTCTCAGTATACAAAGCCCTAGACCTTGGGGAAATGCAGCCAACCGAGATGGTTGTACAAATGGCAGACCAAAGCGTGAAACGTCCCGAAGGAATAATTGAGGATGTCCTCGTAAAGGTAGACAAACTAATAATTCCTTCAGATTTTGTAGTGATGAAGTCAGCCGAGGAAGGAAAGAGCCATGTCCGCGAACACGTGGTACTGCTTGGAAGACCATTCATGGACACTACCAACACATGCCTTGAACTAAAAGGCAAGAAAATCACCATGGAGGTAATGGGTGAGAAAATTGAATTGGTAGGATGTAGCATAGTTGATAAAGAGGTCATAGAAGAATTAAAATTTATTGATTGCTATGAATCTGTGATTTCTGAATTTCACCATTGCCATGATAATATTGAACCTCTTGAAGAGGTACTAACCATGCAGGTGGAGACTAGTTACATGTCTGAGGAAGCAAGAGAACTAGTCGAGATAATGGATTGGACACCCGAAATCCCATTCGGAGAAGAGGTCCTTGAACCCATAGAAGAAGAAGAGGGAGATAACCGACTTCCAGAAGAGCCTAGCTTAGAACTAAACACCTTCCTGGGCACCTTAAGTATGTTTACTTAGGAGAAAATGAGAAAAATCATGTAATAATTTCTTCACACCTATCTAGCATAGAATAAGGTAGGCTAGTCCAAGTCCTTAAGGAAAATTTTGCAGCTATAGGATGGGGAATTAGTGACATTAAGGGGATAAGCCCTACACGGTGTGTGCACAATATCACTCTAAAACACGATGCCAAACCCGTTAGGCAACCTCAGCGTAGGATAAACCCAACCATGCAAGAAGTTGTGAAGAAGGAGGTGATTAAGTTGCTAGATGCCGATATGATCTATCCCATTCCTGATAGTAGGTGGGTGAGCCCCGTACATGTTGTGCCTAAGAAATCGGGGATTACAGTAAAAGAGAATGAAAAGGGAGAGCTAGTGCCAGTGAGGAAAACCACGGGGTGGCGGATGTGCATTGACTATAGGAGATTAAATGCCGCCACAAAGAAAGACCACTTCCCTCTCCCATTTATTGATGACATGCTAAACCGCCTCACGGGGCGGAAATTTTATCGTTTCCTTGATGGTTTGTCAGGTTTCTATCGAATTCCGATTGCGCCAGAGGATCAGGAGAAGACAACATTAACTTGCCCTTTCGAAACATTTGCCTACAGGAGCATGCCTTTTGGGCGATTTAACGCCCCCGCCACTTTTGAAAGGTGCATGCTTTCTGTTTTTTCTGATATGGTGACTAAGTTTGTTGAAGTTTTCATGGATGATTTTTCCCTCTTCTTTGACTCTTTTGATGAATGCTTGCATAGATTAGATCTTGTTCTCAAAAGGTGTATTGAATGCAATTTAACTCTAAGTTGGGAGAAAAGTCAATACATGGTTAGGGAAGGCATTGTTCTAGGACATGTGGTCTCCGAAAGGGGGATCGAAGTAGATAAGGCTAAGATAGAAATAATTGAGAAACTTCCCCCACACACTTGTGTCAAAGAACTTCAGTCTTTTCTTGGTCATGTAGGATTCCATAGGAGGTTTATCAAAGATTTATCGAAAATTGCAAAACCATTAAGCAACTTGCTTGCAAAAGATGTGATTTTCCACTTTTCTAAAGATTGCTTAGAAGCCTTTAACACACTAAAGGCCAGATTAATCACTGCTCCTATAGTTGTGCCACCTAAATGGAAACTTCCCTTCGAGATAATGTGTGATGCCTCAAATTTTGCTATGGGGGCAGTCTTGTGCCAGAAAATAGATAAGCAGTATCGTGTGATTTACTATGTTAGTAAGACCCTAGACTCAGCTCAAGTTAACTATACAACTACTGAAAAAGAATTTTTAGCTGTTGTCTTTGCTTTACAAAAGTTTAGGTCTTATTTGTTAGGACACCCTGTGAATGTCCACATTGATCATGTTGCTTTAAGACATTTAATAGCTAAACAAGATTCTAATCCAAGATTAATCCGTCGGGTCTTACTGTTACAAGACTTTGATTTGACTATAGTGGATAGGGCTGGTAAGGAAAATCACATAGCTGATCACTTGTCTAGAATTCCAAATATCCCCGTAGATGAAATTCCTGTTAATGAGGATCTCCCCGATGAACACTTGATGAGAGTAGATGAAGAGCCATGGTATGCTGATATCGTGAATTATTTGGTTATGGGCATTTGCCCAACTAACTACTCAGTCTCCGATAGGAGATCACTCTCAAAACAGTGCATGTTTTACATATGGGATGATTCGAACCTTCTTAGAGAAGGGGCTGATGGAATCTGGAGGAGGTGTGTTCCACAGGGAGAACAACGAAGTGTACTAAGTCATTGTCATGAGCTTCAATGCGGCGGACACTACAGTGGGGATAAAACAACCCGTAACATTATGAAGAACTGTGACCCATGTCAGTGAGGGGGCAATATCGGCAAGAAGCAAGAAATGCCCCAGCAATGGAATCTCGTAGTAGAACCTTTTGATGTATGGGGAATTGATTTTATGGGACCATTCCCATCGAGCTCGGGATATGAGTACATTCTAGTCGTAGTGGACTACGTCACTAAGTGGGTGGAGGCAGTCCCCACTAGGAAGAATGATACTTCGGTCGTCTTAAAATTCCTGAAGGATGTGATCTTCACCCAGTTCGGAATTCCTAGAACAATTATCAGTGATGGAGGTTCCCACTTCGTCAACCGTTCCTTTGCCTCACTACTGAAGAAGTACGGTGTTACTCATAATGTTGCTACACCATATCATCCACAAACTTTTGGGCAAGTAGAGGTTAGCAACCGGCAAATTAAGAAGATCCTTGAGCGTGTAGTGAAGCCTAGCAGGAAAGATTGGGCTGGAAAACTGAATGCTGCGCTTTGGGCATATAGAACCAGCTACAAAACAGTAATTGGCACCACACCGTACAGGCTAGTGTTTGGGAAAGCATGCCACCTTCCGGTTGAGCTCGAGCACCGAGCTTATTGGACAATAAAGGAGCTCAACCTTGATATGGGAAAAGCTGGGGAAGAAAGGTTGATGCAGCTCGACGAGCTTGATGAACTACGCCTCAGTGCCTATGCGAACTCCAAACTTTACAAGGAACGCACCAAGAAGTATCCCGACCGTGGCATTGTGCGGAAAGAGCTGATCCCTGGCCAGAAAGCCTTAGTATTCAACTCCCGACTTTGCTTATTTCTGGGGAAGCTCCGTACTCGATGGGATGGACCATACGAGATTGTCCAAGTTGCTCCCCATGGAGCTGTAGAACTCTTGGACCCGAAAACTAGAGACACCTTCAAGGTGAATGGGCAACATGTTAAACCATACTTTGAGCTTCCCGGTGATCAAGTGGAGGTTGATCATCTCGACCTCACCACTCCCACCTTCACGTGAAGGTATGTAGCTTGTAGTTTTTCTATTTGTTGAGTCTTTAGTATTTTTCTTGTGTTAAAGTGTGTTTTGGGTGATAAAATAGGTAAAAGGTTGATATTTTTAGTATTCGGGAGTAAAAAAATGAGGACCCAGGAGTCTGCAGCTCCCGGGCGGACCGTCCCACACGGGGCGGTGCGCCCTGGAAGGGCAGAACGCCCGGGCGTTCTGCCACTCCCAGGCGGACCGCCCCACGCCCGGGGCGGTGCGCCCGAGAGTAGCAGAGGCCTGGGCACCCCCTAGGCACCCCAAGCGGACCGCCCCACACGGGGCGGTGCGCCTGAGGGTGCCAGTGACCCGGGTGCCTGGCTTTGACCCCGGACACCGCAAATCACCTCCGAATGCAACCGTGTCAATCCCTTTTACCTCTTTTATCACCCGTTTTGGTTTCTCACGAGTTTGCTTGAGTAATACAGGTTACAGGTATACGTCTAGCTCTTACCTCATGTCCACTTTCGACGTTCGGGACGAATGACGAAGTTTAGGTTGGGGGGGGGGGGTTATCGCTGTGTATTTCTATAACTTATTCTTCTTATGATAACTCGTGAAAACCTTTGCATTGCACGTTTACTGCTTTCTTAGGATTTAGTTTGTTCACATGCATTCATCTTTAGTGTAGTCTTTGCATGATGTTGTGTGGAGTTTATTGCCAAATTTTTTGAAATTTTTTACTGTATAGACAAGTGTTTATGACCATTGCCCATGCATCTTATATCTGTGGAATAGTTTGAGGTTTGTCTCGCTTGGCTTGTCATATTTGTATGTTCACTAGTTAAACTTGGTAGTCTCGACATCACAATGTGGTGTTTTCTCTACTGCGGTTCGCGAAGGCCTTAATAAATGTTGCATGTAAGAGTCTTTGGTTGTATTCTCGTGTAATTATGTACGTAAGAGGCAACAAGTCTTCACCTTGCTTATTGAGATTGCTAAATGCCTCGGAAGGAGGTAGAGTGAGGTGTGTGATCCTTTGTTTGAAACCTATTCTAACGAATAGGTTTGGGGAGGGGGTTACTATCATTATGACTTGTTTTTCGTCTTGTTGAGTCATGTTCAGTTTGTTTTTATTTTTTCTTGTGAGTTTGTGCTCCAACCTATTCTTTCGAATAGGTTTGGGGAAGTCGTTGTAGTGTCGTTGTTATTTCCTTTAATTGTACTTTCATTGTGCTACTGCTGGCTATATACAAAAAAAAAAAAGAAAAATTAAAAAAGGGAAAAATTTCAGAATCTGGAAAAAGAAAAAAGAAGAAAAGAAAAAATAAGAAAAAAAAGAATAAGACCCAAAAAAGCAAAAGAAGGGTCCAAGCAAGCCAAAAGCAGTTTTAGCAGAGTGTTGCATTATTTTTCAGCTTTTGTAGTAGTTCGTAATCGAGTTGTAAATTCTTCCTTGTGTTCTCGTGTCGCCTAGTCCAAGGCTTGTTCTAGACCACCCTCGTCCTGCCATTCAGGAAGTGGTGAAGAGTTTTTTCTTTAAGAGTCGGGTAGAATAGGGGAGTGTTGTCTTTTAGGGAACCCTCCTTCGTTTGATGAGAGCCAGTATTGGTTCGACCTCTCTTGAGGGAAAGTCTCACTTGGTGAACAGTAGTAAACCCTCGGTTTCATAGGCGTGGGGCAACCATTTGTATTTTTGACATGCATCATTACGTCGTCATTGACTAGGTCTAGGTAGAGAATGTTACGAGAGACTCCCTTGTTTAACAAAGTGCATATATGAATGTGTATAGGTTCAATCGAGAAATTCTTCACCCTACTTCCATGTTATGATTTGTATGGTCTTTGTTCATAAGCATTTGGTAGATACAATCGATTATTTCTTCTTGTTTGGCATGAGACTCCTCTTTGTGTTGCATGTAGGTTGCATAGAGTCTAGCTAGTTGCTTGAGGACAAGCAAAGGTTCGGTTTGGGGTGTTTGATGACAGTGTTTTTTACACTATCATTCGAGTCTTTTTTCACCAATTTAGCTATCCTCTTGCATGCATTTTAGTGCATTTTGTTAGAATAGTGTCAAGTTTCCATTTATTTTGTTCTTTTCCGGTTTTAGGTGGAAATCGCATTTTTGGAAGTAATTCATGATGAAACAATGATGTTTTGGTGCAACGAGATCACCCGTGGTGTGTCAAGGAGTACCGAGACGAGTTTCAAGGCCAAGAGATCAAGTTTCGGAGCTCAAAACCGTGCAAGGGGCCGAAATCGAAGATCCGGAGGAGGAATTCCGCACGGGCTGCATCCGCACGAGCCGCATTCTGCCCGTGCGGGGCGCACCGCAAGTATGGGGCGGTCCGCCGGGGGCTTTCCGACAGCACTATATATATATCCCAAAATCAGTGAATTTTCATATCTTTCATCATATTTGCACAGACTTAAACCCTAGAGCTTGTTCTGGGTATATTTTCTCTTAGAACCTTTGTAACTTAGCGAATTTGGAGATAGAGGAGAGATTTGGACACCGTTTTGTCTCACCTTGCTAGATCTTTGTGAGTTTTAGCAATTCATCGGAGATTGACAACCTTTGGTGGTAACTTTGTATCTCACAATTCTGCTATTTATCTTTCAATTCACCATGTTTTCATTCATTATTGCTTCAATTATGATTGTTGATTGTATTATTGATATGAGTAGCTAAGCATCTAGTTGGTGATAGTATGTGAATACGTAGCTAGGGTTCGTATTATGCATGATTGAATTTCTGAGTCTTTTACTTGTTTAATTATCTTAATTCGATTCTTTGATCCGACTAAGCCATATATCTTCGTAGAAAAGTGTTAGAAACACTAGGAAAATTCAAGATCATCGATTCGATTATATCTAATTTGCAAGTACTGCTTGAACTAAGACTGACAACCTTAGCCAAGTATTAATATAGATAGGAAGCTTTCAAAATACACGTCTACAAATTTGTCTTTGGTGTTTGTAAATCGAATTACTTTTAAGGCAGTACGAGTTGCACTTTCATGCATAATTAGAACTTGATGCTTAGAACGAGCATACTATCACCAACTTTCTCCATATATTGTTAAGTCGAGTTAATATAAATTTGTTTTCTGAAATTATATATAGTTAATTAGTTAAAGCTAGTTTAGTCCCTAGAGATCGACACTCGAGGTCATTTTATGTCTACACTACGTGTTTTGTGTAGTTGTGAGTTGCCCTTTGACTTTCAAACAAATTTATTTGATTGTTCGAGTCTGACAATCTCGTTCATCACTGATCATGGAGGATCAACTCTTGATAGAAAAAGTACCTCTGGAACTTGTCAGTTTTTAGGTACAAGATTAATATCATGGTTCAGCAAGAAGCATAAACCTGTGTTGCCAATTCATCAACTGAATCTGAATACATTGAGGCTGGTTGTTGCACAGCTCAAATCCTATGGATTCAGCAACAACTAAGAGATTATCGTATTTCTGCAAACAAAACACCAATCCTTTGTGATAATACAAGTGCGATTGCTATCACACAAAATCCTAAGTTCCACTCAAGGAAAAAGCACATTGATATTAGACATCATTTCATTAGAGATCATGTGGAAAAAGGAGACATTGAGGTTGTAAAAGTAGGCACTGATGATCAACTTGCTGACATCTTTACCAAGCCCCTACCAGACAATAGGTTCGCAATGCTAAGGTATAACCGTGGATTGATTGAACTACCTCAATAAAAAGGGATACATTTGGTGGATTGCTGAAACAGGCATTCAGCAAGCCAATGGTTGCTTAAAGTTCATTTATTCGTTGAAAAGTCCCTTTCCACTGACCCCTCTAAAAAGGATATATTTGTACACGAAATGTTTGCTGAAACAGACATTCAACAAGTAATTCCTTCAAACCGGGTATTTGTTAGGAAACTTCAAAGATTGCTGAAACTGGCATTCAGAACATCAAGGATACTGAAACAGGTATTCAAGTATCAAAAGACAAATTTGAGACGGGAACTTAGCAAAGAGCAAAAATGCTTTTCACTAAAAGATAACTTACCTAAAAATATCTCAATATAAAAGAATTTACTAAGACAGAAACTCAGAAATATCTCAGACCCTAAGAAAAATGAGATATCTGATTAAGGGGGAACTTTCAGCAACAACAAGGCTTGTTACTTAAAAGGTAATTGCTAAAGTCAGAAGGATTAAAATTGCTGAAAAGATTCTTGTATACTTCAGCAAGCAATTAGCTTTGAAGTAAAAGAGATCAAATCCCGTGAATCCAGGTAAAATAAATTGTGACGTTAATCGTGGCACAGATAAACTCGCTATAAATCATGACATAAAATACAATCGTGGCCATTGATTTTAAAGCATTTGATGATCTATGATGAACGCGGGTTTGTCGGGTCCCGGTTCAGCAAATAAATTTGTTATTTAGCAAAGGCAATCCACAACTACAACGAAAACCGTAGTGTAGCAGTAGAATGACCTCAAGTGTCGTTCTCTCAAGACTATAACTAGCTTTATCTATTTAACAAGAGAATATAAAAACAGCAGACGTAAAAGCAAAGGTTTTTCTAACAGATAATGGAGATTGGTGATAGTATGATCCTTCAAAGCATAACGGGTCAATAATCATGCGTAAATTCCTCGGTCTTGCATGGAGATCTTTGATCAATCTAATGTCCTGTTGCAATTATTAAGCACTACGAAGATAATGATACTGACAAGTCAATCTCTATTGTCCTATTGTGTTCCGTAATTATTCAACACTACGAAGATATACATGCGCATAGGTCGACGAGGGTCCAATTGTGCATAATAATTAATACAACATACGAGAATTTAGGCTGAGTCTGATCAACGAAATAAAGCAATAACACGGAGTATAATGCGCGATATAGCCATTCGCATGATTATCTTCCCTTCGCTAAGAATTCACATACTACCACCAACGATAAGTTTAGCTACTCATAATAGGCATGCAATCAACAGAAATCATAGAAGAAAACATGTTGAAAGATATATAAAAATAAGTAGAATAAACTGTAAGATACAATGTTACCGAAGGTTGTCAATCTCCGAAGAATTGCGATCCTACAAGCTCCAATCTGCTATGAAAAAGTGTCTCCTAAGCTACGAACCACCAGAACAGGCTCTGGGAAGTCTCTACCTAAAACTACAGAGAAAGGTGAGAGAATAGGTCTGGAAAAGTATGAATTTCGGAGAAAACTGAGCAACTATATATAGGCTACGAGAAAGTGTGGGGCGATTCGCCCCACACACCGGGCGGTTCGCCCGGGAGTATTTTTCGCGGAATTCCGCGTTTTCGACGCGTTTTTGGATTTCTTCCCCTTTTCGGACTCGGTTTCTGACTTCTAGTGGCCTTCTATCCTCCAGATTCGACCCCTAGACTCCAAATCCTATCCGGAAACCTTCAGATACTCCAAATAGGCTTCTGGAACACCAATTCCTTGTCAACTTCAATATAATTGCCCGGAAATCCTCGATTTTCAACCAAAACCTGTAAAATAAAATCTAAAGGGAAACGTGACACTATTCAAATAAAATACACTAAAATATAGCTAAATTAACATAGAGGATAGCTAAAATAGGTGAAAAAGACTCAAATGAAAATGTAAAATACACATTCATCAAACTCCCCAAACCGAACCTTTGCTTGTCCTCAAGCAACTAAGCTAGACTCTAATGAAAAAAACAATGCAAGACACAAAATGGAGTCTCATGCCAAATAAAATGAACTAATCTACTGAATCTATCAAAAACATATGAACAAGAACCATATAAATCAAAGCATGAATATAGGTTGAAGAATACCTCGATTGACTTATACACATCCACATAAGCACTTATGTCAAGACAAGATAGTCTCTCGTAACATTCTCTACCTGGACCTAGTCAGTGACGACGTAATGAAGCATGCTAAGATACGAATGGTTGTCCAGTGCCTATGAAACTGAGGACTTACTGCTGTTCCACCATGTTAAGACTTTTCCTCAAAAGAGGTCGAACCAGTACTGGCTCTCAATCAAACGAAGGAGGGTTCCCTATAAAAGATAACACTCCCCTATTCTACCCATCTCTTAAGTAAAGTCTTAAGCTATTCACCACTTCCTGAATGGCAGGACGAGGGTGGTCTAGAAAAGATGACACTCAAGAACAAAAGACAAAAAATAGAAAATTACAACACGATTACGAACATTACAAGAATTGGAAAATGAGACACAACACTTTGCTAAACTGCTATTTGGCTTTCTTTTTGGACCCTTCTTTGCTTTTTCAGGGTCTTTTTTCTTTCTTTTTTTCCTTTCCAGTTTCTTTTTTTCTTTTTTTCTTCTTTTTTTTCTTTTTTCCTGGAATTTTTCTTTCTTTTTTTTTAGCCAGTAGTAGCATAACAAAAAGAGAAACAAAATGACTCACACGACTTCCCCAAACCTATTCGAAAGAATAGGTTGGAGTACAAAATTTACGTAAAAGGAAAATAAACTCACGATACGAAAATGGAAAACGAAAACAAGTCTATGATGGTGTAACCCCCTCCCCAAACCTATTCGGAAGAATAGGTTACAAACAAAGGATCACACAACCTCACACTACCTCCTTCCTAGGCATTTAGCAATCTCAAAGCATGGTGAAGACTTGTTGCCTCTTAGGTACATAATTACTCGGGAAAACAACCATAAGACCCTAACATGCATCATCCTATTATAAAGGCCTTCGTGAACCGCAGTAGAGAAAACACCACTAAGTGATGTCGAGACTACCAAGCTTAACTAAGTGCAATACATAAATTTGATAAGCCAAGCGAGAAAAACCTCAAACAAATTCATAGAGATGAAGCATACGATTAATGGCATAGTTAGTTGATCTACCCAATAAAAAAGTTCAAAAAATTCGGCAATAAACTCCATATAAAACATGCAAGACTATCCTAGGATGAATGTAGTGAATGCAACCTAATAAATCTAAGAAAGAAGTAAACGTGCAAATGCAAATGCAGACGGATAAAGCATGCAAGGTACTATACTCATCCTACCAATACCAAGCTCCAAACTAACAACATTAGATCACTTAAATCCCATCCCCCCTCATGAAATTTACGCTAGTCCCTAGCAGTAAGAAAATGAGGAAATAAGATGTGATACTAGATGTAACCCCATGTTTTGGCCTCGGTCGGCTGAGTATGCTGTTTGTGAGTTATTGGGACTGCTCTGGGAGCCTCATATATGATCATCGGGGCTTGTGGTAGTGGCGGTAGTTCCATTAATAGATCGGATAGGACCAATTCAACCATCTGTATTATCATTGTCCCTATTGTCTTCATTGTCACTACTGTCACGCACATCCTCACTAGTAGAGTTGCAGTGTCGAAGAGAATCTTCAAGATTGAAGGGGAAAGGGCAGTGGTATCAGAACCTCCCTCTCCAATGTTTTACACCCCGCGGAGGTTACAGCAAGTTGCTCGGATATTCAGAGGTTGTTTTTCGTTTTTTCCTATGTTGACCACATTCTCTATAGTTGATGCTCCCGATGTCTATATGACGCTCCCTTTAGAGGCAGTCAAGGGGTACCCCTAAGAGGGGCCGGGCACCCATGTCATTATGTTTTGGAACCAAGCTAGCGCTTCGGAACCTTCTAGCAACTGCGAACTCGAGATTGAATCCGTCGCGGCTAGATTGTCCCGGTGCCTTCCAGTTCACTCGAACTTTGCAGTCCTCGTGATGGATTGCTGACGTAATAATGGTTTCTGTCCCTTCGGTGGTGCATGAATAGGCATAGGAGTCCTTACTCCAGGTGTACTCTAGCTCCTCCTCTTGGATAATCCACGACGTTGTTGCAAAACACCTTGGCTCGAACGCACATCTAACGAGGTCACTCTTCTGGACATGGTTGTAATCGATCCCCCTCCAATACTTCATAGTAATCATACGGGAATGCTCATTTCCCTTGGCATGGTTCCTACAAACAACAGTTAGTACATCGTATGACACAAAACTGACTCATGCATATGCTAGTGTAAGAACAAAACACACAAGTGATAAAATCAACAATTGAGCTCCCCAAACCTTTAATGTCTAGCCTAGCTTCTTCATCATGCAACATACCAATGTAACTACTACATGCAATACATCACATTATGCTCTTACAAGACAACCAATATCCTAGTTAACAAGGCTCAATTCATACCATAGTAGCGAAAAATTCTAGCATCATAAATCCTCATACTCAACAATTAAGCATTCTATCATCAAATCCACCAACATTACACCAATAAACACAATCATAAGCATGAAATCAAAGATGAAGACATATTGCATAACAAGATATATCATCTAGTAGCAAAATTCCTAAATCAACAATCCAAGCATAATTGAGCATGCAATTGATAGTAAATAACGCTTCTAATCACACAAACAACCTACCCATGCATCAAATAAGCATAATTGAAGCTGAAATTAGAAAACCCCCAAATTCGAAAATTAGGGTTCATATGAAGATACCTCAGATCTGAAAATCTAATGCATTAGGACGAAATCTGTTCGGATGAAAAGATAGATCATGCAATACGCTTCTATTGAAGCTAAAGAACACCAAATTTGGTCAAGAAATGAAGAAGTTATGATGTTTTGAAGTAATTTTCGCAAGGTTCGAATTTTGGGGAGGAGGATGATGAAAATATGAAGAAATGAGGAGAAAAGGAAGAAACTCGCGTTTTTCAACTACTGGAACCGTGGGGCGAGTCACCCCATGCGGGGCGATTCGCCCCTCATGGGGGGCAATTCGCCCCCGCTCCCCGATGCGGGGAGACGGTTCTTTCGTCAGAAAACGCGGTTTTTAATCCCCGAAACCAATTTTCTCATGAAACCACTCGAAAAATCTCACTCAAACATAAGCATATACGACACAGACATGAACAAATTCGCATACGAGAAGCAAATAGTTCAAGAATGAATGCATGCAATAAAGCGGTAAAGAAAGCGATAAAAACTCCGGGTAGCCTCCTGGATAGCGCCATTGTTTAAAGTCTTTGACTCGACTCCTGTCTGTGCCTATCTCTTCTTTCTGCGGGTACTAGACTTCCCCTTCATTGATCTCCTTTCCATGCCATGAACCTGTGAATAAGAAAGAACATAGGCTGCAAGACCACAATTGTGAGTAGTGTAAGAAATATCAGGCGGATCAGGTGGATCAGATATGGCTTGCAACACGTGTTGCTTGCCATCCACTTCAATAGTGCAAGTCCTTTGGTAGATGTCCATCACGGAGCGTAGTTTAGTCAAGAATGTTCGCCCTAAGAGTATGACATCCCCCATTCCAGGTGCAGACGCCTGCATTGTAAGAAAATATGGTCAGAGTTACCCCTAGGGTACGCAGCGGAATTTTAAAAATTTTCTTAACATACTGGTTAATTGATTATGCATATGTCGTATATATATAAACATGTCAATTAGAAGACTAACCTTACTTCCAAAGCAGCTTCCAAGTCTTCGTAATATTCCGGTGTATCTTCTCCTTCGTCGAAGTCGAAGATATCTACAATACTCTGTATATCTGCAAGACAATAAGAGTTAGTTTCCAGCTCCTAGAACCTCAACCTTGGTATCCACGGATGAACAACCTATCGGAAAAATGCTAGGATATTCTTTATGTGACCAAGAAGACGGGGCGGCAATTCCCTCCGGTGGCGGTGTGCGCGCGCGTGAGGCTAAGGGGAGGAGGGGAGAGTTTTATTTTCTCTAAGAAAACTGGGTAGAATGACTGTGAAAGTCTATGTCTGAAACTGTGTTTCAAATCGTATATAAAACTCTCTCTAATAGTCAACTATATATAGTAGTCTATAGAAGCCTAAAGCATAAGCAATTAGATTTCGTAAAGGAATACGAATCTAATTCTTATCGTACAAGGAAACCAATATCAAGTCTAGATTCATTCCCAATCAAATCAAAACTCAATCAGGAAAATCTAACTTATCCCTTGGACTTCTAATAGAGGAAGGAGTCAAACTCCTTCCCCTACTCAGCAACGCGCGCGCGCACGCTTGTCCTACGGGAGGTGGGTCCCACTTTTGGGACCCACTTATATTTCTAAGGCAATCCAAACTCCAAGTAGATTTTGCCCAAGTGCATATGTTAATTCTAAATTAACATATCCTTTACAATCAAACCTCCATTATATTTCCAAAATATAATCTTTAATTGTATTTACATAAAACACAATTAATTAGCCAATTCAATTAATAATTCCAAATCATTAATTGAGCCACTAATTATTATAATTAATTACAAATCAATTATAATCCATCAATCACAATTAATTCCAAATTAATTGCGATTCCATCTTCAAGGATATTCTGATAGGCTGAATCACCGCATAGTGTGACCCATAGGGCCTCATCGTATTAAGCAAGTCCTAGACTAGGCAACATGGAATTCCTAGACGGTTCCATTTGCAATATTAATACGCGAAGACGTTTGAGAGGTTTCTCAAAGCTAACTCTTTCGTTGCGAAGCCTGTTGCGCTCAACGCGGCGATGGTAACGTCCCTTCATCTGACTTGCTCGAATGTATCTAGGATCGATGAAGTGTCTATCCCAATAATACATCCACGGGCGTCTCAGGGAGTTGTTTGGTTAAGATACACCATCATAATATATCACTTGCACTGGCCAGTGACTTTACTAACACAACTATGCAGACTACGAGCAGTGCTCTCCTGTGCTACACTTGAGAGATGAATCCTTCACAGAATCACTTATCACCCGCATTTGTATTTAGCCATAATCCTGGATCGTGTCTTAGGTCAACTGCTTATTCAGAGCTGACATGGACGGGTCCACCAAGGATATGGAGCAACAAATGTGATGATAAAGTCCTGTAAGTGCAAAGGACGAATGGCATCACTTCGACAACTCACCGGTTCACATAGACACGTCGGTGTAGAGTATACATCGATGGGAGTGTCCGGTGGTTACTTCCATTGTTCGATAACGCTTCTTCGAACAACTATGTGCAGTTATGGGAACGTTCCTTGATTGTCCAACAATCCGTTCCGTGGCCGTGGGATCGACTCACACTTGCTCCAACAAGTATAACCTCCACGCATACTAGTCTTTTCAGGTTCATTCAGACCCCCACATCCGATATGTACCACGACTAGGGAGAGTTTGGGATAGATGATAACTCACATAGCTCCCACTAACTGTGTGATTGGTCATCTATCCGAGGGGACATGTTCAGTATCAATACAGACAGCAATATAGATATGACATGCTGCAGCCTGGTGTAATATAAATATGAAAGAGATACTCAACAATATAATGAAACAAACATATATTATATTACGTTGACCTGTGTAATAGTACATATATGTCCTCTACAAGGGCACCATGCCCTTAGTAAGGACTGTCTCTAGGACATATACACTATCAATCTCCCACTTGGACTAGAGCTAGTCACCTTTATGCCTAATGCCCAAATTAGCATAATGTCTTAAGTGGACTTCCACTGATAAGACCTTGGTGAAAGCATCTGCCACGTTGTCCGTGGTTGAGACACGTTCTATACTAACTTCTCCTCTATCTATAATCTCACGTATAACGTGATATTTTCTAAGTCCATGTACGTTCTTGTTTGTAGATCTAGGCTCCTTAGCTTGAGCGACGGCGCCCGTATTGTCCCAATAAATCGTTATTGGACTAGGAGCAGGAACAACCCTCAATTCCTTCAAGAACTCTAAAATCCAGACAGCTTCTTTCGAAGCTTCTGATTCAGCAATGTACTCGGCTTCTTTGGATGAGTCAGCAATCGTGGCTTGCTTAGAACTCTTCCAAAAGATAGCTCCTCCGTTCTATTTGAATACGTATCATGTCCTTGACTCAAAGTCATCAGGATCTGATTCAAATCCAGCGTCGACATAACCAGACATCTTTAATTTTGGTTCTCCACCAAACACCAAGAACATTTCCTTAGTCCGTCGAAGGTACTTAAGAATGTTCTTTACAGCAGTCCAGTGAGGTACTCCTGGATTCTGTTGGTGTCGACAAGTGACACTAAGCGCATATGCCACATCGGGCCTTGTGCAATTCATTGCATACATTATAGACCCTACTGCAGAAGCATAGGGCACACGACTCATTGCATTTCTTTCTTCATCAGTTTTAGGACCATCCTTAACTGATAAGACAATCCCATGCCTAGCTGGGAGAAAGCCTCTCTTTGAGTCGTCCATCTTATAACGCTTCAGTATTTTGTCGATGTAGGTGGACTGTGTCATTCCCAACATCCTCTTGGATCTATCTCTAAAGATCTTGATCCCTAGGATGTAGTTCGCTTCATCCAAGTCCTTCATCGAGAAGGTACTTGATAACCAAACTTTAGTCTCTTCTAGCATAGAGACGTTGTTTCCCATGATCAAAATGTCATCTACATAAATGATCATGAAAACAACTCCGTTGTCGCTGTGTCTCGCATAGACACAGGGATCTTCCTTGCTTCTGATGAAGTCAAACGATTTGACAACTTCATCAAAGCGGATATTCCGGCTCCTTGACGCTTGCTTTAGCCCATAGATGGGTCTTTGTAATTTGCATACAGCAGTTGGCCTGGTTTTACTAATAAAACCTTCCGACTGTACCATATAGACCTCTTCCTCAAGGTTGCCATTGAGGAAGGCTGTCTTTACATCCATCTGCCAGATTTCATAATCATAGTAGGCAGCTGTTGCAAGTAGAATTCGAATGGACTTCAATTTTTGCTACTGGTGAAAAGGTTTCATCGTAATCGATGCCATACCTTTGCGTGTAGCCTTTTGCCACAAGCCTAGCTTTGTGCGTTTGTACCTTCCCATCGGCATCTGTCTTTCGTTTAAAGACCCATTTGCACCCAATTGGTCTAACCCCTTGGGGCAAGTCTACCAAGTTCCAAACTCTGTTCTACTACATTGAATCCATTTCTAATTCCATGGCCTCTTGCCATTTGTCTGAGTCAATATCAATTATTGCCTCTTTGTAGGTCTCGGGATCTTCCCGATCTGATAAACCGACATCAAGTTCACTGATGTCTTCTATCATAAGGCTTTGGCTCTGAGGTCCTCTAAGGATCCTCTTCGACCTACGGAGCTCGACTTGTTCTGGTGCTTTTCTTTTCTGGCTTCGTGTAACACGAACATTATCAGTGGGTACTGATGCAGCTGGTCGTTGGGCGCGACCCTGTTCCCTTGCGGGAGGCTGCTCTTGTGCAACTTGTTGCACAGGTTGGTTGACAACGGGTTCTACAGGTGTGGTTTCAACTGTTGATCTAATCACAGGACTCCCACTGACTATGACATGCCTAGCAAGTGTCATATCATCACGCTTGTCTGCTTCGAAAGCTCCCACTGAACTTGAGTCCAAATCAGAAGATTTAAAGACCTCATGTTCGCGCGTGTCAAAGTCTTGAATTTCTTCAAGTCCTATCATATCATCTAACCTCTCTTCTTCGAGGTATTCAGCTTCTAAAAACTTCACGTTTCTAGACACGATCACCTTGTGATCTTCAGCATGATAGAATTCATAGCCTCTCGTCTGACGAGGATAGCCTATGAAATATACTTTGACACCCTTGGCATCTAACTTATCAGTGAGCATCAGCTTGAGTATCGCAGGACAGCCCCAAGGTCTAAGATAGCCTAGTGAAGGCTTATTTCCCTTCCATAACTCATAAGGAGTTTTCTCCACTGATTTAGATGGTACACGGTTCAGAATGTAGATTGCAGTTTGTAGTGCATATCCCCACAGATACTTTGGAAGAGTCGAGAATCCAATCATTGATCTTACCATGTCTAACAGGGTTCGATTCCTCCTCTCGGACACACCGTTTAACTGTGGTGTTCCCGGAGGAGTCCATTGCGATTGAATCCCATTTTCCTTCAAGTAATCGACAAATTCTTCACTAAGGTATTCACCTCCTCGATCTGATCGAAGAGTGACTATCCTTAGGTTCAATTCATTCTCGACCTCATTCCTAAACTCCTTGAATTTCCCAAAGGTCTCGGATTTATTCTTCATAAGAAAGATATATCCATACCTTTAGAAATCGTCAGTAAAGGTAACGAAGTAAGGAAAACCCCCCACGCGCATGGTCTTTAAAAAGTCCACATACATCGGTATGCATGAGCTCTAAGCAGCGAGTGGTACGAACACCTTGTCCAACAAAAGGTTTGTTCGTCATCTTACCCTTAACACATGATTCACATGTACCATATGATTCAAAATCAAATGGTTCTAAGTAGTCCAACTTCCTTAGTCTTTGAATCCGTGTTTCATTGATATGGCCTAGCCAACAATGCCATAGATAAGATGGATTATTCTTCCTACTTGAAGACGGTTGTTTGTTATGTATTTGAAATAAAGGTAGACTACTTTGCAAAATATATAAACCATTCACTAAGCGAGCCTTTCCTTAATACTGGTCATTTAATGAAAAATAACAAGTATTAGGAAAAACCCAAATTGTCCAACAATGGAATGGAAATAATATTTCTGACAATGGATGGAACAAAATAAACGCTATCAAGTTTTAAACATTGTCCTGAAGGTAAATCTATCTTGCAGCGTCCAACGCGTTTGGCTTCAGCTGGATTGCCGTTCCCAACATGCAAGTTGATTTCACCTTACTTGAATAGCCTGTGTTCAATGGCCCCTTGCACATTATTATAAATGTGCGAGCCACAGGCTGTATCTAATACCCAACCATTGGAGTCAAAAGTAGTCATGTCCATTTCAATAACAAACATACCTGAGCTAGAAGCCGGCGGCTTCTTAGCTTGATCTGCCCTTAGTTTAGGACAATCATTCTTCGAATGCCCTTTCCGCTTACGGAAAAGACATTCATCTGTGTGTACCGTTCCTTCTTGAACTTCCTTTTCTGGTTCAGACGCTTAAGCTTATCACTCGAAGTGTTTAGCCTTGGCTCCCGAATTTCCCTTACCCTTAGCACCTTTGTTTCTCGGGTTTGGGTTAGACGGTTGCCCAACAAGCATGATCGACTTTTCCTTCTTAGGAAGAGTTTGATCATATGTCTTCAGCAGATTATGAAGTTCAGGCAGTGTAACGTCTTTCGCATTCATCGTGTAATTAATGATGAAATGCGAATACGAACTCGGCAATGATTGAAGGACAAAGATCACCATGATCTTATTCTCATCTTGAGAACATGTTCAGACATGTTCCCTCCTTCATTGAGCTTGCATCTGTGTATCTCTTTGATCAAATCAAATTCAACACTTCTAGCTGTCGTCTTAAAGACCGACTCAAGATGCTTCAGCATCTCATACGATAACATGCTTTCATGTTGCCTCTGCAGCTCATTGCTCATTGCCGCCAGCATAATACACTGCGCGGATCTAGCATCCTTATGATGCTTATCAGACCTTGCCTTGCTGGCTTGATTCCAAATCAGCAACTTTATCGGCAGTCTGATTCTCGGGACACACGGGATTAGCCTCGTCCAAGACGCACTCAATCCTTTCGAACCTCAGCACCAAACATATATTCCTGATCCAATCTAGGAAGTTTGGTTCGGTCAAAATTTGCTTCTCTAAGACAGCACGGAGCGAGATTCTCGCCATTTCGGTTTCCAGGAGAAATAATATAGAACGAAAATAATAAATCAACTATTGAAATATTATTTCTAAATACACAGTCAACATAACTAAACAACAAGGTCCTTTAGCTGTTTAGCTCCCACTAGTTTCACATATGCTTGCCCCCACAACAAACATACGGGTAATGTCCAACAAGTTACCGTAGTGGCCAAGATCCAAATCCATATTATGCCATACTCCAACGGGGGCTGGTCGCATAGCATAATATGACCGGTAGGACTAGTAAGACTATCCAATTGCGTCACGCAACTCTTCGTTGTTAAATCTAATTTAACCCGATGCCCTACATATTGCACCTATCGAGGTCGCTAGATACAATATGCAGTAAGTCATAACCAGAGGCTTACTCTAATTCGACGATTACTGAGAGTCTTGTAAGACGAGGTCGCCAATACAAGAAAACGCAATGAAAGTTCAAAATTAAAGCACCCTATGGAAAGCATCTGAGAAGTACATACATACATATATATATATATATATATATATATATATATATATATATATATATATATATATATATATATATATATATATATATATATATATATATATATATATATATACATATTTCCGTACTTATATTGGTTGGGGCTTGTAGCTTAAGGGTTGTTATCAGTCATCTACAAATAAGGGCGCCGCCTACCCATCATGCATGAATTGGTCTACACGTAATGGATGCCGCCTATCCATTCTAGTTCTAAACGCGGTCAAGCATATAATGGGTGCCGCCTACCCATACATAAATATGCGGTCCGACATATAAGAGGGCGCCGCCTACCCTCGCATGCATAGCGGTCGAACGTAATGTAAAAACATGGTATTTAAACATGCATTGTCAAACAATAGCATATTTGAGCATATGAAACAGGTAGTAAGCCTATGTGGATGACAAATGACTTCATAATTTCATTATCAAAATTATAATCCCATACTTATAATCTCTATGAAATAATTGAAAATTTGGACTAGGTTGAACATTCGAAAATTCTATTGACCAAGTAGCAATTTTCGAAAACCCAAAGGACTTAATTGTAATTTTAAAAACCTTAGAGGTGTTAAATCTAAAATTCAAAAGTAGAAGGACTAATTTGCAATAAACAATAAATATAAATTATAAATAAGCCCTTTAACTTTATACTAATTAAATTTAACGCCTCTAGTTTAAAACAATTACAATTAAATCATATTTATATTCCAAATATAAAATTCAATGCTCAAAACTTTCAAAATTCGATTTTGGGTTCAACCCGAAAATATATAATTTTTTTTTTTTTTAAAAGGTGGGACGGGACCTAGTCCCGTCCCCCCGGTGCACGCGGCCCCGGGCGCCCGGCGCCCGCGGCACGCGTGTACCGGACGCCGCGGGTGCCAGCGCCTGGAGGCGCCGGGCGCCTGCGGTACCGTAGGCGCCCGGGCGCCTGCGTCCCGCAGGCCCCGGGCGCCTGCGCCGTCGGCCGCCTGCGTCGCGCAGGCGGCCCGGTCGAAAAATTATATATATATATAATATTTTTTTTTTTTTTTGAAAAATATAAATTCTAAATTTATATAAAAACAAAACTTTTGAAAATCGAATTCATCATAGAATCAATTGCATCCACATATCTACAAAATCATACAATATATATATGTATATACGTAATCAATTAACCAAGCTCTGATACCACTGTAAGAAAATATGGTCAGAGTTACCCCTAGGGTACGCAGCGGAATTTTAAAAATTTTCTTAACATACTGGTTAATTGATTATGCATATGTCGTATATATATATAAACACGTCAATTAGAAGACTAACCTTACTTCCAAAGCAGCTTCCAAGTCTTCGTAATATTCCGGTGTATCTTCTCCTTCGTCGAAGTCGAAGATATCTACAATACTCTGTATATCTGCAAGACAATAAGAGTTAGTTTCCAGCTCCTAGAACCTCAACCTTGGTATCCACGGATGAACAGCCTATCGGAAGAATGCTAGGATATTCTTTATGTGACCAAGAAGACGGGGCGACAATTCCCTCCGGTGGCGGTGTGCGCGCGCGTGAGGCTAAGGGGAGGAGGGGAGAGTTTTATTTTCTCTAAAAAAACTGGGTAGAATGACTGTGAAAGTCTATGTCTGAAACTGTGTTTCAAATCGTATATAAAACTCTCTCTAATAGTCCACTATATATAGTAGTCTATAGAAGCCTAAAGCATAAGCAATTAGACTTCGTAAAGGAATAAGAATCTAATTCTTATCGCACAAGGAAACCAATATCAAGTCTAGATTCATTCCCAATCAAATCAAAACTCAATCAGGAAAATCTAACTTATCCCTTGGACTTCTAATAGAGGAAGGAGTCAAACTCCGTCCCCTACTCAGCCACGCGCGCGCGCACGCCTGTCCTACGGGAGGTGAGTCCCACTTTTGGGACCCACTTATATTTCTAAGGCAATCCAAACTCCAAGTAGATTTTGCCCAAGTGCATATGTTAATTCTAAATTAACATATCCTTTACAATCAAACCTCCATTATATTTCCAAAATATAATCTTTAATTGTATTTACATAAAACATAATTAATTAGCCAATTCAATTAATAATTCCAAATCATTAATTGAGCCACTAATTATTTTAATTAATTCCAAATCAATTATAATCCATCAATCACAATTAATTCAAAATTAATTGCGATTTCATCTTCAAGGATATTCTGATAGGCTGAATCACCGCATAGTGTGACCCATAGGGCCTCATCGTATTAAGCAAGTCCTAGACTAGGCAACATGGAATTCCTAGACGGTTCCATTTGCAATATTAATACGCGAGGACGTTTGAGAGGTTTCTCAAAGCTAACTCTTTCGTTGCGAAGCCTGTTGCGCTCAACGCGGCGATGGTAACGTCCCTTCATCTGACTTGCTCGGATGTATCTAGGATCGATGAGGTGTCTATCGCAATAATACATCCACGGGCGTCTCAGGGAGTTGTTTGGTTAAGATACACCATCATAATATATCATTTGCACTGGCCAGTGACTTTACCAACACAACTATGCAGACTACGAGCAGTGCTCTCCTGTGCTACACTTGAGAGATGAATCCTTCACAGAATCACTTATCACCCGCATTTGTATTTAGCCATAATCCTGGATCGTGTCTTAGGTCAACTGCTTATTCAGAGCTGACATCGAAGGGTCCACCAAGGATATGGAGCAACAAATGTGATGATAAAGTCCTGTAAGTGCAAAGGACGAATGGAATCACTTCGACAATTCACCGGTTCCCATAGACACGTCGGTGTAGAGTATACATCGATGGGAGTGTCCAGTGGGTACTTCCATTGTTCGATAAAGCTTCTTCGAACAACTATGCGCAGTTATGGGAACGTTCCTTGATTGTCCAACAATCCGTTCCGTGGCCGTGGGATCGGCTCACACTTGCTCCAACAAGTATAACCTCCACGCATACTAGTCTTGTCAGGTTCATTCAGACCCCCACATCCGAGATCTACCACGACTATGGAGAGTTTGGGATAGATGATAACTCACATAGCTCCCACTAACTGTGTGATCGGTCATCTATCCGAGGAGACATGTTCAGTATCAATACAGACAGCAATATAGATATGACATGCTGCAGCCTGGTGTAATATAAATATGAAAGCGATACTCAACAGTAAAATGAAACAAACATATATTATATTACGTTGACCTGTGTAATAGTACATATATGTCCTCTGCAAGGGCACCTTGCCCTTAGTAAGGACTTTCTCTAGGACATATACACTATCAGGCATAACTACAAAATTGGTGTATACAGAAGCTTCACCAATCTTGACCAACACATTTTTCACAACGCCTTCGGGTCTCATAAAGGATCCATCCAACAGTTGCACAATAGCCCTATGCTCAGATAGTTTTCCAAGGCTACTCTTTTCAAACACATTCAAAGGGAGTATGTTTGAGTAGGATCCCGTGTCTAGTGTGGCACGGACATCTTCAAGCTCACCAATCCCTACCTTAACATCGAAACTTTTAGGGAGTGGCTCGGGATCCTCTTGCTCCTCGTCACTTCCGTCAGAACCAAGGACCTTCTCTTCTTCCTTAGCCTGTAGAAGTTCTTCCTTCTTGCAACACTCGCACTTAGCAACCTTCTTGATGGTGATTTCGTCAGTTAGATCACCAGCTAACGTAATGGAATTCGACTTCTCAGTGTTGCTAGGCAGCTTGCCTTACTCCCTACTTGCTCCTCGGTCGATCAACTCTTGCATCTTTTGACGGGCAAGCCTAGTGCTTTCTTCCAACCTATCAAGCCTTGCCCTAGTCTTCTCAGAATCTTCTTCATAACGTTTGAGAAAACTTTGGGTGTGATCAACCATCTTTTGCAAGTTCTCCATCAGTTGAGCCGACTTCGACTTCGGTGGCTCTTTCGGAGCGGGGTTTTTGCATTGATCATTACCATAGTTTAGCCTACTACGGTCTTGGTTAGGTCCATAAGTTTGGTTAGCCGGTGCATATCCTTGATTGTTTCGGAATCCTCTTCTCCAAAATCCGCCTCGAGGATTCCTACCAACTTGTCCGTAGCTAACTTCTTGAGTACCAAACTCCGTACCAAAGGCTTCCTCTTCGCCTCCTCGAGCCCAGTTGCCATCATCATACGTAAGCTCCGATCTACACATATGATCCCCATGCCCATAGTTCTTGCATATTCGGCGTACTTCGTTCGAAACAGTTGTTTCGGTGGTACTCTTGAGGACTTGTTTCCCCCATTCCCCCTGTACATATGGGCTTCTTGAGTCGGTGGAGCTTCAGGTCCACGTCTCCTAACCATTGCTCTTGGGTCCTTGAACTACGAACCCTTAGCAAGCCTTTCGCAAACTGCCAGACGGCTTCTGCGGTTTCCTCCCAAATATTGCCTCGGCATTGGAAGTCCACCACTTGTTGGTTCTCGAAGGTTAGTCCATTGTAGAAGTGTTGGACTAGGTCAGAAAGTTCAAAACCATTGTGAGGGCACTTGTTCGTGAGATCTTGGAACCTCTCAAACGCGGTGTAGATGGTCTCATCATAGTCCTGCTTGAATCCAGTGATTTGCGCCTTTAGCGCGGTAGTCAAGGTGTGAGGGAAGTATTTCTCCATGAAAGCTGAAAAAACCTTCTCCCAAGTGTCCAGCGAGCCTGCTGGTAGAGAACTCAACCATGACTTGGCTCTGTCGCCAAGTCCCATAGAGAAAACCTTCATCCTCAACTCATCCGTTGTTATTTCAGCTCCGGGTCGTGGGAGTTGGTTGATGAAATCATCGATATCGTGCAAGTACCCCATCACATCTTCCCTTGATAAGCCATAGAACCTCGGAAATTGTTGGAATGCGTGGTTCTTGATTTCCAGATCTCGAGTTGCAGACGAAAGAACAATCGTCGGTCCCCTCATACGATCGTTGGTGGTTTGAACCCATGCTTTCAGTGGTCTAGCTTCTGCCATTCTGTCGATTTCCTTGAAAAGACTGTGTAGAGATTCAGAGAAATCGGTATCCTCTATTTCCTCTAGTGCACGCCTTTGAAGTAGTCGCCTTCTTTGGTGGTAGACTCTGTCCATCTCAGCAATTGAATCAGCAAGCGGTGTTCCCCTAGATCGTGTATGTGGCATACACTATATGTAACAGACTAGGAAAGCAGTATCAGACAGAGATCAAAAAGGAAAACTAAAACTAGTAGAATTAGGAATTGAATGCTGAAAATATAAACAAATTAAACAGAAAAAAGGAGTATAGTCCCCTGCAACGGCGCCAATTTGATGAACGCGGGTTTGTCGGGTCCCGGTTCAGCAAATAAATTTGTTATTTAGCCAAAGGCAATCCACAACTACAACGAAAACCGTAGTGTAGCAGTAGAATGACCTCGAGTGTCGTTCTCTCAGGACTATAACTAGCTTTATCTATTTAACAAGAGAATATAAAAACAGCAGACGTAAATGAAAAGGTTTTTCTAACAGATAATGGAGATTGGTGATAGTATGATCCTTCAAAGCATAACGGGTCAATAATCATGCGTAAATTCCTCGGTCTTGCATGGAGATCTTTGATCAATCTAATGTCCTGTTGCAATTATTAAGCACTACGAAGATAATGATACTGACAAGTCAATCTCTATTGTCCTATTGTGTTCCGTAATTATTCAACACTACGAAGATATACATGCGCAAAGGTCGACGAGGGTCCAATTGTGCATAATAATTAATACAACATACGAGAATTTAGGCTGAGCCTGATCAACGAAATAAAGCAATAACACGGAGTATAATGCGCGATATAGCCATTACCATGATTATCTCCCCTTCGCTAAGAATTCACATACTACCACCAACGATAAGTTTAGCTACTCATAATAGGCATGCAATCAACAGAAATCATAGAAGAAAACATGCTGAAAGATATATAAAAATAAGTAGAATAAACTGTAAGATACAATGTTACCGAAGGTTGTCAATCTCCGAAGAATTGCGATCCTACAAGCTCCAATCTGCTATGAGAAAGTCTCCTAAGCTACGAACCCCCAGAACAGGCTCTGGGAAGTCCCTACCTAATACTACAGAGAAAGGTGAGAGAATAGGTCTGGAAAAGTATGAATTTCGGAGAAAACTGAGCAACTATATATAGGCTACGAAAAAGTGTGGGGCGAACCGGGCGGTTCGCCCGGGAGTATTTTTTGCGGAATTCCGCGTTTTCGACGCATTTTTGGATTTCTTCCCCTTTTCGGACACGGTTTCTGACTTCTAGTGGCCTTCTATCCTCCAGATTCGACCCCTAAACTCCAAATCCTATTCGGAAACCTTCAGATACTCCAAATAGGCTTCTGGAACACCAATTCCTTGTCAACTTCAATATAATTGCCCGGAAATCCTCGATTTTCAACCAAAACCTGTAAAATAAAATCTAAAGGGAAACGTGATACTATTCTTATAAAATGCACTAAAATATAGCTAAATTAACATAGAGGATAGCTAAAATAGGTGAAAAAGACTCAAATGAATGTGTAAAATACACATTCATCAATGTAACGGTTAATATTACAAAGAGAAAGCATGTTCTGACGGTTCGTGTTAGTGGACCACTACCCATTTAATGCAAAGGCTCCACTAACTCAATGAATCTCTGTTTTACCCTTGCTGAGAACTCAAAACCATTGAGCTTCTCACATAACAGAGATACTATATAAATTAAGAGTTAGAGAACGACAAAATTCTTTAACTCACATTTCCTTTTTCAGCAAAAATTCCCTAGCCTGTGCTTTGAATTACTGTACCTCCGGTCAAAAACAAAAGTCTCTTTTTCGTACTCTCTCAAGCCTTCATACTATATAAGAGATGGCTCCCAAGAGACAATCATCTAAGAACACCAAGTCATGAAAGGCAGACAGTGCTGGAAAAAGCACTGCTCCTACCCCGGTGACTATTCCAGTGAAAAACACAGTGAAAATTGTGTTGAAAAATGACCGTATAACTGAGAGACCCATGATCCCTGCATATCTCGACACTGCGAAGTGTGAGCAGATGATGCAATGGGGCGGATTTGCCAAAGAGAAGTATATCAGATACTTCTATGAACAGGAACTTGATGAAGAAAATCTTGAGGCGTTGAATTACATAAATCAACAAGGCCTACTGTTCTTCATCACTGGTCGCACTAAGAAAGTGAGCATGCTGGACACTATGGAATTCTACAACAATGCAGAAATCCAAACCCTTACTGATGAACAAGGAATCACTGAAAAAGTGATTTCTACAACAGTTCAAGGGAACATGTTAATGGACATCTAATATTGGATAATTAACTTGTTTGCTCTTGATTGTACAGACTTCAGCCACGGAGACAAACAATGAAATTTGGCACTTTGACAGTGGTTGTGGAAAGCACATGATGGGCAATAAGAAAAACCTTATAAACTATAGACGGTGGTCCAAAAGGTCCAACAATAAGGTTTGCTGGTGGAGGCTTTGGTTCTACTAAAGGTTATAGTGACGTGAAGTTAGGATGCATTACCATTTGTGGGAGTTCTTTATGTCAAAAATCTTAAGTTTAACCTTTTCAGCATGAGTCAATTCGCTAACAAAGGTTACTTCATCAAAATCAAAAGTGATGAATGTAAACTTATTGACTTTGAGACGAAAAAGGTTATCATGGTTGCTAGAAGATCAGGAGGTTTATATACCGTAGATTAGTCTTCAGCAATCGTTGAAAAATGCCTTATCTCACATCATGATTGCCTTGCTGAAAAAGCATGGTTATGGCATAAACGAACAAGTCATCTAAACTTCAAGACGCTGAATAAGCTGTCTAAAAAGGCACTTGTAGTTGGATTACCTAAGGTTACTTTTAAGAAGGATGGTGTAAGAAAATATGGTCAGAGTTACCCCTAGGGTACGCAGCGGAATTTTAAAAATTTTCTTAGCATATAGGTTAATTGATTATGCATATGTCGTATATATATAAACACGTCAATTAGAAGACTAACCTTACTTCCAAAGCAGCTTCCAAGTCTTTGTAATATTCCGGTGTATCTTCTCCTTCGTCGAAGTCGAAGATATCTACAATACTCTGTATATCTGCAAGACAATAAGAGTTGGTTTCCAGATCCTAGAACCTCAACCTTGGTATCCACGGATGAACAGCCTATCGGAAGAATGCTAGGATATTCTTTGTGTGACCAGAAGACGGGGCGGCAATTCCCTCCGGTGGTGGTGCGCGCGCGTGAGGCTAAGGGAGGAGGGGAGAGTTTTATTTTCTCTAAGAAAACTAGGTAGAATAATTGTGTCTGAAGTTGTGTATAAAACTCTCTCTAATACTATATATAGTAGTCTATAGAAGCCTAAAGCATAAGCAATTAGACTTCGTAAAGGAATAAGAATCTAATTCTTATCGCACAAGGAAACCAATATCAAGTCTAGATTCATTCCCAATCAAATTAAAACTCAATCAGGAAAATCTAACTTATCCCTTGGACTTCTAATAGAGGAAGGGGTCGAACTCCTTCCCCTACCAAGCCACGCGCGCGCGCGCGCCTTGTCCTACGGGACGTGGGTCCCAATTTTGGGACCCACTTATATTTCTAAGGCAATCCAAACTCCAAGTAGATTTTGCCCAAGTGCATATGTTAATTCTAAATTAACATATCCTTTATAATCAAACCTCCATTATATTTCCAAAATATAATCTTTAATTGTATTTACATAAAATACAATTAATTAGCCAATTCAATTAATAATTCCAAATCATTAATTGAGCCACCAAATATTATAATTAATTCCAAGTCAATTATAATCCATCAATCACAATTAATTCCAAATTAATTGCGATTCCATCTTCAAGGATATTCTGATAGACTGAATCACCACATAGTGTGACCCATAGGGCCTCACCGTATTAAGCAAGTCCTAGACAAGGCAACATGGAATTCCTAGACGGTTCCATTTTCAATATTAATACGTGAGGACGTTTGAGAGGTTTCTCAAAGCTAACCCGTTCGTTGCGAAGCCTGTTGCGCTGAACGCGGCGATGGTAACGTCCCTTCATCTGACTTGCTCGAATGTATCTAGGATCGATGAAGTGTCTATCCTAACAATACATCCACGGGCGTCTCAGTACTTATGACCATCATAATATATCATTTGCACTGGCCAGTGACTTTACCAACACAACTATGCATACTATGAGCAGTGCTCTCCTGTGCTACACTTGAGAGATGAATCCTTCACAGAATCACTTATCACCCCCATTTGTATTTAGCCATAATCCTGGATCGTGTCTAAGGTCAGCTGCTTATTCAGAGCTGACATCGACGAGTCCACCAAGGATATGGGGCAACAAATGTGATGATAAAGTCCTGTAAGTGCAAATGACGAATGGCATCACTTCGACAACTCACCGGTTCCCATAGACACGTCGGTGTAGAGTATACATCGATGGGAGTGTCCGGTGGGTATTTCCGTTGTTCGATAAAACTTCTTCGAACAACTATGTGCAGTTATGGGAACGTTCCTTGATTGTCCAACAATCCGTTCCGTGGCCGTGGGATCGGCTCACACTTGCTCCAACAAGTATAACCTCCACGCATACTAGTCTTGTCAGGTTCATTCAGACCCCCACATCCGAGATGTACCACGACTAGGGAGAGTTTGGGATAGATGATAACTCACATAGCTCCCACAAACTGTGTGATCGGTCATCTATCCGAGGGGACATGTTTAATATCAATAAAGACAGCAATAAAGATATGACATGCTGTAGGGTGGTGTAATATAAATATGAAAGCGATACTCAACAGTAAAAAGCAACAAACATATATTATATTACGTTGACCTGTGTAATAGTACATATATGTCCTCTATAAGGGCACCATGCCCTTAGTAAGGACTGTCTCTAGGACATATACACTATCAATCTCCCACTTGGACTAGAGCCAGTCACCTTTATGCCTAATGCCCATATTAGCATAATGTCTTAAGTGGACTTCCACTGATAAGACCTTAGTGAAAGGATCTGCCACGTTGTCCGTGGTAGAGACACGTTCTATACTAACTTCTCCTCTATCTATAATCTCACGTATAACGTGATATTTTCTAAGTACATGTTTGTTCTTGTTTGTAGATCTAGGCTCCCTAGCTTGAGCGACGGCGCCTGTATTGTCACAATAAATCGTTATTGGACTGGGAGCAGGAACAACCCTCAATTCCTTCAAGAACTCTATAATCCAGACAGCTTCTTTCGATGCTTCTGATGCAGCAATGTACTCGGCCTCTGTGGATGAGTCAGCAACCGTGGCTTGCTTAGAGCTCTTCCAACAGACAGCTCCTCCGTTCAATTTGAATACATATCATGTCTGTGACTTAAAGTCATCAGGATCTGATTCAAATCCAGCGTCGACATACCCAGACATCTTTAATTCTGGTTCTCCACCAAACACCAAGAACATCTCCTTAGTCCGTCTAAGGTACTTAAGAATGTTCTTCACAGCAGTCCAGTGAGGTACTCCTGGATTCTGTTGGTGTCGACAAGTGACACTAAGCGCATATGCCACATCGGGCCTTGTGCAATTCATTGCATACATTATAGACCCTACTGCTGAAGCATAGGGAACACGACTCATTGCATTTCGTTCTTCATCAGTTTTACGACCATCCTTAACTGATAAGACAATCCCATGCCTAGCTGGGAGAAAGCCTCTCTTTGAGTCGTCCATCTTATAACACTTCAATATTTTGTCGATGTAGGTGGACTGTGTCATTCCCAACATCCTCTTGGATCTATCTCTAAAGATCTTGATCCCTAGGATGTAGTTCGCTTCACCCAAGTCCTTCATCGAGAAGGTACTTGATAACCAAACTTTAGTCTCTTCTAGCATAGAGACATTGTTTCCCATGATCAAAATGTCATCTACATAAATGATCATGAAAACAACTCTTTTGTCGCTGTGTCTCGCATAGACACATGGATCTTCCTTGCTTCTGATGAAGTCAAACGATTTGACAGCTTCATCAAAGCGGATATTCCAGCTCCTTGACGCTTGCTTTAGCCCATAGATGGATCTTTGTAATTTGCATACAGCAGTTGGTCTGGTTTTATTAATAAAACCTTCCGGCTGTACCATATAGACCTCTTCCTCAAGGTTGCCATTGAGGAAGGCAGTCTTTACATCCATTTGCCAGATTTCATAATCATAGTAGGCAGCTATCGCAAGTAGAATTCGAATGGACTTCAATTTTGCTACTGGTGAAAAGGTTTCATCATAATCGATGCCATACCTTTGCGTGTAGCCTTTTCCCACAAGCCTAGCTTTGTGCGTTTGTACCTTGCCATCGGAATCTGCCTTTCGTTTAAAGACCCATTTGCACCCAATTGGTCTAACCCCTTGGGGCAAGTCTACCAAGTTCCAAACTTGGTTCTGGTACATTGAATCCATTTCTAATTCCATGGCCTCTTGCCATTTGTCTGAGTCAAAATCAATTATTGCCTCTTTGTAGGTCTCAGGATCTTCCCGATCTGATAAACCGACATCAAGTTCACTGATGTCTTCTATCATAAGGCTTTGTTTCTGAGGTCCTCTAAGGATCCTCTTCGACCTACGGAGCTCGACTTGTTCTGGTGCTTTTCTTTTCTGGCTTCGTGTAACACGAACATTATCAGTGGGTACTGATGCAGCTGGTCGTTGGGTGCGACCCTGTTCTCTTGCGGGAGGCTGCTCTTGTGCAACTTGTTGCACAGGTTGGTTGACAACGGGTTCTATTGGTGTGGTTTCAATTGTTGATCTAATCACAGGACTCCCACTGACTATGACATGCCTAGCAAGTGTCATATCATCACCCTTGTCTGCTTCAAAAGCTCCCACTGAACTTGAGTCCAAATCATAAGATTTAGAGACCTCATGTTCGCGCATGTCAAAGTCTTGAATTTCTTCAAGTTCTATCATATCATCTATCCTCTCTTCTTCGAGGTATTCAGCTTCTAAGAACTCCACGTTTCTAGACACGATCACCTTGTGATCTTCAGCATGATAGAATTCATAGCCTCTCATCTGACGAGGATAGCCTATGAAACATACTTTGACACCCTTGGCATCTAACTTATCAGTGAGCATCAGCTTGACTATCGCAGGACAACCCCAAGGTCTAAGATAGCCTAGTGAAGGCTTCTTTCCCTTCCATAACTCATAAGGAGTTTTCTCCACTGATTTAGATGGTACACGGTTCAGAATGTAGATTGCAGTTTGTAGTGCATATCCCCACAGATACTTTGTAAGACTTGAGAATCCGATCATTGATCTTACCATGTCTAACAGGGTTCGATTCCTCCTCTTAGACACACCGTTTAACTGTGGTGTTCCAGGAGGAGTCCATTGCGATTGAACCCCATTTTCCTTCAAGTAATCGATAAATTCTTCACTAAGGTATTCACCTCCTCGATCTGATCGAAGAGTGACTATCCTTAGGTTCAATTCATTCTCGACCTCATTCCTAAACTCCTTGAATTTCCCAAAGGTCTCGGATTTATTCTTCATACGATAAATATATCCATACCTTGATAAATCGTCAGTAAAGGTAATGAAGTAAGGATAATCCCCACGCGCATGGACTTTAAACGGTCCACATACATCGGTATGTATGAGCTCTAAGCAGCGAGTGGCACGAACACCTTGTCGAACAAAAGGTTTGTTCGTCATCTTACCCTTAACACAAGATTCAGATGTACCATATGATTCAAAATCAAATGGTTCTAAGTAGTCCAACTTCCTTAGTCTTTGAATCCGTGTTTCATTGATATGGCCTAGCCGACAATACCATAGATAAGATGGATTATTCTTCGTACTTGAAGACGGTTGTTTGTTATGTATTTGAAATAAAGGTAGACTACTTTGCAAAATATATAAACCATTCACCAAGCGAGCTTTTCCATAATACTGATCATTTAATGAAAAATAACAAGTATTATTCGCAAATCGAAAGGAAAAAACCCATATTGTCTAACAATGGAATGGAAATAATATTTCTGACAATGGATGAAACAAAATAAACATTATCAAGTTCTAAACATTGTCCCGAAGGTAAATCTATCTTGCTGCGTCCAACGCGTTTGGCTTCAACTGGATTGTCGTTCCCAACATGCAAGTCGATTTCACCTTGCTTGACTAGCCTGTGATCAATTAGCCCCTGCACATTATTACAAATGTGTGAGCCACAGGCTGTATCTAATACCCAACCATTGGAGTCAAAAGTAGTCATGTTCATTTCAATAACAAACATACCTGAGCCAGAAGCCGGTGACTTCTCAGCCTGTTCTGCCCTAAGCTTAGGGAAATCTTTCTTCCAGTGGCCCTTGAGCTTGCAATAGAGACAAATCTCGATCCTAAGTCGAAATTCGGTCATCCTACGATAGCGCCCATTCCTGCCACCCCTCTTCCTTTTGGGTCTACGATTGACCCTTGGGAATCTGTTGGCAATGGGTCTCTCAGCAATCAACTCTGTTGCTACCCCAACATTGGGGTTGTGAATAGATTGCAACAATCTCTGCACGATCAAGATAATGGAAGCCTTAGCTTCTAGCTCTAAGCCATATCCAACAAGTTGTAAGAGAAAGTCAATCAATGACTTAACTTGTTCAGGCGACAGCTCTTCTGTCCCAAGCCTTTTGATAAGCATGATCTTGATAGCTTCGAACCCTTCACACATCCTTGGAGCATCCAAGAATGAGGAGAGATATTTTACAATCTCATATGGTTCCTTATCTCGACATGGTCCAACCATATTGTCAGACATAGCATTCAGCAACAAGTTCTTCACAAACTCGGCCCTTTCCACTTCCAATTCATAATAGCAATCATAGGTTGCCGTAGTGAATTCAGTGGGAGGTGGAGGGATAGGTTCGTCCAATACGTACTCAACCTCATTGTACCATAGCACCTTTCGTACCTCATGGATCCAATCCACGTAGTTTGGTCCTGTTAGCTTTTGCAACTCCAAGTTGGCAACAAGCTCGGAGGACGGTATCGCCATATCTAATATCCTAAGGAGAAATAATATAGAACGAAAACAATAAATCAACTATTGAAATATTATTTCTAAATACACAGTCAACATAACTAAACAACAAGGTCCTTTAGCTGTTTAGCTCCCACTATTTTCACATATGCTTGCCCCCACAAAAAACATACGGGTAATGTCCAACAAGTTACCGTAGTGGCCAAGATCCAAATCCATATTATGTTATACTCCAACGGGGGCTGGTCGCATAGCATAATATGACCGGTAGGACTAGTATGACTATCCAATTGCGTCATGCAACTCTTGGTTGTTAAATCTAATTTAACCCGATGCCCTACATATTGTACCTATCGAGGTCGCTAGATACAATATGCAATAAGTCATAACCATAGGCTTACTCTAATCTGACGATCACTGCGAGTCTGTAAGACGAGGTCGCCAATACAAGAAAACGCAATGAATGTTCAGAATTAAAGCACTCTATGGAAAGCATCTCAGAAATACATACATATATATATTTCTGTACTTATATTGGTTGGGGCTTGTAGCTTGAGGGTTGTTATCAGTCATCTACAAACAAATAAGGGCGCCGCCTACCCATCATGCATGAACGGTCTACACGTAATGGATGCCGCCTATCCATTCTAGTTCTAAACGCGGTCAAGCACATAATGGGTGCCGCCTACCCATACATAAATATGCGGTCCGACATATAAGAGGGCGCCGCCTACCCTCGCATGCATAGCGGTCGAACGGAATGTAAAAACATGGTATTTAAACATGCATTGTCAAACAATAGCATATTGAGCATATGAAACAAGTAGTAGCCTATGTGGATGACAAATGACTTTATAATTTCATTATGAAAATTATAATCCCATACTTATAATCTCTATGAAATAATTGAAAATTTGGACTAGATTGAATATTCGAAAATTCTATTGACCAAGTAGCAATTTTCAAAAACCCGAAGGACTTAATTGTAATTTTTTAAAACTTTAGAGGTGTTAAATCTAAAATTCAAAAGTAGAAGAACTAATTTGCAATAAACAATAAATTGATAAATTGCAAATAAGCCCTTTAACTTTATACTAATTAAATTTAACGCCTCTCGTTTAAAACAATTACAATTAAAATCATATTTATATTCCAAATATAAAATGCAATCCTCTAAACTTTCAAAATTCGATTTTGGGTCCAACCCGAAAATATATATATATATATATATATATATATATATATATATATATATATATATATATATATATATATATATATATATATATATATATATATATATATATATATATATATATATATATATATATATATATATATATATATATTTTTTTTTTTTTTTTTCTTGAATACGTGGGACGGGACGTCCCCCCGGTGCCCGCGGCCTCAGGCGCCCGGCGCCCGCGGCACGAGGGTACCGGGCGCCGTGGGTGCAGGCGCCCGGCGCCCGCGTCCGCAGGCGCTGCCCGCGGCACGGCGCCTGCGGTGCCGCAGGCGCCCGGGCGCCTGCTGCACGCAGGGGCTGGGCTAAATTTATTTTAATATTTTAAAATAAATTCTAAATTTATATAAAAAATAAAACATTTGAAAATTGAATTTATCATAGAATCAATTGCATCCACATATCTACAAAATCATACAATATATATACGTATATACGTAATCAATTAACCGAGCTCCGATACCACTGTAAGAAAATATGGTCAGAGTTACCCCTAGGGTACGCAGCGGAATTTTAAAAATTTTCTTAACATACAGGTTAATTGATTATGCATATGTCGTATATATATAAACACGTCAATTAGAAGGCTAACCTTACTTCCAAAGCAGCTTCCAAGTCTTCGTAGTATTCCGGTGTATCTTCTCCTTCGTCGAAGTCGAAGATATCTACAATACTCTGTATATCTGCAAGACAATAATAGTTAGTTTCCAGCTCCTAGAACCTCAACCTTGGTATCCACGGATGAACAGCCTATCGGAAGAATGGTAGGATATTCTTTGTGTGACCAAGAAGACGGGGCGGCAATTCTCTCCGGTGGTGGTGCGTGCGCGTGAGGCTAAGGGAGGAGAGGAGAGTTTTATTTTCTCTATGAAAACTGGGTAGAATAACTGTGTCTGAAATTGTGTATAAAACTCTCTCTAATAGTCAACTATATATAGTAGTCTATAGAAGCCTAAAGCATAAGCAATTAGACTTCGCTAACTTATCCCTTGGACTTCTAATAGAGGAAGGGGTCGAACTCCTTCCCCAACCCAGCCACGCGCGCGCGAGCGCGCCTTGTCCTACGGGACGTGGGTCCCTATTTTGGGACCCACTTATATTTCTAAGGCAATCCAAACTCCAAGTAGATTTTGCCCAAGTGCATATGTTAATTCTAAATTATCATATCCTTTATAATCAAACCTCCATTATATTTCCAAAATATAATCTTTAATTGTATTTACATAAAATACAATTAATTAGCCAATTCAATTAATAATTCCAAATCATTAATTGAGCCACCAAATATTATAATTAATTCCAAATCAATTATAATCCATCAATCACAATTAATTCCAAATTAATTGCGATTCCATCTTCTAGGATATTCTGATAGACTGAATCACCACATAGTGTGACCCATAGGGCCTCACCGTATTAAGCAAGTCCTAGACAAGGCAACATGGAATTCCTAGACGGTTCCATTTGCAATATTAATACGTGAGGACGTTTGAGAGGTTTCTCAAAGCTAACCCTTTCATTGCGAAGCCTGTTGCGCTCAACGCAGCGATGGTAACGTCCCTTCATCTAACTTGCTCGAATGTATCTAGGATCGATGAAATCCCAATAATGCATCCACGGGTGTCTCAGGGAGTTGCTTGGTTAAGATATACTTATGACCATCATAATATATCATTTGCACTGGCCAGTGACTTTACCAACACAACTATGCAGACTATGAGCAGTGCTCTCCTGTGCTACACTTGAGAGATGAATCCTTCACAGAATCACTTATCACCCCCATTTGTATTTAGCCATAATCCTGGATCGTGTCTTAGGTCAGCTGCTTATTCAGAGCTGACATCGACGGGTCCACCAAGGATATGGGGCAACAAATGTGATGATAAAGTCCTGTAAGTGCAAAGGACGAATGGCATCACTTCGACAACTCACCGGTTCCCATAGACACGTCGGTGTAGAGTATACATCGATGGTAGTGTCCGGTGGGTACTTCCGTTGTTCGATAAAGCTTCTTCAAACAACTATGCGCAGTTATGGGAACGTTCCTTGATTGTCCAACAATCCGTTCCGTGGCCGTGGGATCGGCTCACACTTGCTCCAACAAGTATAACCTCCACGAATACTAGTCTTGTCAGGTTCATTCAGACCCCCACATCCGAGATGTACCACGACTAGGGAGAGTTTTGGATAGATGATAACTCACATAGCTCCCACTAACTGTGTGATCGGTCATCTATCCGACGGGACATGTTTAATATCAATACAGACAACAATAAAGATATGACATGCTGCAGCCTGGTGTAATATAAATATGAAAGCGATACTCAACAGTAAAAAGCAACAAACATATATTATACTACGTTGACTTGTGTAATAGTACATATATGTCCTCTATAAGGGCACCATGCCCTTAGTAAGGACTGTCTCTAGGACATATACACTATCAGTTTGCACTGCATGTCAGCAAGGAAATAAAACCAAAATATATTTCAAGAACAAGGCAGTACTGTCAAATAAAAAACCTTTAAAACTCTTGCACATGGACTTGTTTGAATCTTCTTCAACAAGCTATGCTGACAAGATGTATGGTCTGGTGGTGATAGATGACTATTCATGATTCACTTGGGTATTGTTTATTATATGTACTATTACACAGATCAACGTAATATAATATATGTTTGTTGTTTTACTATTGAGTATCGCTTTCATATTTATATTACACCAGGCATGCAGCATGTCATATCTATATTCCTGTCTGTATTGATATTAAACATGCCCCCTCGGATAGATGACTGATCACACAGATAGTGGGAGCTATGTGAGTTATCATCTATCCCAAACTCTCCCTAGTCGAGGTTCATCTCGGATGTAGGGGTCTGAATGAACCAGATGAGACTAGTATGCGTGGAGGTTATACTTGTTGGAGTAAATGTGAGCCGATCCCACGGCCACGAAGCGGATTGTTGGACAATCGAGAAACGTTCCCATAACAGACGGCCCGGTCGAAAATATATATATATTTTAATATTATTTTTTTTTTGAAAAATATAAATTCTAAATTTATATAAAAAACAAAACCTTTGAAAATCGAATTTATCATAGAATCAATTGCATCCACATATCTACAAAATCATACAATATATATACGTATATACGTAATCAATTAACCGAGCTCCGATACCACTGTATGAAAATATGGTCAGAGTTACCCCTAGGGTACGCAGCGGAATTTTAAAATTTTTTTTAACATACACGTTAATTGATTATGCATATGTCGTATATATATAATCACGTCAATTAGAAGACTAACCTTACTTCCAAAGCAGCTTCCAAGTCTTCGTAGTATTCCGGTGTATCTTCTCCTTCGTCGAAGTCGAAGATATCTACAATACTCTGTATATCTGCAAGACAATAAGAATTAGTTTCCAGCTCCTAGAACCTCAACCTTGGTATCCATGGATGAACATCCTATCGGAACAATGCTAGGATATTATTTGTGTGACCAAGAAGACGGGGCGGCAATTCCCTCCGGTGGTGGTGCGCGCGCGTGAGGCTAAGGGAGCAGGGGAGAGTTTTATTTTCTCTAAGAAAACTGGGTAGAATAACTGTGTCTGAAATTGTGTATAAAACTCTCTCTAATAGTCTACTATATATAGTAGTCTATAGAATCCTAAAGCATAATCAATTAGACTTCGTAAAGGAATAAGAATCTAATTCTTATCGCACAAGGAAACCAATATCAAGTCCAGATTCATTCCCAATCAAATTAAAACTCAATCAGGAAAATCTAATTTATCCCTTGGACTTCTAATAGAGGAAGGGGTCGAACTCCTTCCCCTACCCAGCAACGCGCGCGCGCCTTGTCCTACGGGACGTGGGTCCCAATTTTGGGACCCACTTATATTTCTAAGGCAATCCAAACTCCAAGTAGATTTTGCCCAAGTGCATATGTTAATTCTAAATTATCATATCCTTTATAATCAAACCTCCATTATATTTCCAAAATATAATCTTTAATTGTATTTACATAAAATACAATTAATTAGTCAATTCAATTAATAATTCCAAATCATTAATTGAGCCACCAAATATTATAATTAATTCCAAATCAATTATAATCCATCAATCACAATTAATTCCAAATTAATTGCGATTCCATCTTCAAGGATATTCTGATAGACTGAATCACCACATAGTGTGACCCATAGGGCCTCACCGTATTAAGCAAGTCCTAGACAAGGCAACAAGGAATTCCTAGACGGTTCCATTTGCAATATTAATACGTGAGGACGTTTGAGAGGTTTCTCAAAGCTAACCCTTTTGTTGCGAAGCCTGTTGCGCTCAACGCGGCGATGGTAACGTCCCTTCATCTGACTTGCTCGAATGTATCTAGGATCGATGAAGTGTCTATCCCAATAATTCATCCAGAGACGTCTCAGGGAGTCGCTTGGTTAAGATATACTTATGACCATTATAATATATCATTTGCACTGGCCAGTGACTTTACCAACACAACTATGCAGACTATGAGCAGTGCTCTCCTGTGCTACACTTGAGAGATGAATCCTTCACAGAATCACTTATCACCCCCATTTGTATTTAGCCATAATCCTGGATCGTGACTTAGGTCAGCTGCTTATTCAGAGCTGACATCGACGGGTCCACCAAGGATATGGGGCAACAAATGTGATGATAAAGTCCTGTAAGTGCAAAGGACGAATGCATCACTTCGACAACTCACCGGTTCCCATAGACACGTCGGTGTAGAGTATACATCGATGAGAGTGTCCGGTGGGTACTTCCGTTGTTCGATAAAGCTTCTTCGAACAACTATGCGCAGTTATGGGAACGTTCCTTGATTGTCCAAAAATCCGTTCCGTGGCCGTGGGATCGACTCACACTTGCTCCAACAAGTATAACCTCCACGCATACTAGTCTTGTCAGGTTCATTCAGACCCCCACATCCGAGATGTACCACGACTAGGGAGAGTTTGGGATAGATGATAACTCACATAGCTCCCACTAACTGTGTGATCGGTCATCTATCCGAGGGGACATGTTTAATATCAATACAGACAACAATAAAGATTTGACATGCTGCAGCCTGGTGTAATATAAATATGAAAGCGATACTCAACAGTAAAAAGCAACAAACATATATTATACTACGTTGACCTGTGTAATAGTACATATATGTCCTCTATAAGGGCACCATGCCCTTAGTAAGGACTGTCTCTAGGACATATACACTATCAGTTTGCACTGCATGTCTGCAAGGAAATCAAACCAAAACATATTTCAAGAACAAGGCAGTACTGTCAAATAAAAAACCTTTAAAACTCTTGCACATGGACTTTTTTGAATCTTCTTCAACAAGCTATGCTGACAAGATGTATGGTCTGGTGGTGGTAGATGACTATTCAAGATTCACTTGGGTAGTGTTTATCATATGTACTATTAAACAGGTCAACGTAATATAATATATGTTTGTTGTTTTACTATTGAGTATCGCTTTCATATTTATATTACACCAGGCATGCAGCATGTCATATCTATATTCCTGTCTGTATTGATATTAAACATGTCCCCTCGGATAGATGACTGATCACACAGATAGTGGGAGCTATGTGAGTTATCATCTATCCCAAACTCTCCCTAGTCGAGGTTCATCTCGGATGTAGGGGTCTGAATGAACCAGATGAGACTAGTATGCGTGGAGGTTATACTTGTTGGAGCAAATGTGAGCCGATCCCACGGCCACGGAGCAGATTGTTGGACAATCGAGAAACATTCCCATAACAGACGGCCCGGTCGAAAATATATATATATTTTAATATTTTTTTTTTTGAAAATATAAATTCTAAATTTATATAAAAAACAAAACCTTTGAAAATCGAATTTATCATAGAATCAATTGCATCCACATATCTACAAAATCATACAATATATATACGTATATACGTAATCAATTAACCGAGCTCCGATACCACTGTAAGAAAATATGGTCAGAGTTACCCCTAGGGTACGCAGCGGAATTTTAAAAATTTTCTTAACATACAGGTTAATTGATTATGCATATGTCGTATATATATAAAGACGTCAATTAGAAGACTAACCTTACTTCCAAAGCAGCTTCCAAGTCTTCGTAGTATTCCGGTGTATCTTCTCCTTCGTCGAAGTCGAAGATATCTACAATACTCTGTATATCTGCAAGACAATAAGAGTTAGTTTCCAGCTCCTAGAACCTCAACCTTGGTATCCACGGATGAACAGCCTATCGGAACAATGCTAGGATATTCTTTGTGTGACCAAGAAGACGGGGTGGCAATTCCCTCCGGTGGTGGTGCGCGCGCGTGAGGCTAAGGGAGGAGGGGAGAGTTTTATTTTCTCTAAGAAAACTGGGTAGAATAACTGTGTCTGAAATTGTGTATAAAACTCTCTCTAATAGTCTACTATATATAGTAGTCTATAGAATCCTAAAGCATAAGCAATTAGACTTCGTAAAGGAATAAGAATCTAATTCTTATCGCACAAGGAAACCAATATCAAGTCTAGATTCATTCCCAATCAAATTAAAACTCAATCAGGAAAATCTAATTTATCCCTTGGACTTCTAATAGAGGAAGGGGTCGAACTCCTTCCCCTACCCAGCAACGCGCGCGCGCCTTGTCCTACGGGACGTGGGTCCCAATTTTGGGACCCACTTATATTTCTAAGGCAATCCAAACTCCAAGTAGATTTTGCCCAAGTGCATATGTTAATTCTAAATTATCATATCCTTTATAATCAAACCTCCATTATATTTCCAAAATATAATCTTTAATTGTATTTACATAAAATACAATTAATTAGTCAATTCAATTAATAATTCCAAATCATTAATTGAGCCACCAAATATTATAATTAATTCCAAATCAATTATAATCCATCAATCACAATTAATTCCAAATTAATTACGATTCCATCTTCAAGGATATTCTGATAGACTGAATCACCACATAGTGTGACCCATAGGGCCTCACCGTATTAAGCAAGTCCTAGACAAGGCAACATGGAATTCCTAGACGGTTCCATTTGCCATATTAATACGTGAGGACGTTTGAGAGATTTCTCAAAGCTAACCCTTTCGTTGCGAAGCCTGTTGCGCTCAACGCGGCGATGGTAACGTCCCTTCATCTGACTTGCTCGAATGTATCTAGGATCGATGAAGTGTCTATCCCAATAATACATCCACGGACGTCTCAGGGAGTTGCTTGGTTAAGATATACTTATGACCATCATAATATATCATTTGCACTGGCCAGTGACTTTACCAACACAACTATGCAGACTATGAGCAGTGCTCTCCTGTGCTACACTTGAGAGATGAATCCTTCACAGAATCACTTATCACCCCCATTTGTATTTAGCCATAATCCTGGATCGTGTCTTAGGTCAGCTGCTTATTCAGAGCTGACATCGACGGGTCCACCAAGGATATGGGGCAACAAATGTGATGATAAAGTCCTGTAAGTGCAAAGGACGAATGCATCACTTCGACAACTCACCGGTTCCCATAGACACGTCGGTGTAGAGTATACATCGATGGGAGTGTCCGGTGGGTACTTCCGTTGTTCGATAAAGCTTCTTCGAACAACTATGCGCAGTTATGGGAACGTTCCTTGATTGTCCAACAATCCGTTCCGTGGCCGTGGGATCGACTCACACTTGCTCCAACAAGTATAACCTCCACGCATACTAGTCTTGTCAGGTTCATTCAGACCCCCACATCCGAGATGTACCACGACTAGGGAGAGTTTGGGATAGATGATAACTCACATAGCTCCCACTAACTCTGTGATCGGTCATCTATCCGAGGGGACATGTTTAATATCAATACAGACAGCAATAAAGATATGACATGCTGCAGCCTGGTGTAATATAAATATGAAAGCGATACTCAACAGTAAAAAGCAACAAACATATATTATACTACATTGACCTGTGTAATAGTAGATATATGTCCTCTATAAGGGCACCATGCCCTTAGTAAGGACTGTCTCTAGGACATATACACTATCAGTTTGCACTGCATGTCAGCAAGGAAATCAAACCAAAACATATTTCAAGAACAAGGCAGTACTGTCAAATAAAAAACCTTTAAAACTCTTGCACATGGACTTTTTTGAATCTTCTTCAACAAGCTATGCTGACAAGATGTATGGTCTGGTGGTGGTAGATGACTATTCAAGATTCACTTGGGTAGTGTTTATCATATGTACTATTACACAGGTCAACGTAATATAATATATGTTTGTTGTTTTACTATTGAGTATCGCTTTCATATTTATATTACACCAGGCATGCAGCATGTCATATCTCTATTCCTTTTTGTATTGATATTAAACATGCCCCTCGGATAGATGACCGATCACATAGATAGTGGGAGCTATGTTAGTTATCATCTATCCCAAACTCTCCCTAGTCGAGGTTCATCTCGGATGTAGGGATCTGAATGAACCAGATGAGACTAGTATGCGTGGAGGTTATACTTGTTGGAGCAAATGTGAGCCGATCCCACGGCCATGGAACGGATTGTTGGACAATCGAGAAATGTTCCCATAACTACGCATAGTTGTTCGAAGAATGATTATCGAACAATGGAAGTACCCACCGAACACTCCCATCGATGTATACTCTACACCGAAGTGTCTATGGGAACCGGTAAGTTGTCGAAGTGATGCCAGTCGTCCTTTGGACTTACAGGACTTTATCATCACATTTGTTGCCCCATATCCTTGGTGGACCCGTCGATGTCAGCTCTGAATAAGCAGTTGACCTAAGACACGATCCAGGATAATGGCTACATACAAATGGGGATGATAAGTGTTTCTGTGAAGGATTCATCTCTCATGTGTAGCACAGGAGAGTACTGCACGTAGTCTTCATAGTTGTGTTGGTAAAGTCACTGGCCAGTGCATCGATATATTATGATGGTCATAAGTATATCTTAGTAACTAAGCAACTCCCTGAGACGCCCGTGGATGTATTATTGGGATAGACACATCATCGATCCTAGATGCATTCGAGTCACTCAGATGAAGGGACGTTACCATCGCCGCGTTGAGCACAACAGACTTCGCAATGGAAGGGTTTGCTTTGAGAAACATCTCAAACGTCCTCATGTATTAATATTGCTAATGGAACCGTCTAGGAATTCCATTTTGCCTAGTCTAGGACTTGCTTAATACAATGAGGCCCTATGGGTCACACTATGTGGTGATTCAGCTTATCAGAATATCCTTAAAGATGGAATCGCAATTAATTTGGAATTAATTGTGATTGATGTATTATAATTGATTTGGAATTAATTATAATATTTTGTGGCTCAATTAATGATTTGAAATTATTAATTGAATTGGCTGATTAATGTTATTTTATGTAAATACAATTAAAGATTATATTTTAGAAATATAATAGAGGTTTGATTTGAAAGGATATGTTAATTTAGAATTAACATATGCACATGGGCAAAATCTACTTGGAGTTTGAATTGCCTTAGAACTATAAGTGGGTCCCAAAATTGGGACCCACCTATCTCCCTTAGGATAGGCACGCGCGCGCGCGAGCTTGATAGGGGAAGGAGTTCGACTCCTTCCTCTATTTGAAGTCCAAGGGATAAGTTAGATTTTCCTGATTGAGTTTTAATTTGATTGGGAATGAATCTAGACTTGATATTGGTTTTCTAGTGCGATAAGAATTAGATTTTTATTCCTTTACGAAGTCTAATTGCTTATGCTTTAGGCTTCTATTGACTACTATATATAGTAGACTATTAGAGAGATTTTTCAAGATTCTGAACAATCAATTCTTAGAGAATTATTCTACCCAATTTTCTTAGAGAAAATAAAAAGCTCTCCCCTCCTCTATAAACCACACGCACGCGCCACCCTTGCCTGAGGAAAATCGCCGCCCCGTCTTCTTGGTCACACAAAGAATATCCTAGCATTCTTCCGATAGGCTGTTTATCCGTGGATACCAAGGTTGAGGTTCTAGGAGCTGGAAACTAACTCTTATTGTCTTGTAGATAATCAGAGTATTGCAGATATCTTCGACTTCGGCGAAGGAAAAGATACACAGGATTATTACGAAGACTTGGAAGCTGCTTTGGAAGTAAGGTTAGTCTTCTAATTGACGTGTTTACATATATACGACATATACATAATCAATTAACATGTATGTTAAGAAAATTTTTGAAATTCCGCTGCGTACCCTAGGGGTAACTCTGACCATATTTTCTTACACATCAAACACAAGTCTGAAACAAGGACTGAAATACCTAACTTGCTGAACAAGCTCGAAGTCATGAAAAATGACAAGGTAAAAGTCATAAGAACAGACCATGGTACTGAGTTTGTAAACTAGTACATAACTGAGTATTGCACTTCCAAAGGCATACACCATCAGTTATCTTCGTAAGTGTTCAACCTGGAGAAACACTAGGACAATTCAAGATCATCGATTTCTTTATTACAATTCTTCAAGTACCTTCATGTATGATTATAACCCGACGTTTTGAATGATCATATTATCACTAACTTCCATCATAATTGATAAGAAAAATCTTTGCTAAGTCGTTTTCTGATTTTATAAGTATAGTTTAAGTAGTTAAAGCTAGTTATAGTCCTTAGAGATCGACACTCGAGTTTATCTTTCTTCTACACTACGTTTTCGTTTTCGTTGTAGTTGCGAGTTGCATTTGGCTAAAAAAACAAATTTTATTTGATTGTTCAGGTCTGACAATCTCGTTCATCAGATAATTAACTTGTTTGCTCTTGATTGTGCAGACTTCAGCCACGGAGACAAACAATGCAATTTGGCAATTTGACAGTGGTTGTGGAAAGCTGTTAGAAAACTTGTAATTTTGATGAGCAATTAACTATGCTAAATTAAGGAAAGTCCAGTAACTAGGACTCTTAAGGTCCATAGGAATTTAGAATTTGAAGGACATTGTAAAAGAGGAACGTATATTGAACACTTAGTGCAGGTACTAGTTAGGTGCTTTAGTTTGCTGATGATGTACTTTTTTTTTATAAATGAACTATTGAAGCACTAGAACCGCTCAGAAACTTGAAGATTCGAAGACTGAAGACTTGAGAAGAATTCTGAGAATGGGATCTACAAAGTCACATGTTTCTCAGAAAGTGGAAATTTCAGCAACAACTCGCATAAGTGAAAATCTATATGACAGAGTAGGTTGTGCTTGCTGAAACTGAGACTGACTACTTGCTGAAAGTACTTGCATTTTGGCTCCAACGTTCACATTTGAATTCCATTCAAATGAACATTAAATGGAAAGTAAGCACGCGAAGAACATGAAGACTAGAAGACAAATGAAGGACGCTGCTGAAAGTACAAAAGCAAGATAGTGACATCTTAAGGAACAAAGCCTTAGAATTTGAAATTCAAACGGCTCCCTTGATTCACTATATGTTTTGGAACTTCGAAAACAATTTAATTAAGACTGATGGATAAGAAACTTCTGCGGATAATGTTGGTAAACATGAGTGGGAGCACTAAAAGTAGGAGCATCCGCACGTGTAGAAGATTAGATTTTCTTAGCCTTCCTTTTTTCTATGCGAAAGTGACCACTTCTGTCTTAGATACAGGTAGGAGCCATGGTCTTTGCTCTTTGCAATTTCAATTCAAAATAACTCTTGACGAGTGGAGTCTTGCCTATTATATCAGTAGGTAACAACGAAGAGAACTTCTGACTAAAACAGCTCATGAGTAAAGGACTTCTAAATCCAGGCTTAGCTCTTTTTCGCAATAACACGAAAAATTTGGTCATTCGACAAGGAGTTGAAGTGTGTCAACAACGTGATCAAACTCTCACTTGTGCTTAAATACTCAATCTTCCATACTCTTTACTGCCTATTGATCCGTTCCAAAACATAAGCTTGAAACAAAAGCTACTTGTGAAGAAGTAGAACATTCACGTGTAAGAAATTAGTTAAGTGTTCTTTCTTTCGAACAAGAACAAGTCTTGACACCAGAAACAACTTAACTTGTTTACTGAAAACTATTCCAAGTTGTGTTTCTTTAGATAACTTGTTATAGCTGAAAAAGTTATACTCAAGTCATCTCATCCCAAACCTCTCTAACTGATAAACACCCTTTTTCAGGCGTGAAATTCAGGGGGAATTAATCAAGCATAGTTTTGTTGATTAAGTGTCCCAAGTTTTGTGGAGAACAAGATTTCATTCTCTAGTTAGGTTGGAAACGAAGCAAGTGTGCTTTGATTTCTGAAGAATCATTATAGATAGGTGTTGTAAGGAACCTCAAGCTTATCTTAGTGGATTCAGTCCTAGAAAGGACAAAGTGGATTAGTTCAGAGATTACGCCACTCTCAAATACCACTATAAAAGTGTTTGTGTGATTTACTTTACCGCTTTTAGTTTTCAGCAAGGTATACTGTTTGTACACTGTCACTCTGCTCACTTGCTGAAACTAACACTCTCTGAAAATCACTTATTGTATAAAGACTTCCGCACTCTGTTTTTCAAAGTACTAGTAAAACTCGTTGCTGAAAAGTAACTAGTACTTGCTGAGAAAGTGAAGTATCAGCAAACTCATTACTGAAAACTAATAAGTACTTGATGAGATAGTTTTAAACGACGAAAGTTTGAAAAGACTATTCACCCCCCCCCCCCCTCTAGTCTTTTCTTGTTGTTTAAAGGGACCAACAAGTGGTATCAGAGCTGGAGGTTCTTTAACCTTCAGCACTGAACCTAGATCCCCTTAGGTGCTTTCCGTAAATCACTCTCACATGATCAGTTTGGTAGACTTTTGCTGACAGGATGTCTTTAGGAGACGCTCCCTTGCTGAAGCTGGAAAACTATGAAAAATGGTGAAACAACATGATGCTACATCTTGAGGCCATTAGTGATGAAATGGTCACTGTCATAAGTGATGGACCTATCAAGATCACTGAACTTCAGAGAATTTTTCCTCACAAAACCATAGAAGCTGGTAAGGAAACTATCTTAGGTGAACCAGTCGATACTGTCATTCCAAACCAAGAGAGGAATGGACTTCCGACGAAGCCAAAAGATTCCGTCTTGATGGACAAGAAAGAAACATCATTATTCGATCAACTCCGAATACTATACAGTGCAAACTGTGGGGTGCCAAAACTGCTAAGGAAGCTTGGAAAATGGTTCAAGATCTTTGCGCTGGATCTGATAAAACCAAGGAAAACAAACTCGAAGTGCTTAAGTTAAAGTTCCAGAACTTTAAACAAGGTACAAATGAGTCACTGGAAGACTTGGATTTCAGATTCACAACTCTAGTAAGTCAGATGGCTGCCTTAGGAGTTGGAAACCTCTATTCAGATTCTGAGAAGGTGAAAACCATTATTACAAGTCTGAACCAAGAATGGATCCATACTCAGAATTTCTATTATAATCAAGGAATGCCAAATATCACACCTACAGATTTGTTCTCTCATCTTGCTACTGTCAACTACGAGATAAAGAAAAGAGAAAATGTGTTTTCTGAAAAATCGCAAAACATTGCTCTTGCTGCAAAGCCGTCACCTTCTAAAAAGAAGAATGATAAAGAGCCTGTTGATGAAAATGCTTTAGTTGTTAAAAACATGAAGAAATTCATCAGTAAGGACCTTGAAAGGCGAAAAGCAAAAGAGAAGCTGAAAAAGCATCTTGGTAACAACTACCATAAATACAAGAATGAAGCTAGCTCGCTGAACAAGCAAGCTCAGCAAGCAAATTCTTCTGAAGAACCAGCAGTTGGCACTGATCTCTGTTTTTACTGCAAAAAAGCCTGGACACTTCAAAGCAAACTGTCCTTTGCTGAAAGGCAAGTCTGCTGAAAAGAAGAAGAAGATTAAAAGGGCTTTGATTGCTGAAGAAAAGAAAAAGCTTCAAGCAAAAATCGATGCGCTTTGCATTGATACTAGTTATTAAGATAGTGAGGTAGAGAGATCAGACACTAAAGAAGAAGAAGCCCCTCTTGATGTAGAGATTGGCAAGGAAGTTTGTGGAATAGCTATGGAAGCTTACCCAGATGTGTCAAACTACGAATTCTGCCTCATGGCCGGTCAGGTAAATAGTCCTACCTCTGACTCTGACTCAGAAAGTGAAGATGATATTGACCTTGATAGAATTCAAGGAGAAATCGAAAGATTTGAGAAAACTCTGAGCAGACAGCAAGAGAAACTGCAGAATGCTGAAACTCTGACCAAGCAAACTACTGAAAAGTATGTTTTGCTGAAAGAAGAGTCAGAAAAGAAAGATGCTGAAATATTGCATCTCAAGAAGTCAATTGCTGAAGCTATAGAGAAGAATTCTCAAATGGCAATAGAATTAGAAGAGTATCAGTTCTCAATTCTAAAGTTACTTGTTGAAATACAAGAAATGAAAAAGATGAAAATCAATTTCAAATCTTATGCTGATGCGAGTAATACGCTGACTGAACTAAACTCTTATCTGAGAGATCCATCTCAGAAAGAAGGTTTAGGTGCAACGTGATGAACGGAGATTTGTCGGGTCTCGATTCAGCAAATAAATTTGTTATTTAGCCAAAGGCAATCCACAACTACAACGAAAACCGTAGTGTAGTAGTAAAATGACTCGAGTGTCGTTCTCTCAGGACTATAACTAGCTTTATCTATTTAACTAGAGAATATAAATAAGCAGACGTAATAGCAAAGGGGTTTCTAACAGATAATGGAGATTGGTGATAGTATGATCCTTCAAAGCATAACGGGTCGATAATCATGCATAAATTCCTCGGTCTTGCATGGAGATCTTTGATCAATCTAATGTCCTGTTGCAATTATTAAGCACTACGAAGATAACAATTCTGACAAGTCAAGCACTATTGTCCTATTGTGTTCCGTAACTATTCAACACTACGAAGATAAACTCGCGTACAGGTCGACGAGGGTCCAGTTGTGCATAATAATTAATACAACATACGAGAATTTAGGTTGTGCCTGATCAACGAAATAAAGCAATAACACGGAGTATAATGCGCGATATAGCCACTAGCATGATTATCTTCCCTTCGCTAAGAATTCACATACTACCACCAACGATAAGTTTAGCTACTCATAATAGGCATGCAATCAATAGAAATCATAGAAGAAAACATGTTGAAAAATATAATAAAATAAGTAGAATAAACTGTAAGATACAAAGTTACCGGAGGTTGTCAATCTCTGGAGAATTGCGATCCTACAAGCTCCAATCTGCTATGAAAAAGTGTCCCCTAAGCTACGAACCCCCAGAACAGGCTCTGGGAAGTCCCTACCTAAAACTACAGAGAAAGGTGAGAAAGTAGGTCTAGAAAAGTATGAATTTCGGAGAAAATCTGAGCCACTATATATAGGCCTCGAAATACTGTGGGGCGGTTCGCCCCACACACCGGGCGGTTCGACCGGTGTGGGCCGGTTCGCCCCACATCTGGGGCGGTTCGCCCCAGAGAGATTTTCGCGGAATTCCGCGTTTTCGACGCGATTTTGGATTTCTTCCCCTTTTCGGACTCGGTATCTGACTTCTAGTGGCCTTCTAACCTCCAGATTCGGCCCGTAGACTCCAAATCCTATCCGGAAACCTTCAAATACTCCAAATAGGCTTCTGGAACACCAATTCCTTGTCAACTTCAATATATTTTCCCGGAAATCCTCGATTTTCAACCAAAACCTGTAAAATAAAATCTAAAGGGAAACATGACACTATTCTAATAAAATGCACTAAAATATAACTAAATTAACATAGACGATAGCTAAAATAGGTGAAAAAGACTCGAATGAAAGTGTAAAATACACATTCATCAAACTGCCCAAACCGAACCTTTGCTTGTCCTCAAGCAACTAAGCTAGACTCTAATGCAAAAAACAATGCAAGACACAAAATGGAGTCTCATGCCAAATAAAATGAACTAATCTACTGAATTTATCAAATAACATATGAACAAAAACCATATGAATCAAAGCATGAATATAGGTTGAAGAATACCTCGATTGACTTGTACACATCCACATTAGCACTTATGTCAAGACAAGATAGTCTCTCGTAACATTCTCTACCTGGACCTAGTCAGTGACGACGTAATGAAGCATGCTAAGATACGAATGGTTGTCCCGTGCCTATGAAACTGAGGACTTACTGCTGTTCCACCATGTTAAGACTTTCCCTCAAAGAGGTCGAACCAGTACTGGCTCTCATCAAACGAAGGAGGGTTCCCTATAAAAGATAACACTCCCCTATTCTACCCATCTCTCAAGTAAAGTCTTAAGCTATTCACCACTTCCTGAATGGCAGGACGAGGGTGGTCTAGAACAGATGACACTCAAGACAAAAAAGATAAAAAATAGAAAATTACAACACGATTACGAACATTACAAGAATTGGAAATAAGACTCAACACTTTGCTAACTGCTATTTGGCTTTCTTTTCTTTTTGGAACCTTCTTTGCTTTTTTGGGGTCTTTTTTTTTTTTCTTTTTTTTATTTCCAGATCCTTTTTTCCTTTTTCTTTTTCTCTTTTTTTCTGGAATTTTTCTTCTTTTTTTTTTTCGATTTTTTTCTAGCCAGCAGTAGCATAACAAAAAGATAGAAAATGACTCACACGACTTCCCCAAACCTATTCGAAAGAATAGGTTGGAGTATAAAATTTATGGAAAAGAAAAAAACAAACTCACGATACGGAAATGAAAAATGAAAACAAGTCTAATGATGGTGTAGCCCCCTCCCCAAACCTATTCGGAAGAATAGGTTATAAACAAAGGATCACACAACCTCACACTACCTCCTTCCTAGGCATTTAGCAATCTCAAAGCATGGTGAAGACTTGTTGCCTCTTAGGTACATAATTACTTGGGAAAACAACCATAAGACCCTAACATGCATCATCCTATTATAAAGGCATTCGTGAACCGCAATAGAGAAAACACCACTAAGTGATGTCGAGACTACCAAGCTTAACTAAGTGCAATACATAAATGTGACAAGCCAAGCGAGAAAAACCTCAAACAAATTCATAGAGATGAAGCATACGATTAATGGCATAGTTAGTTGATCTATCCAATAAAAAAGTTCAAAAAATACGGCAATAAACTCCATATAAAACATGCAAGACTATCCTAGGAAAGCAGTAAACGTGCAAATGCAAAATATTTCACGAGTTATCATAAGCAAGATAAGTATAGAGACAACCAGCGATAACCTCCTCCCCAAACCTGAATGTCGTCGCTCGTCCCGAACGTCGAAACTGGATCCAAGGTGAGAGCTAATGCTTGTATAAGTGACCTATAATACTTAATCAAACTCGTGAGAAAACAAAATATCAAAACACACTAACCTTCAGTGGAGGTGGTAAGTGTAAGCTCAAGGTGATCAACCTCCCTTTGATCACTAGATATCTCGAAGTACGGTTTCACTCGCTGGCCATTCACCTTGAAGGTATTGCCCGTTTTGGATCAAAGAGTTTTACAGCTCCATGGGGAGCAACTTCGATAATTTCGTACGGTCCATCCCAACGAGTACGGAGCTTTCCAGGAAATAGTCGAAGGCGAGAATTAAATACCAAAGCTTTTGTCCAGGAACCAATTCCTTACGTACTATACCACGATCATGATACTTCTTAGTACGTTCCTTGTAGATCTTGGCATTTTCATAAGCACCTAGTCGTAATTCATCAAGCTCATCTAGTTGCAACAATCGTTCCTCGCCAGCTTTTCCCATATCAAGGTTGAGAGTTTTATGGCCCAATATGCCTTGTGTTCCAGTTCCACGGGAAGATGACATGCTTTCCCATACACGAGTCTGTACGGAGTGGTCCCGATCACCGTCTTGTAGCTAGTCATGTATGCCCAAAGTGCATCATTCAATTTTCCTGCCCAATCCTTCCTACTAGGCTTCACTACTCGCTCCAGGATCTTCTTGATTTGACGGTTGCTGACTTCGACTTGTCCCGATGTCTGTGGGTGATAAGGTGTAGCGATACTATGGTGGACACTGTATCTCTAAAGAAGGGAGGCAAACTAACTATTGACGAAGTGTGACCCTCCATCGCTGATGATTGTCCTAGGGCACCCAAATCTCGAGAATATTACTTCCTTCAGGAACTTCATAACCACTGCGCCGTCATTTGTTTTTGTAGGAATCGCCTCCACCCATTTAGTCACATAGTCCACTGCAACAAGAATGTATTCATAGCCTCCACTGTTTGGAAATGGTCCCATAAAATCAATGCCCCATACATCGAAAGGTTCTACCACTAGATTCCACTGAAGGGGCATTTCATCTTTCTTGCCGATACCACCTCCTCGTTGACATGGGTCACAATTCTTCACAAAACTTCGAGCATCTTTGTATATTGTTGGCCAGAAAAATCCTACTTGCAGTACATTGCGTGCCGTTTTCAATCCACTGTAGTGCCTCCACAATTAAGCTCATGGCAATGGCTCAGTACACTTTGTTGCTCTTCTTGTGGCACGCATCTTCTTAGAATCCCATCAGCTCCTTCCTTGAATTGATGCGGATCATCCCATATGTAAGTCCTGCATTGCTTGGCAAGAGCTCTCTTGTTTGAGGCTGAAAAGTTAGTGGGGAAAATATTCATAGCCAAATAGTTTACAATATCTGCATACCATGGCTCTTCATTAGCCTTCATTAAGTGCTCATCGGGAAGGTCTTCATTTATGGGTATCGGATCAACAGGGATATTAGGTATTCTAGATAAATGATCTGCTACTAAATTGTCCGTACCAGCTCTATCCACTATGGTCAAATCAAAGTCTTGCAGCAAAAGGACCCAACGGATTAATCTAGGCTTAGAATCTTGCTTAGCTATCAAATGTCTCAAGGCAGCATGATCAGTATGGACATTCACAGGATGGCCAATTAAATAAGACCTAAACTTTTGTAAAGCAAAGACAACAGCCAAAAATTCCTTTTCAGTAGTTGTATAATTAACCTGCGCAGAATCTAGGGTCTTACTAACATAATAAATCACACGATACTGCTTGTCAACTTTTTGGCATAAAACAGCACCCATAGCAAAATTCGAAGCATCACACATAATTTCGAAAGGAAGATTCCAGTCAAGTGGAACAACAATGGGAGCAGAAACAAGCTTTTCCTTAAGGGTATTAAAAGCAACTAAGCATTCATTATAGAAATGGAAAACCACATCTTTAGCAAGCAAGCTACTTAGAGGTTTAGCAATTTTCGAAAAATCTTTAATAAACCTCCTATGAAACCCTACATGGCCAAGAAAAGATTGCAATTCTTTCACGCAAGTAGGTGGGGGAAGTTTTTCAATGATTTCGATCTTAGCCTTGTCTACCTCAATACCTCTTTCAGAAACTAGATGTCCTAGAACAATGCCTTCTCTAACCATATAGTGACTCTTCTCCCAGCTTAAGGTCAAGTTGCATTCAATGCACCTTTCCAAAACTAGATCTAATCCTTGCAAGCATTCATCAAATGAATCACCAAAAAGGGAAAAATCATCCATGAAAACTTCAACAAATTTAGTTACCATGTCAGAGAAAACAGAAAGCATGCACCTTTGAAAAGTGGCGGGAGCATTGCATAGTCCAAATGGCATCCTCCTATAGGCAAATGTTCCGAATGGGCAAGTGAATGTCGTCTTCTCCTGATCCTCTGGTGCAATCGGAATCTGGTAGAAACCTGATAAACCATCAAGAAAACAATAAAACTTCCGCCCCGCAAGGCGGTTTAGCATGTCATCTATAAATGGTAAGGGGGAGTGGTCTTTTTTAGTAGCGGCATTTAATCTTCTATAGTCAATGCACATTCACCATCTAGTGGTCTTCCTAACCGGTACTAATTCTCCCTTCTCATTTTCTTCCACCGTGACTCCTGATTTCTTAGGAACTACATGTACCGGGCTTACCCATCGACTATCAGGAATGGGGTAAATCATATCAGCATCTAGCAACTTGATCACTTCCTTTTTTACCACCTCTTGCATGGCTGGATTTATCCTTCGCTGAGGTTGCCTAACGGGTTTGGCATCTTGTTCTAGAGTGATGTTGTGCATGCATCTTGTAGGGATAATTCCTTTGATATCACTGATCCCCCATCCTATAGCTGCAGAATTTTCCTTCAATACTTCAATCAGCTTACTTTCTTCATCGTGGGAGAGATGTGAGGAGATAATTACAGGCTTTTTCTGATTTTCTCCTAAGTACACATACTTGAGGTGCGCAGGAAGTGGTTTCAATTCTAAGCTAGGTTCTTCAGGAAACCCACTTTCCTCTTCTTCTTCATCTAAAGGTTCAAGTGCCTCTTCTCCTGCTGGAATTTCTGGGGTGCTATCCATTATTTCAACTAGTTCCCTTGCTTCTTCGGTCATGTAGCACGTCTCAGCTTGCATTGTTAGTGCCTCCTCAAGTGGTTCACGATTACCATGGCAATGATGAAATTCGGGAATTACCGATTCGTAGCAATCGACAAATTTTAACTCCTCTGTAACTTCCTTATCTCTGATGCTACATCCTACCAACTCAATCTTCTCGCCCATTACCTCCATGGTTATTTTATTGCCCTTAAGCTCAAGGCATGTGTTGGTAGTTGCCATGAATGGTCTCCCAAGTAGTACTACGTGCTCACGGATATGGCTCTTTCCCTCGTCCGCGGACTTCATTACTACAAAATCAGCTGGGATTATCAATTTGTCCACTTTCACAAGGATGTCTTCTATTATCCTGACTGGCATCTTCACACTTTGGTCCGCCATTTGGACGACCATATCAGTTGGTGTTAATTCTCCGAGTTCCAGGGCCTTGTGTACTGAATACGGCATTAAGTTTATGCTAGCTCCTAAGTCAAGCATTGCCTTCGTAGTTCGTCCATTCCCTAAGGCGATGTCGATGATGAAACTTCCAGGATCCTTTTTCTTCATGGGTAATCCGGCAATCGAGTTGACCGTTTCAACCCCATTCACTTCCTTTCCTGAAGTAACCCTTTTGTTCTTGATCTCACGAAAGAATTTCGTATAAGCTGGAATATTCTGGATTAACTCTAAGAGTGGCACATTGACTTCCACTTTTGACAGGCGCTGGAATAGGGGCGAATCTTGAATATCCTTCTTGACTGGTTTGATCCGACTCGGGTATGGCACATGTGGTTTCGGAGGCACATATGGATTGGAAGATTTGTGAAGTCCTCCTGGCATACTAGTTCCTACCTCGACTTCTTCATCATCTATGTCTATCACAGATGGTCTTGGTTCATCATTCCTCTCCGGAACTTCTTGAGGTTCTTGGGAACTTCCGCTAACCTCTTCTTCTGTGCTTGGTCCTGTATTATCGATCTCAGTAGATTCCACCCGTTTAGGACGTACGAAGTTAGGAATTTTGGTCATCTTGCCTCCTCGGAGTAGTAGATTCACCTCCTCGCATTCATTCTCCTTAGTAGCATCAGCTAGAGGTTGCTCGGGATCAGTTTCTTGTGTCTCATCGGGAGGACTAGGATTGGCCAGTTCCCTGGAGTTGGGGGGTGATTCGTTCCTCACCTCGGGTGGTTTGCTCACTACTTCCTGGGGTGTATCCTCGACTGCTTTACCGCACCTTCCACACTTCAGTAGGCTAAGCTCTTTGATAAGTTGCTCAGTTACTTCGATCGCTTCAAAAGCCTTCTCGATGCGAAGATTGTTCTCAGCTTGCCCTGCGTGTGCTATCTCGAAAACACTCTCAATGGCTTTAGTCCCTGCGTAAAACACAAGTTCCTCCTCCTCACTGATGTCTTCGTCCTCAGAATATCCTTCGTATAATTCGTCAGTTCCGTCTTGATTTGAGTATATGTTGGCGACTTCATTCGACATTATTTTCTCGGATTGTGCGGATCCATTGGCGTACTTTTGAAAGACCTTCACTGCCTCTTCAACTGTACATTCTTCTAAACCTCCGCACATCCCATCCACTTGAAGCCTAACTTCATCTCGTAGTCCTCCAACAAAAAACCAAATCAGCTCCCCATCGTCGAAGCGGTGGTGGGGGCACTCACGTTTATACAGCTCAAAACGTTCATAGGTATCACAGAACCGCTCGTATTCTCCTTGCTTGAAGTATTCGATCCGATTCCGTAGTGCAATCGTCTCATGGTAAGGCATGAAACGTGCCAAGAACTCCTCTACTACTTGGCTCCAGGTCTTCCGTGATCCTGGTGCTAACATTGCTATCCATATCCTTGGTAATAATTTCCTGCATAGTTGATCCTCGGTGAACCCCTTTGCTGGAACCTTTGCTATTTCCTCTTCATAGGACCTGATGAAGCTTATTGGATTCATATCCTCTCCTTCTTCGAACCTTGGTATCCTTCTCACTATGGTGCTTGTTACCTCATACCCCGATAACTCTTCCTCCAACTATATAGCTGACCCCCTCCTGACTTGTGAGAACGTCGGTGTCAAGCGGGATTTTAAGGTCGTCATACCTGGAAATCTGTATCAGGAGTAACTCAAAACTAAAAATTAGCCTCGTTAAAATTTCGAAAATCAAGAATATTTCTAGATATCGAATACTACTGAGGCTAGGAAAGGAGAATTAGAAACAGACTAGGAAAGCAGTATCAGAGAGAGATTAAAAAGGAAAACTAAAACTAATAGAATTAGGAATCGAAAGCTGAAAATATAAACAAATTAAACAGAAAAAAGGAGCATAGTCCCTGGCAACGGCGCCAATTTGATGAACGGAGATTTGTCGGGTCTCGATTCAGCAAATAAATTTGTTATTTAGCCAAAGGCAATTCACAACTACAACGAAAACCGTAGTGTAGTAGTAGAATGACTCGAGTGTCGTTCTCTCAGGACTATAACTAGCTTTATCTATTTAACTAGAGAATATAAAACAGCAGACGTAATAGCAAAGGGGTTTCTAACAGATAATGGAGATTGGTGATAGTATGATCCTTCAAAGCATAACGGGTCGATAATCATGCATAAATTCCTCGGTCTTGCATGGAGATCTTTGATCAATCTAATGTCCTGTTGCAATTATTAAGCACTACGAAGATAACGATTCTGACAAGTCAAGCACTATTGTCCTATTGTGTTCCGTAATTATTCAACACTACGAAGATAAACTCGCGTACAGGTCGACGAGGGTCCAATTGTGCATAATAATTAATACAACATACGAGAATTTAGGTTGTGCCTGATCAACGAAATAAAGCAATAACACGGAGTATAATGCGCGATATAGCCATTAGCATGATTATCTTCCCTTCGCTAAGAATTCACATACTACCACCAACGATAAGTTTAGCTACTCATAATAGGCATGCAATCAACAGAAATCATAGAAGAAAACATGTTGAAAGATATAATAAAATAAGTAGAATAAACTGTAAGATACAAAGTTACCGAAGGTTGTCAATCTCCGGAGAATTGCGATCCTACAAACTCCAATCTGCTATGAAAAAGTGTCCCCTAAGCTACGAACCCCCAGAACAGGCTCTGGGAAGTCCCTACCTAAAACTACAGAGAAAGGTGAGAAAGTAGGTCTGGAAAAGTATGAATTTCGGAGAAAATCTGAGCAACTATATATAGGCCTCGAAATACTGTGGGGTGGTTCGCCCCACACACCGGGCGGTTCGCCCCACATCTGGGACGGTTCGCCCCCGAGAGATTTCCGCGGAATTCCGCATTTTCGACGCGTTTTTGGATTTCTTCCCCTTTTCGGACTCGGTATCTGACTTCTAGTGGCCTTCTAACCTCCAGATTCGACCCCTAGACTCCAAATCCTATCCGGAAACCTTCAGTACTCCAAATAGGCTTCTGGAACACCAATTCCTTGTCAACTTCAATATATTTGCCCGGAAATCCTCGATTTTCAACCAAAACCTGTAACATAAAATCTAAAGGGAAACATGACACTATTCTAATAAAATGCACTAAAATATAGCTAAATTAACATAGAGGATAGCTAAAATAGGTGAAAAAGACTCGAATGAAAGTGTAAAATACACATTCATCACAACGTATGAAGGTGATGATGTAATAATCATGAGTAAAGACAAATCACCAATTACCTTTGTACGTGCAACTAATAGTGTTCAACCAGAACTCTATCAGATTGGTCAATCTAAGGTTGCTGAAATATGCAATCAAGTACCTACGACCGTAAAGCCCGTTGTTGCTACTCAAAGTAACAAGACTTTAAAAGGAAAACAGATTGCTGAAAAGAAAACTGTTAAGAAAAAGGATGCCGTAAAGCATTCCGCCAAACAAGTTGCTAAAAAGCAATTTGTTAAGTCAAAAGGCAAGATTACTAAAAGTAATCAGAAGACCTTTGCTGACAAACCTGAATCAAGTAAGGTTGCTGAGACAAAAGCTCAGCATTCTCCGAAAAGTGGACTTGGGTTCAAAACTAAGCAAAGTCAACTTTTTCATGAGTAAAAGCAAAGTCAGCAAAGATACTTCAAAGAGATGAACAAAACCAAGCCTAAGAGTTCTGACAAAACTCAAAATGCTAGGACTAGAAGGAACCTTGCCAGAAAAGAACTTACTGAAAAGTATGTTCAGCAAAAAGATCAACCAAGCAAGACACCACATCAGAAAGTGGACTTGATTAGCAATGATCAAAAGTCTTTCGGCTCAAAACCTTCTAGTTCCTCAACAAGTAGAAAACAAGTCAAAGTTGAAAAACTCAAGACTTGGGTTTCCACTGGATGCTTTCTTGAACATGTTAATGGATATCCAATATTTGATAATTAACTCGTTTGCTCTTGATTGTGCAGACTTCAGCCACTGAGACAAACAATGCAATTTGGCACTTTGATAGTGGTTGTGGAAATCACATGACAAGCAACAAGAAAAACCTTATAAACTATAGACGGTGGTCTAAAGGTCCAACAATAAGGTTTGATGGTGGAGGCTTTGGTTCTACTAAAGGTTATGGTGACGTGAAGTTAGGATGCATTACCATTTCGGGAGTTCTTTATGTCAAAAATCTTAAGTTTAACCTTTTCTGCATGAGTCAATTCGCTGACAAAGGATACTTCATTAAAATCAAAAGCGATGAATGTAAACTTATAGACTTTGAGACAAAGAAGGTTATTATGGTTGCTAGAAGATCAGGAGGTTTGTATACTGTAGATTGGTCTTCAGCAATCATTGAAAAATGCCTTGTCTTAGATCATGATTGCCTTGCTGAAAAAGCATGGTTATGGCATAAACGAACAAGTCACCTAAACTTCAAGACGCTAAATAAGCTGTCTAAAAAGGCACTTGTAGTTGGATTACCTAAGGTTACTTTTCAGAAGGATGGTGTTTGCAATGCATGTCAGCAAGGAAAGCAAACCAAATCTTATTTTAAGAACAAGGCAGTACCGTCAACTACAAAACCTTTACAACTCTTGAACATGGACTTGTTTGAATCTTCTTCAACAAGCTATGCTGGTAAGAAGTATGGTCTGGTGGTGGTAGATGACTATTCAAGATTCACTTCGGTAGTATTTATCAAGCACAAGTCTGAAACAAGGACTGAAATACCTAAGTTGCTGAATAAGCTTGAAGTCATGAAAAATGACAAGGTAAAAGTCATAAGAACAGACCATGGTACTGAGTTTGTGAACCAGTACATAACTGAGTATTGCACTTCAAAAGGCATACAACATCAGTTATCCTCAGTAAGGACACCACAACAAAATGGTGTTGCTGAAAGGAAGAATCGCACCCTAAAGGAAGCTGCAAGAACAATGCTTGCTGACACTGAAATAAGTTAAGCTTATTGGGTTGAAGCGATTAATACCGCCTGCTATACTCAAAATAGATGTTTGATAACTAAGGAATACAACAAAACTCCCTATGAGTTATTTGTTGGAAGACCTTCTAACATCACCCATCTAAGAGCATTTGGTTGTAAATGCTTTGTTCTTAACAATGGTAGAGAATACTTAAGAACATTTCAACCAAAGGCAGACGAAGCGATATTTCTTGGTTACTCCTTGCATAGTATAGCTTATAGAGTTTACAACAAAAAGGCACAAAAGATCGAAGTCTATGAATAGTCACATGGAGTTCCTGCTGAAGAAGAAATATCAGATTGTATGAATAAGTTACTCATACACGAGCAAAGAACTGAATCTGATGCTAGGGAAGTCAAATCAATTGAACTAAATGATGATTCTGACAATGACTCCCCTCCCTCAAGTCATGACAAGATAAATATAGTTCATGATAAAGAATTTCCAGCAAAAGACGCAATTGCTCCGGATGTTGCTGAAACTATGCAACTTCTTGTGCCTGCTGACGAGTTACCTCAAACCAGAATGCTAAACAACCAGTTGCTGATGAATCAATCTCAACAGAGACACAACAAGATACCAGTAGTACTGAGCAAGTACATACTGAAGAGTCACACTGAAGAGCAAACTTATCCAGATCCAAAGAGCAGAAAACCTGTTAATAAATGGATTAGAGATCATCCCTCTATGGATATGATTGGTGATATTGACAAACGCCAAATGACTAGATCCAAAGTATCTACTAATCAAGAATTGTTGAAGAAGCAAACGTCATAGAAGTAGAAGCTTTGTTCTCTTGCTTTGTTTCAGAAATTGAACCCAAGACCATAGGAGAAGCTTTAAAGCATTCTGAATGGATCAAGTCAATGCAAGAAGAACTGGATCAATTTGAAAGGAACAAAGTCTGGAAACTTGTACCCCTTGCTGAAGGAAATAAAGAAATTGGTACAAAGTGGGTGTTCAGAAACAAGCTGAGTGAGTCTGGAGAAGTAACAAGGAACAAAGCACGTTTAGTTGCTCAAGGTTACTATCAGACTGAAGGATTGGACTATGATGAGTCTTATGCTCCAGTTGCAAGATTGGATGCAATTAGGCTTTTCTTGGCCTTTGCTGCTCACAATGACTTCATTGTTTATCAAATGGATGTTAAAAGTGCATTCCTAAATGGTGAACTTGATGAAGAAGTCTACTTGGAACAACCCCCTGGCTTTGAACTTCCCTCAGAAACCAAGATGGTATACAAGCTTCAGAAAGATGTATATGGTCTAAAGCAAGCACCAAGAGCTTGGTATGATACTTTATCTAAGTTCTTGCTGGATAATGGTTTCAAGAAAGGTGAAGTTGACAAAACCTTATTGACCATGAACCATGATGGTAAAATACTCTTACTCCAGATTTATGTGGATGACATAATATTTGGATCTTAGGACAAACAACTTTGTGATGATTTTGCCAAACTTATGACAAACAAGTTTGAAATGAGTATGATGGGAAATTGAATTATTTCCTAGGTTTGCAAGTCAAGCAACTCAAAGATGGAATATTCATAAATCAAGCAAAGTATGCAAAGGAATTGCTCATAAAGTTCAGGATCAAAGAGGAAGAAAAACCTGAAAAGATCCCTATGAGTGTTGGTTCCAAATTGGGCTATACTAAACAAGATAATAGTGTTGATGAACACCGGTATAGGAAGCTCATTGGTTCTTTGTTGTATTTAACAACAAGTAGACCTGACATTCAGTATGCTGTTTTTGTGTGTGCAAGATTCCAATCTGATCCAAGAGAATCACACTACAAAAAGGCACTTAAGATACTGAAATATGTCAAAGGTACAGTCAATGTTGGATATGGTATACTAAAGATTCTGGATTGGAATTGGTTGGTTATTCTGATGCTGATCATGAAGGATCAACTCTTGATAGAAAAAGTACCTCTGGAACTTGTCAGTTTCTAGGTACTAGATTAATATCATGGTTCAGCAAGAAGCAAACCTGAGTTGCCAATTCATCTACTGAATCTTAGTACATTGCGGCTAGTTGTTGCACAGCTCAATTCCTATGGATTCAGCAACAATTAAGAGATTATGGTATTTCTGCAAAGAAAACACCAATCTTTTTTGATAATGCAAGTGTTATTGCTATCACGCAAAATCCTAAATTCCACTCAAGGACAAAGCACATTGATATTAGACATAATTTCATTAGAGATCATGTGGAAGAAGGAGACATGAGGTTATGAAAGTAGGTACTGATGATCAACTTGCTGACATCTATACCAAGCCCCTACCAGATAATAGGTTCGCAATGCTACGGTATAACCTTGGATTGATTGAACTACCTCAATAGTAAGGGATACATTTGGTAGATTGCTGAAAGATGCATTCAGCAAGCCAAAGTATGCTTACATGTACTCTTTATAAAGTCCCTTCCACTGATTTCTTCTAAAAAGAAATGATAGTACACTACATGATTGTTGAAACATGCATTCAACAAGTAATTCCTTCAAAACGGATATTTGTTAGGAAACTTGATCACTTGCAGAGACGGGTACTCAGTAAAGAAAAACTTTAAAGATTGCTGAAACTGGCATTCAGACAATCAAAGATACTGAAACAGGTATTCAAGTATCAAAAGAAAAATTTGAGACGGGAACTCAGCAAAGAGCAAGAATACTTCTCAGATTTTACCTAAGGATATCTCAATATAAAAAGAATTTGCTGAGACGGGAACTCAGAAATGTCTTTTATCTTAAAGAAATATGAGATATTTGATTAAGGGGGAATTTTTCAGCAAATACAAGGCTTCTTACCTGAAAACGTAAGTGCCAAAGTCAAATTGAATAAAATCGATGAAAAGATTCTTATTTACTTCAGCAAGCAATTAGCTTTGAAGTAAAAGAGATCAAATCCCGTGAATCAAGGTAAAATCAATTTGTGACGTTAATCATGGCACATATAAACTTGCTATTAATCATGACATGAAATATAATCGTGGCCTGTGCTATAAATGAAGAGTTAGAGAAAGACAAAATTCTTTAACTCACATTTCCTTTCACTGCAAATTCTCTAGCCTGTGCTTTGAATTCACTGTACCTACGGTCAAAAAGAAAACTCTCTTTTTCGTACATTTCTTAAAAACCCTCCTACTATATAAGAGATGGCTCCCAAGAGACAATCATCTAAGACCTCTAAGTCATCTAAGGCAGACATTGCTGGAAAAAGCACTACTCAGGTTGAAAATCCGGCAAACACAGTGAAAATTGTGTTGAAAAACGACCGAATAACCGAGAGACCCATGCCACCTGCATATCTCGACACTGCAAAGTGTGAGAAGATGATGCAGTGGGGCGGATTTGCCATAGAGAAGTATATCCGATACTTCTATGAACAAGATTTGGACGAAGAAAATGAAGAGGCGTTGAACTTGATTAATCAACAAGGCCTTCTTTTCTTCATTACTGCTCGCACCAAGAAAGTGAGCATGTTGGACACAATTGAATTCTACAACAATGCAGAAATCCAAACCCTTACTGACGGACAAGGAGACACTGAAAAAGTGATTTCTACCTCAGTTCAAGGTGTGCAAATCATCCTGAAATGGATTGATTTAGCAAACATCTTTCGCATTCCAACTACTGGAACTGAAGATGACATCACTGCCACTGATGAAGAAATTGAAGCCTTCTACAGTGATGTCAGAAACGAAAGAATGAAGAAAGAAGAGCTTGCTCCCGTGACTTGGACAAAGTACGTAAATAGGAAGCATCTGTGCCATTCACTTGGTCTGGTAGCTCTGCTACTAATCAAAGTCTTAGACTCCCAAGTTGGAGGAATTGACCAAGTTGGCTTGAGAAGGTGGCCATCGCTGATGCATATTCATGAGAATAAAACTGAGCTCAACTGGGCTAAGTACATTTTCAACAAACTTGTTGATTGTGTTACTAAGTTCAAGGTAAAGGTTGAAGACAACACAGTCTCACCTACCTTTCCAGTGACGTATGGGTTGAAAATATGCTACATCGTTGAACACTTCAGGATTCAGCTAAGAAAGTCATTGCCGATTAAGAAATCAGTATGCAATATGGGAAGAGCCTTCTACAAGCAGAATGGACCTAAGCTTGCTGACAAGAAGTCAAAGAAGACAACAGCTGCAAATGTTGTTGAGACTGATAATCAGTCCATGAATGCAACACCTGCAGATGTTGATCAGCAATGTAAGTATACAACAACTGCAAATGTTGTTGAGAATGCAACAGCTGCAAATGTTGCTGCTGAAGCCACTGCGGTTGCTGAAACTAATGCACCCAGTGAGAAATCTAAGAAGCAAAAGAGAAAATCTGATGATGACACTCCAACTGCAGCGTCATCAGCTGATCTTATTCCTAAGAAGAAACGGACAAAGACTTACCCAAGAAAGAAAACAACGGCACGTAAGTCCGTTCCAATTGTCCATGACTTATCAGATGATGCTCCCGTGGTTGCTGAAATGCAAGTCACTGCAGTGGATGTTGTTGAAGTGTTTGCAGAAGCCTTCAGCAATGTTGAAGTGTTTGCAGAAGCCTTCAACAATCAACCTAACGTTGATACATCTGCTGATGCAAGACCACATGGCAGTGGAAATGAAATTCCTGCCCAAGTCCCCGATATCTACATTGTAGATAATCTTGATGACAACACTCTGGAACCAGCAAGTGATATTGCTGCAGACTTAAGAAGAGCTGCACTTGCTGAAAATGCTGCTGAAGAGATAGTTATTGAACAAGCAACTAATCCGGTCCCAGAAATTGTTGAAGCTGCAATTGCTGAAGAACCACTTGCTGAGACTGCAATGGTTCAAGTCCCAGAGGTTGCTGAAACACAACAAGAGACAGCATTTGACGACGCATCTCAAGATGCTGAGAATATTAGACCTAGTTCACCTTTGACCTCTATTGACAAAGTTCAACTGGTGCTGACTGACCTAAGCCAGCAAATGGACTTGGAGATTGAAGACAATTCCAACAAGTCAGTAGACATGTTCATGACAAGTAGTGAACTAAACGGTCAACATGTCTCTACTCAACTTGTCATTTCAGAGACAAGGGAGATTGCTGATTCTGCACAACCTTCTCAAATAGAGGAAGAAAAGAAGTCTGCTGAAGAACAAGTCCCAGATAATGAAGCTGCTATCATTAGGACTGACACCACCTGCCCTTCTTCAGCAGGTAGTTATCTCAGATATAAGCAAAACTTCACTATCTGAAACTTTATCTTTTGCTGATATAATTATTTCTTTACAGACATCTCCAGATACAAGTCAGAAGATTGCTGAAACTTCTGCACCAGAATCCACAACTCCTGTTCAGCAAGTAGATGAAACTTTTGGTAAAACTACTAAGTTTGAAAACTTAGTACTTGTATCTAATATAAAGTTATTTCAGGATGAACAATTCAAGGATGTTGCCCAAGCTCCAGAAGCAATGGAAATAGTACCAGCACAACTAAGTGTGCAACATGAGCTTGCTGAACTTCAGCAGGTAAATCATGTTACAGTTTTAGACTCTAAAACTATTTTCCAAAACCTTCCTGAACTTAACTTTATTCTCTTTCAGGCTCAAAAGGAGACCACTGAAGTGGTTCACATCATTGAAGATCTTGGAGTTAGTTCGAAGAACTCTACTCAAACTTCAAAAAGAATACCTTGACCAGAGTTGCTAAGTCTGTCAGCAACTGGCAACGGTATAGAAGGATGGATTTCTCTGATCTTCACCTTCATCTGTCCAATGAGAAAAACAGAATCTCTTTACTGAGACTCGAGACATTTTTACACTCAATACCTCCAGAAGAGCTTACATATTCTCAGCTAATGAGCTCAAATCTGATTGCTCTAATCAGAGAAATTATGAAAGAAAAATTCAAGAGTGCCTCTCCAGCTAAACAAGTTGTGATGCTCATGGGTTCCTTTGTACCCGTGGTGGCTGATCCCCACAAAATCAATGAAGAAGAGGAAGTTACAAGTGCTGCTATGTACAAACATCCCGAGTTAGTCATACTAACTGACGATGATGAAGAAGAATAGGATGAAAATATCCCCAAGGATACCAGTGATGATGATGAAGAAAAACGTTCTAGGGACAGCAAGGACGATGATGATGATAATCAAGGTCCTAGTCCTCATGCTGGTGGAGTAAAAATAACAGTTGTTGAGATTGAAATTCAAAACACTGAGAATCAGCAAGCTGACCAAACTCCTAGTCAGCACCAAGAATCTACTCCCGCTCCTGCTGAGACAAGTACTCAAGCAACTGAGCAAGTTGCTGAAACTGAAGAAGAGTACGCCAGAAAGCATGCTGAAATGCACTTAGGAAAAGCTAAGCTTTATGATGCCGAGTTAGCATTACTCGAAGCCAAGGTCACTGATCCAAACCTTGAAGATGAAGAAATGGATGAAGATTATCAAAGAGCTCTTCAAAACAGTCTACAGATTCATGCTAGACATACGCAGAATCTAGACATTGCTCAATCTTCAGGAGTGAACAACACGGAAGTCTCCTCCCTTCCACTTACTACTGGTGAAACTCCAGTTGTTGAGTCAAAAGAGTTGCCCTCAGCAACCACTCAACCACAAGTGTCTGAAGCTAAAGATTTGGGAACCAAGGTTGTTGGCCTTGACGAATCTGATGACGAAGAAGATCTCTCTAATTTCTCAGCAAATGAAGAAGAAAGAACATAGAAAATTGAATCCAAAGAGGTTGCAATTCCTCCTCCATCTCTTCAAACTGATGAAGGAGATGCTAAGAGAAGTCGCTTGCTGAGAAATGATGATCAATTCGCTACTGAGATCAAAGCTCATTCACTTACTCCCTCTCTAGTGTCGTGTCCTAACGTTGAGGATTTTACTCCTAGAATAAAGGCACTAATGGCTGTTCACAAATCATGGCAAGAAGAGGGTGATGCATTGCTTGCTGAGAGTTCGCTTGACATTGGCAAAATACTGGCTATAGTGCTGAAACGCACTACTTCTCTTACCATAGCTCAGAAAGACATCAGTCTACATCACAAAAGCTATGAAAAAGATGTCAGTCAAGCACTCAAACTTGCTAAAAGTGCATTGGAAAAGGCTCAGGCTTTCATTGAAGAAAAAGTCGACAATGAGCGCAGACATGAGGAGAACTTGGCTTGTATTAAGAAAGAACTATCCAAGCTAACCACTGATCAGCAAGGCATAATTCTCAAATACAACAGCCTAAGTACTCTTGCTGATAATTGCAATGAGTTTTTCTCTTTACATATCCGACCGATGATGCAATCCATGTCTAAGGGGGAAGATAAACAAAGAAAGTCTTCAAGATCAAAGAAACCCTCTGCTGAAGCTCCTTTGATACTGCCTGGTCCACCTCCCAGAGAACCTCTTGCTAAAAAAGAGCAAAGTTCTAAGAAACGAGCTGAAACAGATTCTGAGAGAAGTTCAGCAAATCCGAAAAGGAGAAGAACTTCTGCTGAAACTCAAGAATACTGTCACACTGAGAGTCATCAAAATCTGAATGAAGATGATGATAATGATGATGACCAAACAATAGATCAAGCTATAAGAGCTAGGACTATTTCTGCCTTAACTCCATCTGGCCAATCCAAACACTTCTCTTCTGACTCAAGATCTTCAGCAAGAGATCAAGAAAATGCTAAGTCAAGAAGAAGAAGGCAAAGACAGGAAGAAAAGAGGCTAGCCAGCATTGCAATTGGCACTGGCATTGAATATACAAAGACCAGCAATGAGGAAACAACTTAGAATGTGATCAGAAAGCTACATGGTTGCTGGATCATAAAGCTGGAAGATCTTTTGGCCAATGATTTCTTTCCAACTGATGTACTTAATCAAATGTACACTTGGATTGAATTAAAAGTGCAAAGAAAAGAAAGGGATCCTCCTCCCTACCCAAGGAACATTGCTGCAAAATGGCTGAACTTGGAGATCTTAGTAAGAAGAACTTCTATCGGCAAGAATATAAAACAAGAGCCCGATTTAATTAAACCGATAGATGTTGCTTACTACAGTGATCCTTTAACCAAGAAGTCCAAGAAGAAATATGGCTTGATTCCTTATGAGTATTTTTATCTCACTGCCAAGGATCAAGAAGAAGATCTTCTCTGGTTAAGAAAGATTCATGCCAACAAGGGAATTTCAGATACTCAACTTCTCCATGTTAGCAATTGGGGCATGCACTTGTGGGTACTTCACTACAAAGAAATGAATGGTGAAAACCATCATTATACTGCCTGCAAGCATGCAAGGATTATTCAACTTGAAGTTCGTACGCTACTTGAAGATTACGAGAAGGACTGTGTTGAATTCTCTGCTCTTGCTGAGAAGAGTGTAAGGGAGATTCTTAGGAAATCTTCTGCTGGAATGGCTTAAGTCCCTTGTAAAAAAAAAAAAAAAGATTTGTTTGTTTTGTTTGCTGATTTTTGTAGTTATCTCTGAACTTTCTTGTAAACTTACTGAAAGATAACTATCAGCAATAAACTTTTGACTCTTATTGGTTTTTGATTATGCAAACTACTTATGCTTACTGTTTTATTATTCAAGTATGCTTGCATTAATCAACTGATTTATTCAATATCAGAAACCTCTAAAAGGGTAACAATTAATTTAGCCATGGATTGTTGACATCAAAAAGGGGAAAATTTGTTAGGAAACTTGTAATTTTGATGAGCAATTAACCATGCTAAATTAAGGAAAGTCCAGTAACTAGTACTCTTAAGGTCCATAGGAATTTAGAATTTTAAGAACATTGCAAAAGAGGAACGTTTGCTGAAGACTTAGTGTAGGTACTAGTTAGGTGCTTTAGTTTGCTGATGATGTACTTTGTTTTTACAAATGAACTATTGAAGCACTAGAACCGCTCAGAAACTTGAAGATTCGAAGACTGAAGACTTAAGAAGAATTCTGAGAATGGTATCCACAAAGGCACATGTTGCTCAGAAAGTGGAAATTTCAGCAACAGCTCGCATAAGTGAAAATCTATATGACAGAGTAGGTTGTGCTTGCTGAAACTGAGACTGACTGCTTGCTGAAATACATATGTGACCTCCTTGCTAAAAGTACTTGCATTTTGGCTCCAATGTTCACATTTGAATTCGATTCAAATGAACATTAAATGCAAAGTAAACACGCGAAGAACATGAAACTAGAAGACAAATGAAGGACGCTGCTGAAAGTACAAAAGCAAGATAGTGACATCTTAAGGAACAAAGCCTTAGAATTTGAAATTCAAACGGCTCCCTTGATTCACTATAAATAGAGGTCATCCGGCAAAGAGTTGAAGTGTGTCAACAACGTGATCAAACTCTCACTTGTGCTTAAACACTCAATCTTCCATACTCTTTACTGCCTATTGATCCGTTCCAAGACTTAAGCTTGAAACAAAAGCTACTTGTGAAGAAGTAGAACATTCACGGCTAAGAAATTAGTTAAGTGTTCTTTCTTTCGAACAAGAACAAGTCTTGACACCAGAAACAACTTAACTTGTTTACTGAAAAGTATTCCAAGTTGTGTTTCTTTAGATAACTTGTTATAGCTGAAAAAGTTATACTCAAGTCATCTCATTCCAAACCTCTCTAACTGATAAACACCCTTTTTCAGGCGTGAAATTCAGGGAGAATTAATCAAGCATAGTTTTGCTGATTAAGTGTCACAAGTTTGGTGGAGAACAAGGTTTCGTTCTCAAGTTAGGTTGGAAACGAAGCAAGTGTGCTTTGGTTTCTGAAGAATCATTATAGATAGGTGTTGTAAGGAACCTCAAGCTTATCTTAGTGTATTCAGTCCTACAAAGGACAAAGTGGATTAGTTCAGAGATTACGCCACTCTCAGATACCACTATAAAAGTGTTTGTGTGATTTACTTTACCGCATTTAGTTTTCAGCAAGCTATACTCTTTGTACACTGTCACTTTGCTCACTTGCTGAAACTAACACTCTCTGAAAAGCACTTATTGTATAAAGACTTCCGCACTCTGCTTTTAAAGTACGAGTAAATCTCGTTACTGAAAAGTAACTAGTACTTGCTGAGAAAGTTAAGTATCAGAAAACTCATTACTGAAAAGTAATAACCACTTGCTGAGAAAGTTTTTAAACGACGAAAGTTTAAAAAGACTATTCACCCCCCCCCCCAGTCTTTTCTTGTTGTTTAAAGGGACCAACATTTTTTATTATTTTTATTTGCAATATGTATAGGAACTTAGAGGACAGGTTATGAGAAGGGTTGTGCTTAGAAAGAATCTTGGTTATAAATGTTCAACTAGTTTGATGCCTAGAGCATTGGCTAAGTTAAATGAGACCTTTGAACAATCTAGGAGGCTTGTATTGAAATCTGAATCAGGGCCAATCTATGAGATTGAAGACTACAATTTCACCTTTATAGTTAACAAGATAGGACTTGACTTGCAATTGCAATAGATGGGATATAACTGGGATCCCTTGTAGACATGCTTGGGTGTCAATTACAGACAACAGGGAGGAAGCTGAGAACTATGTCAGTTATAACCACACAAAGGATGATAGTGTATATGTCCTAGAGACAGTCCTTATTAAGGGCATGGAGCCCTTATAGAGGGCATATATGTACTATTACACAGGTCAACGTAATATAATATATGTTTGTTGCTTTTACTATTGAGTATCGCTTTCATATTTATATTACACCAGGCATGCAGCAAGTCATATCTCTATTTCTGTCTGTATTGATATTAAACATGTCCCCTCGGATAGATGACCGATCACACAGATAGTGGGAGCTATGTGAGTTATCATCTATCCCAAACTCTCCCTAGTCGAGGTTCATCTCGGATGTAGGGGTCTGAATGAACCAGATGAGACTAGTATGCGTGGAGGTTATACTTGTTGGAGCAAGTGTGAGCCGATCCCACGACCACGGAACAGATTGTTGGACAATCGAGAAACGTTCCCATAACTGCGCATAGTTGTTCGAAGAAGGATTATCGAACAATGGAAGTACCCACCGGACACTCCCATCGATGTATATTCTACACCGAAGTGTCTATGGGAACCGGTAAGTTGTCGAAGTGATGCCAGTCGTCCTTTGGACTTACATGACTTTATCATCACATTTGTTGTCCCATATCCTTGGTGGACCCGTCGATGTCAGCTCTGAATAAGCAGTTGACCTAAGACACGATCCAGGATTATGGCTACATACAAATGGGGATGATAAGTGTTTCTGTGAAGGATTCATCTCTCAAGTGTAGCACAGGAGAGAACTGCTCATAGTCTGCATAGTTGTGTTGGTAAAGTCACTGGCCAATGCAATTGTATATTATGATGGTCATAAGTATATCTTAGTAACCAAGCAACTCCCTGAGACGCCCATGGATGTATTATTGGGATAGACACTTCATCGATCCTAGATGCATTCGAGTCAGTCATATGAAGGGACGTTACCATCGCCGCGTTGAGCACAACAGACTTCGCAACAAAAGGGTTTGCTTTGAGAAACCTCTCAAACGTCCTCATGTATTAATATTGCAAATGGAACCGTCTAGGAATTCCATTTTGCCTAGTCTGGGACTTGCTTAATATAGTGAGGCCCTATGGGTCACACTATGTGGTGATTCATCTTATCAGAATATCCTTGAAGATGGAATCGTAATTAATTTGAAATTAATTGTGATTGATGGATTATAATTGATTTGGAATTAATTATAATATTTGGTGGCTCAATTAATGATTTGGAATTATTAATTGAATTTTCTAATTAATTGTATTTGATGTAAATACAATTACAGATTATATTGTGGAAATATAATAGAGGTTTGATTTGAAAGGATATGCTAATTTAGAAGTAACATATGCACATGGGCAAAATCTACTTGGAGTTTGAATTGCCTTAGAACTATAAGTGGGTCCCAAAATTGGGACCCACCTATCTCCCGTAGGACAGGCGCGCGCGCGCGTAAGCTGGATAGGGGAAGGAGTTCGACTCCTTCCTCTATTAGAAGTCCAAGGGATAAGTTAGATTTTCCTGATTGAGTTTTAATTTGATTGGGAATGAATCTAGACTTGATATTGGTTTCCTAGTGCGATAAGAATTAGATTCTTATTCCTTTACGAAGTCTAATTGCTTATGCTTTAGGCTTCTATTGACTACTATATATAGAAGACTATTAGAGATCTTTGGACATAGTTTTACACACAGTTCACTACCCAGTTTTCTTAGAGAAAATAAAAAGCTCTCCCCTCCTCTATAAGCCACACGCGCGCGCCCCACCTTGCCGGAGGAATCGTCGCCCCGTCTTTTTGGTCACACAAAGAATATCCTAGCATTCTTCCGATAGGTTGTTCATCCGTGGATACCAAGGTTGAGGTTCTAGGAGCTGGAAACTAACTCTTATTGTCTTGCAGATAATCAGAGTACTGCAGATATCTTCGACTTCGACGAAGGAGAAGATACACCGGATTATTACGAAGACTTGGAAGCTGCTTTGGAAGTAAGGTTAGTCTTCTAATTGACGTGTTTATATATATACGGAATATAAATAATCAATTAACCTGTATGTTAAGAAATTTTTTGAAATTCCGCTGCGTACCCTAGGGGTAACTCTGACCGTATTTTCTTACAAAGGAGGCTTACTTGAGGGCCTATGATTTCACATTCTCATTGAAGCCAGTCCTAGATCACAGGTTCTGGCCTAACAATATTACCTAGGACACATGCTCCCCACCTGTTATTTTTTTTGAATGAATAGTGATGGTATAAATAAAGCAAACAAAAAGGTCCAGTACAAGAAAGAGAACAACAAGAAAAAGAGTAACCCACATACGGGCACTCAACAAAAAAGTAAAGGATCAACCATTCACCCAGAGAAGAAATCCTTGGTTGCAACCGCAGGCCTCGTTAAAACCCATTCATAAGAAAACCCTGTGGGAAAAACTTATGAATGGGAAAAAGAGTGCCTGAGCGTTAAAGTCGCAAAAACCGAAAGAATGGTTGCCCAAACATATCTCTCCTAACATGCGACTGAATATCAACCAATTAGTGCCTCCAAAATCCATCCACCGTGAGATTGGAAATAGCATCCGCCACGCCATTACACTCCCGGTAAATATGAGTAATCCGGAACTCCATGTGATTAAGTAAAGATCGAACCCGCAACCATCGGTTCCTGTATTGCCAAGGGACAGTCGAGGATGAGGAACTGAAAATACAAGCGACATACGTTGAATCAGTTTCCAACCAGAGAGACTTCCAATTATGTTCATATGCTCCTCACCTGTTATTGAGAAGAAACCTGGGAGACCCAAGAAGAGTAGGATCAGACACCCATCAGAGGTCCCAAAATCTAAGACTCCAGTGCACTTGCAAAGGAAACCAAAGAAGTGTAGCACATGTGGTGAGGCAGGACACACAAAACCTAAGTGTCCAACATTTGTAAGTTTTCTGTATTATTACCTAAGTGTATTTCTTCATGTTTAAGTCAATTTGCAAATGCTAATACTGTGTTATATAGTTTCAGGTTAAGAGTAAGGGAATGGGCAAAGCTACTGCCAAGACCAAAACTAAGCCTGCAACTCAACAAGTTCCAGCTCCTAAGCATACTGTAAGTAAAGTATTTTAAGTGTATGTATGGTTGGTATAATGTATTACTGTGAGTGTATGAGTGTATGTGTGTAACTGTGACTGTTAGTGTGCCTATGTCACTTGGCTACTGTGTGTGTGTAATTGTTGAATTCTTGCTGAAAATTGGATTACATATGGCAAGCCACAAAAAAGAGAAAGAGGAATGATGGAGAATCATCAAGTAGCAATCTCCCAAAACCTGCAACTAGGAGTATAGGCAGTGGCAAGGCAAAGGGGAAAGCTAAAGCTTGAGTTAAGGAACAATGTCTTTTTAATTTTTAATGTTGATGCTAAGTGGGATATTTCACTCAATTACTCTAGACTACTGGCTGTTTAGCCATATTTTTGTGCTTCTTACCATTGGGATAACAATGTGAAGTTGTTTTGGCATATGTTGTATGGATAAGATAGCTTTTGTCATTTCAAATTGTACTAAACAATACCATGTTACATTGATGAATGACAATGAATATTTTCCTACATGAATGGCTTCATTATTTGCACTAGAAGGTACAAAGCTAGCAACAAAAAATTTAGGCAGATTAATTGCCTTATTAGACGGTATTTGTCTTCATCAGTGTGTGTATCTTTGCTATCTTTCTGTTTAGCTTTGCCCACTTTGTTTCCTCTTGCCAGTGCTGCTTCTTTGTGTTCTTGCTCTCCTCCTTCCTTGTGAACTTCTTGATGACAATGTGTTGATGGAACATACTCCCGTAAAACCTTTGGTTGCAATATTTCTCTTTTCTATGTTGGAAAGTTTTCTTGCTCGTTTGTCCATTCGGATCACCCGTGAGTTGGACAATTCCAATAAAACCTCACATCACTAGCAACGCATAACACCGTACGCTTTCGACACCTTCCATTCATGCAACCCGGTCGACTATCACTCGAATTGCTTGTGGAGCTCATTTGTTTTGTGCTTGCTAAAAAGTGTGAGAGGAATTATGTGTTAAATATGAAGAAAAATGAAATTTTGGGGGGTATAAATAGGCTCCAATTCAAATCCTAACGGCTAGTTTTTGTTTCTAACGGTCAGTTTTTTAATTTTCATTTTACTTTACTGCCCTACTATTAAAAATCAATTACAGATAGGTTCTCATGTGCATGTCACGTGCAAGGTAAGCCGTTTGGCTTTTTTCAGAATCAGAAATTCCGGCAGGGGCGAAAAAGTCATTTTCAGGGCTTAGAGCGCAGAAAGTCAAGTCCGTGGGTTAATCTGTAATTAGGTTAATATATCAAGGGAGGTACGCGTAATAAATAATATAGATTGACTAATCTGTAATAGTTGAAAATAGCAGGTGTACCAAATGTAATTTGCCCTTATAAAAAATATATTACTTATATTTATAACATCATCAATTTAACCAAATTGGAACTTTCTGTTCTAGGTTAAGTAAACTAACTTATATTGTGGTGGTTTGGGTTCGAATCCTACATTCAACATTAAATTGACTATTTTTTTTTAAATAAAGGTGGAATCCGATATGGATCCGGACCAGACCTTACCCGGCCAGATTCCGACTCCAGCATATGCTCGGACCCGGTCCGGTCCGTCACAAGCCCAACCACGGGCCCGAAAAATAAATAATAATAATAATAATATATGTAAATACCTTTTTATTTTAATAATTATATTTATTATTTTAATTAAAGATTATTTAAGTAAATCTATATTTAATTAAAAAAGTAAATAAAAATAATTATTTTAACTTCTTGGCGAAGGGTTGACGACGGTGAATGACGTGTCAATTTTTCATTGGGTGCCTATTGTCAGGCAAGGCGGAAGCCTGTCTACCGTAGAAAACCCTACTAAGTAAGTTTATTTTATAAAATGGAGAAAGTAAAATTTTACGCTATGCCTGACTGTAAAAAAACCCTACTAATAAGTAAGTTTATTTTATAAAATGGAGGAAGTAAAATAAATGAAAAAATTGGTATAAGGCCCATAATTCGGTGGAACGTTTGCATTGGGTCTGGCTATTCAAAATACATGAATTTAGATCCCAATCTATGTAATCTGGTATTGGACTCAACAAAAAGTTGCAACTAGCTCCAACAGCTACCACTGACCTAGGCTGATCTTGTCGGTTAACAGGCCGACAACCCATTTACATGGCCCAGTTCCGCATCTGCCCAATTAAAGAGTAACCCATACGGATTAGTTGCCCATTGGGGCACAGTTCTGAATAGTTCGTCATACTAATTCGGCCGGATTTAGGAATAAATGGAATAAATCATAGAAACCCATAAATCAAAATCATATATCACCATCATCACGAATACAATTTCAATTTTCAAATCCTACCAAATGTATCAACTAAATCTCAATCTGCCTGTCACATCACCCGCCAGCACCGACGAATTCGATACCGGTGAAGATGTATATTCTGTTCCTGGGTCGGAGACGGTGCAGTTAAACTGTTCAGCCGATAACTCGCGTGCTAAGATCTGGTTATCGAAGAAAACTACATTCCAAGATTTCGTGGCCCAATTCAGAGGTATTAACATCGTCCCCAAAGTTTAGTTAGATGTGTTGGAAGTTTACTATTGTAATTCTCTGTGTATTTTTGTGGAATTTTCAGCGTATTGTTGTGCGCATGCTTATAGTTCTGTGGTTTGGTATTTTCACCCGTTATTGGGGGTGCTTAATAGTGTTGGTATTAGATTATTGTTGGATTTCACTCTGGAAAATGCTTATTTGCGTCTTTAAAGGTGAATTATAAATACTAGTTTCAGAGTTTACAACTTAATTTCGGTGAATTGTTAATTACCTACTAATTTTCGTGTTAATACATTATTTCGGGGAAAATTGTTCATTACCAACATTTGGCCGTATTTATTGTTTATTTTCCGAAAATTGTTATTTATCATTTACCAAATATTTTGCGTTTAGTAGTTATTATTAGAACCCTTTATTATTACCATGTATCCATTGTTATGTTATTCAGATATATAGTCTGTTGCATGTTCAGATAATATACCATGGACTGAAGGCACACCCAATCGGTTTACGTATGAGTTTAATGGCAATGCTGAATGCTCACTAGTATCACAGTCTGACTTTCACAACATGATGGCCCTTAGTCAGTGTTTCAAGGTGGGTATGATCAACATCAAACAACCAAATACACCCAATGTGCATGATCCACCAACACCCGAGAAGCCAAAGCTTGCAAATACGCTGGACCGGTACTATTCAGCTTCCAAGATCATTCATAATGATTCCCAGAAGAGTAGTTCATCTTTCTCCACAGAAAAAACCCCAAGTAGACATGTTTACAAAGGTCGAATTCTATGTGACACAACAACAAAGCCTACACGGAAGAGGAATTATGTAAGTCTTCCCGAACACCTATTCGAAGATGACGAATTCCCTACCCAATCTGTGTCCCTTCCATGTTTAACCTCCAAATTACGCTACAGTGATAATCTGTCTACAGAAAGGAAGAAGAGATTGAGAAGGGAGGAGAAGCAGGCTAGAGAGGAGTATTATCCGGGTGCTACTTCATCAATACCAGTTTTTGAATTCAACCCTGGAGAAGAAGCTCCAATTCTAAGATCTCATAACTGGATTTGGTATATCACTGGGGTGGGCCAAGAGTTCAACGGTGGGGTTGAGGAGTTCCGGACTAAGCTTGTCAAGTATGCTGCAAAGCTTGGGTTCCAGTACAAGTATGCTAAGAATGATGCTACTTATGTCAATGCTAATTGTGCAAAGAGGGTATCCGAAGGTTGTGAATGGTATGTCCGAGCCGCCAAAAGTACTGTCTCACCCTCTGTCTTCCTAAAGCAGGCTAATTTAGTACATACTTGTACATTAGCAACTTCTGTAATGATTCCAAGCGAATGGGTCAACGCATTCTAGGAAAGCTTATAACTGATGATGTTCGTTCAAATCACACTGTCACTGCTATGGTAATGAAGTTGGCGATTTTCAAACATTGGGGATTTGACATCAAATATGAAAAAATTTGGAGATCGGTTGAAGTGGCACGAGCCAATTTGTTTGGGTCGTACAAAAACTCATTTGACCAGTTAAGGTGGTACTCAGATGCTATTAGGCGAAGGAGCCCGGGAAGCATTGCAGAACTAGAGACGGAGACCTTGGATAACAGATTCAAGAGGTTCTTTATTGCTTTTCATGCCAGCCTACAAGGTTTCCAACACTGCCGCCCAATGCTTTTCATTGATGGAACTTATCTCAAGACAAGGTACAAAGGAACCTTACTGGCAGCAACAGCAAAAGATGGCAACAATGGTAAAAACAAGGAAATTAACATAATCTATATTGTTCAGTGATTGTTTAACGAATGTTTAACTGTTCTTATAATTCAATCTTAAATATGCAGGCCTGTTCCCAGTTGCTATGGCAGTTGTGGACACTGAAAATGCGGATAACTGGGCTTGGTTCTTGAAAATGATTCGGAAGCATGTCAAACACCTCCATGAGATTATGTATGTGTCTGACAGAGCAGGAGGACTCCTCCATGCATTTGACAAAGTATACGAGAAGGGTCCCTTGCATTTTTTCTGCTTGTACCACCTAATGAAAAACATAAGAACCATGTTTGGTGCCCAGAAATACTCAAACAAGCACAAGAACCTTCTGTGCAAACTTCTGAAGGATGCTGCATATGCTCCAACAGTTAGGTCCTTTGAGATAGCTATAACAAAGTTCACTAATGCGGGGGGTGATATCGCACATCACTTTCTAAAGGACCTGCCAAAAGAAAAATGGGTTGTTGCTTTTGCTCCGGATGTCCACAGGTATCATATTGTTCAGATTCGTAAACACAGTACCCAACCTTGTGATATGAGAAGTCATCTATAATATTGCAGGTACGGGGAGTTAACAAGTAACGCAGCTGAATCATTCAACTCTTGGGTACTAGATGCGAGGTCCCTGCCTATAACATACATGCTGGACACGATCTTATCACAATTAATGCGCTGGTTTAATGAGCGGCGGGAAGAGGCAGATAAGTGGACAAGCTCGTTAACTCCTTCTATGAGTCAGTTATGGGGTATAGCAACAAGGACAGGAGAAAACTGGATCCTCCTCCCAAGCAATGTCACAGGGATTGTGAAAGTTGTCTCTACTCCAACTTGTGTGGTAAACTGTTCTGCTATTTTATATTGTTGAAAGAAAATTAATATATATTCTTTATTACAGTAGTAAACTCCTACTTATGGTGCACAGGTCAATCTGAATGAGCATACCTGCACATGTTACCAGTGGCAGATCAGAGGATTCCCTTGCCCCCATGCAATCGCGGTCATTAACAGGAACCGATGGGATGTAAAGATGGTGGTTAAGAGGTACTTCTTTACAAACACATACAAGGTCGTGTATGCAGAGAAAATTGTCCCTATTGCCAGTACAGAGAAGTTTGAGTTCGTAGTTATCAACCAACCCCACGAGGTACTTCCCCCAGTCATCAGACGAGACCCAGGAAGGCCTAAGGTTAAAAGGTACAGGTCCGGCGCTGAGCCTCATCCCGGTAAGTTTTTATGTGGCCGATGTGGAAAATATGGCACACACTACTGGACCACTTGCGCATATGCTCTACCCAATTATGAGAAGTTCCAAGAGGAGGACGAAGAAAGAGAATCGGAGACCGACTATGCTCTTTAAGCGGGGATGCTGGGCACCCTTATTGTCTTTTGTTAATAGCAGTTCCATTGTAACGTACTATTTATTTTGGTGGTAGCTATATGATTTCTAGAGGAACATTCTCTATATTTCTAGATGAATATGATCTATATTTATAAGGGTTAGTCCAGAATTTGGCATAGGTATTGGATTTGCATGCTCTAAGCAAACATACGTATTGCAGATAAAATATTAAGCAAACAATAATTTTTAAAAGCAAACCTTAATGTCTGATTAAGCAAACCTTAATGTTTGATGTAAGCAAACAATAATTTTTAAAAGCAAGACCCTTGCCAAATTTATGTCCTTCAAAAAGCAAAATAGAATTCCAACAAATTTATTTATGTTCCAATACAATTCAACAAATTTAAAAAACATAATCAAAATGAAAAAACGAATTGGACTCCATAGATACCCTTTACGTCAGTGACACTCCCATCATATTTAACCAAGTGGAAGTTACACATCACATGGCGGGTGCCCGCCCACTACCAACTTTTTCTCCCCAATCAAGGAGAGCGTGCAAATCAACATTCGTAGGGTTACATTTCAGTGTACAATAAGCATCTTACAAATGAGAAAGAGGTTCTGTTGGAGGATTGGAGCAAGTTAGACTGTAAGGAGCTGGGTCTAAATACTATGGGCACAATAGTCTTTTTCAAATGGCCATTGGTATGGCTTTTCATTTGGTACTTATTATCTCAATAGTTCCATGGTATAAACAGAACCTCTTTCTCCTTCGAAAAATCAAAATATAATTCCAACCAAGGTTTAGGAAAAAGGTTCAGCAACAAGGTCTTATATCAAACTCAAAATGAAAAATGGTTCTCCACTCCATACATACACTCTACGTCAGTGATACTACCACCATATCTAACCATTGCGCGAACATTAGCTATGATTTTACTCGTGTTTTACTTGTGTTTTCATGTATTTGTATGGACAAAAGAACCAAAACAAATTGGGCAGCATAAAACACAACCCAACTACAAATGGCCCATATAACATTAAGACTAAAATTTAAAGGAAACCCAAATTAAAAGTACACTCACGGCCCACTAACGGGCCCACATTAATGGCCCACTAAAAATTAACCCATCAAAGAGCAAACCAGCAAACCCTAAATAAGCTGCTCCCACCTCCCTCACACTTCCCACTCTCTCACACAACTACACCAGAACAGGAAGATGGCAACCCATTCAAGAGCTAGCAGGCAGCATCCGAGGTTAACTGGAGAACGATGCCATGAATGTGGAGACCTAGTTGTTGAACTAATTTCCTACACAGACGTTCATTGGGGAAAGAAATTCAAGATGTGCAATAACCATTACCCGGGTAATGACATGCTTTATAGAAACTTTATATATATTATTAAAGACTGGCTTATGAAAGATCTCTAACATAGTGTTCATTGTCTTTCAGGTTCGAACCACTACGGGAACTGGTCTGACGGTCATAGCTGCAATGAAATATGTAGAACAGCCCGGAGGAGGCAGATCCATGGGGAGGCCGAACAGGAAACGCTGCTTACAAGGCTGGCCAATGCTGAGAGGGAAACTGTAGAGCTCAGTTAACAGGTAGCACACCACCGGGCAATGCTGGAAGACGTTGAAAGGAAGAACTCATTGCTGGAGAGTCAGAACGATGCCTTGCAAGCGCTGGTAGAGAGGATTTCCGAGAAAAATGCAACTCTTAACCAGAGGCTGAAATCACTTACAGAGGGTTTGCGAGGATTGGTGCCATAGTATGCAGTTCCGCATTTCTATGTATTCAATAGTGTCAGTACTTCGATGTATTCAATATCCCACATCCATATGGATTTTTCATCTATGCAATACGTATAAATTCAAACATAAATAACAACCACTGTGTATTACATAAACGATGAAATTGTCAATTACAGATTATCCAAATACAACAATCAAAACAACCTCAATACAGACATATTTATAGAACGTGCGAAGTAACAGATTCTCCGAAGGTCCCATGAAATTCCAGACATCATGCCACCAAATGTTCCGTTCAACCACGAAAACATCGCCCACATTAACCCCAGTGAAGTCCAAAAACTCTTTCCAACCGTCAAAAACACACACACAAATACCATCCTTTAAACACTTTATCTTCCACTCACGCTGTGCACGGCTCCATTTCATCTTCAAAGTTATAGTACTTAAACCTTCCGCAAGCTCTGCTCGCCCAAAATCAATTGGAATTGTCTGTAATAGCATAAATTAGTAAACAAAATACATATGTAATGACAGTCAGAATTCAACAATTCCATGTACCAGGTTGTAATTAGGCGCAACCATGTTATCCGTAACAGTTATACGGCAGAAAGGCACAAAATGCCGATACCTCACAGCCATTTCTGACTTTGGCATAACTACAACAGGTAGTGAAGAGTCAGTTCTAAAATGGCCCGTTTTGAAATAACAAAACAGATATCATATTAGGGCAAACATAATATGAAAAAGGAAAAACCTGGGCTTAGATCAATCTTCTTATACTCATCAAACGGATGGGTGAAGTTTATTTGTTTGTAGCTACAATGATGAAAATGATCGTTGGATAAGGGAGCCAACCGTTTTGCAGAAGCTTAGGGAGCTACACAAGCGTTCTCTCAAACCAAGTGGCATCTGGACCACACTTTTCTGGGCTGCTCATTGCTGCACTCATCTCATCCTTATTGTGGTTGAGCATGAGGAAGTTTCTTACGAAGCAACCACACTCCGCATGATTCTCCAAGACATGGAGAGGGACATGGCAGAGTTAGCAGAATATGCTCCAGGAGTGTACCATGATGAATTGCTCAAAACTGTCGAAGAGACCATGGCAGAGTTGGTTGATCGCTTTGATGTTTAAGCTTCTTTTTTTTTAATTATTTTATGGACCAGTTTAAGTTGTTTATTTTGTGAATGGAATTTCAATTTCAATGTCACTATTTTCAATTTCATTACTGTCTTCATTAATTTTTTAAGAATTTAATCTATTTTCTAAGATTTCAATTTCATTTTCATGAATAATTTTCTAAGATTTAAATGTCTCTAATAAATTGGGCTTCTCTAATATTATCTCCCATTAGATCGTACAATAAATTTACTCGCCCTTTAAAAAAAAAATTCCATAATATCCTGGATATAACAAATATCTGAATACGTAATTGACGGTCAAAATTGGGGATCTATAACAGGCCTACATTGAACAATTTCAAACCATAGGATCTAGTAATTGATATACTGCAAAGCATAAAGGAAATACTTACAATGAAACAAGGAAAAGAGATGAGGCGTCGACGGTACAACAACGACAAACGACTTCCCTGGCACAACCAAGCAGGAACATCCATTGCAGATCTATTACAGAAATTACATATCAGCTACGTGGATTAAACACTAGTACATTTTAATAGAAATTTGACAAACCCTGCGACCGCGAAATTGAAACAGAAGCAGGAGTAAGTGTTCAGATAAACGACACGATTTTGGGTTCCGGGAAGGAGAACGGGAGGAAGAAACCACATGTACATATAAAAATAAAACAATTAGTTGTAACTTTGATTCTTAAAACAAAAAAAGGCCTGTTGTATACTTGGGCCAAATTTGGGCATGTTGCTGCAGGGCCCAGAGGATAATATAAATTTAAAGCTCTTAATATTATTGTGCGATGCAACCAAAGAAAATAGGATGTCATCAAATTGTACAGGTTACTACATTTACACAATCAATTAAAATACGAAACCCCATTAAAATACACAAAAATAATTTGAAAATTTTTTTGGGCCACTTACAGACGGGTAACTGAGCTTTGCAAATACATGATTAATGGCCCATATATCACGGCGTTTATGGGCCCAAACACTGTCATAGGTTAACATGGCCCAATACGATTGTTATGGGCCTAGGCAATTAGATGAATAAAAAGACACCAAAACATAGCTCATATCTTTATTGCAAACAAAATTCAGACGGGCCAGATAGAGAGGGAAAATTGGGCAATGCAAATACATTAATAATGGCCCAAATACTGTTATGGGTTTATGGGTTTATGGGCCCAAACACTGTTATACGTTTAAATGGCCCAATAAGATTGTTATTGGAGCAGGCACTTTCAAACGCTGAAATGTAAGCCCACCATTTATTACTTGGGAAGCCAAATAAATAGGAATGTTTGGGGCCAAATAAATAGGATTGTTACGGGCCAACAAAAAAAATATTGGGCCACATGCCAGATCAAATAAAACACTTCACATGCACTGTACATCCCACAAAAGTTTGAAGGTTCAAAATTTGAAGAACAATTAACGGCTCCAAAGAACAACCCTTAAAACTAAAATTAAGTTTAACTACTCGAAATTTATTTGCCACTGGGGTAGATCACAGCCTTCCAACTTTTGTTATTATCTTTGTGAACTTCAATTGCAACTACATCATTCACCTTAACAGCATTATCGAAAACAAACTTCACCCATCCGTTTGTGATAGAGCAGGTCGATATAGGTGCTTCAAGAAGTTTGCAGACAATTGGAAAAGAATCAAGAGGTGTGAGTGTTTTACGGTCCAAAACATAGAGTGTCCTTAAGTTCAGTCCAACATCCAAATTCTCAGCCGCCCAATCATTTGGTATTTTCTGCATAACATCAATCAAATTAAAATACTAAGAATGTAAGACTGTGACATGGGAAGCCATGCGTTGTATAATATAACGTACCAGTCCATGCTCCATGTGTCCAGTAGATACAACGGGGAAGCAAGTTGGATTGTGAGTGTTAACTGTGAAATAAATTATAGTGAGTATGAACAGTATGTGGCCTTCGCAATAATAGTGGAAAATTATAATCGAAATATATAAACCTTCAGGTGGTGCAATCCCAGATGTACCTTGCATATCGTCTGAACTATCAAATCGACCTGCACGAGGAGAGACTTTGAAAGACGAACTAGAACTTGTACAGTCATCGCCTATAAATATATGATATTTCATTATTTCAAACATCCAAGTAAGAATGAAAAGGGAGAAAAGTTTTTCGAAATACAACCTTCATCTGAATTGTTATCATCACCGTCAACGAAAACAGATTTAAGAGGCTTTGAGAAATCATCGTCTGCATTCCAAGATGTAATGTATCCATTCAAAAAAATATTTCACAAAGCTTCAGAAGTACATAAAATTTGTAAAAAGTTGATACCATCTCGCTTTCTCTTATATTCCAAAGGAGTAATAGAAGTATTACCACACACAACTCCCCCTACAAGAATGTAAGGAATCTATTACTTAAAGAACATATCCAAAGAACATATGTAACGTAACATACCTGAGTATGTACGTAATGGTTCAATTATCCGAGGCGTTCCTGTACGCACTTCGAGGATTGTAACAGAGAAGTGCATAGCATCGTAATAGTAAAAAACTAACACATCGCCACAGTGAAACTTGTAATGATCACGGAAATTAGACCAGCCCTTATCGATTTTGAATCCATAAACATCTGCTGTTATGCAAACCTTCCATGGCTTCTCATCAGCTGTAGATAAGTATACTTCGGTCGGGAACATGTTCATATTTTTAGAACAGAACAATGCAGGGAAACGCTGCAGGAATCAAACATTTAACTCTACTAGGACAACATAAATAACATGCATTTAAAGAATTACAATACTATAAACCGAATAAACGGAAGCAACTTCCATTTCAAATCCATGTCGCATTTAACAGACATTTTCAAATCCAGTGTATTATTAAAATAAAATACATCATCATCGCATACATCTTCTAAAAGATCCCTAAACCCCAATGCGTATCATCAACACACCAAAAAAATAAAATAATCTAAAAAAATTGATCTGACTACAAATAAAAAATCCAATGGTCAACATTTCAAGTCCAAGTTCCATTTAACAGACATTTGCAAATAAAATACATCATCTCATACATCTGCAAACAGATCCATAAAATTGGGTATCATCCAACCAAAAGGATGGATGACGGAAGACTTACCACAAAGGCTAATTGAGTATCATCGACGACAGTAAAGAAAGATTTAGCAACATCTAACCACTGCGGCGCGCCCATTGTCTGACTACAAGTACAAAAAAAAAATTTGAATTGTTGTTAAGTTGCAATCTGAAGTAGATACAGCAGATATGTAAGAGAGAGTATGCAAACTTAACAATTTTTTGGAAGACTGTGAGTGTGCCGATCTGTCAATTTGTATCTTAAAATGGAAACGAAAAAGGAGAATATTTTGAATTGCAGATGAAACAAATATGTAAGAGAGTATGCAAACTTACAATTTTTGGGAGGAATGGGAGAAATCCGATCTGAAAATTCCCCAATTGGTATCTTAAACTGGAAACGAGAAAGGAAAAACCGTAAGAGTGGTGATAGAGAGTGGAATTTTTTGAGAGATTACCTATCCTACCCTTCCATCAATATTCCTCCGGAATATACACGTAATGTAATATATATAGTACACAAGTGAGTAGATTTGTGGACCTAATAATAACGACAGCCAGAAAATAATTTCAAAAATATTTGGGATTGTGTGGGCCACAAAGGAGCAATGGCAGATGTCATGTACCCTACGAAACAAGCCCAGAAATTGTTCGTCGCTGAACCTGGGCCAATATTTTTGTGGCCCATTATTAATGGACCCCATTATTAATGTGATATTGTACACTGATGCACAATAAGTTTCGAATATATTTAGAATATATTTCATAGTTAAACGGGTCGTAGCAGTTACGGCCCATTTTTACTATATCGGATATATACTACTTCAAAGGAACACTGATGAACGTATTTTTGACGCGTTCATCTTGTCTTTTTTACCTTCTTTTGCTATCTTTTAGCCTTGTTTTTTGGTTAGTTTTGTAGAATAGTGTCACGTTTATTGTTTTCTGCATTTTCAGGCACTTAGGTACGAAATGGCGTTTTTGGAGCTAAAAACGAGCTTTTTCGATAGAAAATGGCCCCGTTGAAGTTCCTTGATCTCCATGGCTTGTTCGTGAGTGTTTGAGCATCAATAAGCATCGAGAAGGATGAGTCCAAGACACCCGAGGGTCTTGCCAGGGCAAAAAGATTGAGTTTGAAGACAAAAATCTGCCCAGGAGCCAAGCTAAGCGCCTGGAATAGTGAAGCGCTCCGCTTCATTTTCCAGGAGCTTTGGCACAGAAGCCAAGCGAAGCGCTTGGAGTTCCAAAGCGCTTCGTTTGCCAAGCGCTCCGCTTGGCTTCTCCAAGCGGTCCGCTTGGCAGCGGTTACGTTTTAGGATTTTCCTTCTTAGATCTGATCTTCAGTCATTTTTTGGATACTTTTGAACTGTAGCTTCGTTTTGGAGAGCTCCTAAGCCCCAAAACTCAGAGAAAACTCAGATTACATTGTATTTTAGATTGGATTAAAGGTTTTGGCATAGGATTGCATCCGTTGTTTCATCTACGGAGAGGTTTTCATCAATACCCACCGATTAGTGACAGCTTGGTGGTAACATTGTATCATTATCTCTTGTCTAGTAGTTTGATTTGATGTATTCTATTTACAATTCATATGATTTGATGTCTATGTTGATGAATATGAGTAGCTAAATCCTTTGTGTTGGTGGTAGAATGTAGAATATGCATGCTATGGGTTATGTTTATGCTTACATGAGATTGTGAGTCAATCTTGCTTCAAATTCCTTCATATGATTCTTAGTTGCCTATAAAATATATTCGAATTGAGTATAGTGACAAACTCTTGGTCAATGAAAGCTATATGATTGTATGTTAGAGATTTGCAGCATGCTAGATAAAATGGTGTTAGTGACAAGCACCTCAAAAGTATTGATAGTGATATTTTATGATGTGTGTCTTGAAAGTTACCTAGACGAGTTGCTTAGCAGACTTGATCGAAGGTTTTACGCACTGAACTTGTGAGCATATTCGTAACCCATGCATGTGTATTTGATTTCTACCACCAACCGTTTTCCAAGCTTGATTACAACAATCTGATTTCTCGTTGCTTTGTTCTAAGAAAGCGATTCTACAAACATTTGAACTCGTTGTCTGAAATTACTAGCAAAAACCACAACCAAAGCCACGTTAGGTCCCGAGAGAACGACACTCGGGGAAAACTTGCCATTGCACTCTAGTTTGTGTAGTGATAAGTGTTCTTAGGCTTTTAAAACAAATTTAATTGGTGAAAAACGACATCATCAATTTGGCGCCGTTGCCGGGGACTTAACTCCTTTGGTTGGTGTTTTTGTTTTGGTTTTTTCAGCCAACATCTCTTCTTTGTCTCATTTCTGTTTTTGTTTCTTTTTGCTTGAGATACTCACTACTCTTCGTTTCAGGTGAGTGCATGCCTAGAACCCGAACGGGTGGACTTATTATTGAACCTTTTGTAGACGAGATCGATCGTTTGTTTCAAAGGAGAAGGAGGAATTTGAATCTCGAGTTTGAAGGAGTAGCATCTAGAGCTTCCACTTCTGGTATTCGGGAAGAGTCTTCTTCTTATCTTTCGGAGCCAATTCTTGAATCTGTTTACTTGGAAGGTGAAATGGCGGAGAGACCCATACGTACACTTACTAAGCCTACGGTTGGGGCTAGAGGACCTGCAATTGTCCTCAATGATGCCACAAGGAACTTGGAGATCAAGAATCACATGTTCCAACAACTTCCCAAATTCTATGGGATGGCTAATGAGGACGTGATTGGGTACTTGAATGAGCTCGAGAATTTTGTTATCCATCTTGGGCGACCAGGAGCTGGTGTTACGGATGATGATCTCCGTAAGAAGGTCTTTTCTATGGGGCTAGGTGATCGTGCAAAGGCTTGGCTTAATACTTTGGAGGCCGGGTCTTTGACAACATGGGATCTTTGCTTTGATAAGTTCATGGAGCGTTACTACCCCGCTTCCAAGACAATGTCTATGAAGAGCCAAATTAGCTCCTTCGAGCAGAGGTATGATGAGCCTTTCCACGAGGCCTATGATCGAATCATGGGGTTGCATCATCGATGCCCACATCACGGGTATGATAAAGGTCAGCTTCTCCCATTCTTTTACAATGGTTTACATCCCGAGATTCAATCTCAGGTGGATAGTATTTGTGGAGGTAGTATGGGGGAGTTTCTTCCTTCTCAAGCTCAAGTGAAGCTGGACATGATGTACCGGAATTCCCAAAACCGGAATGTGAGGGCTCGTGTGCTCCAAAAGGATCAAAGAGGTGAGGCCAAGGTAGTAGTAGAACAAAATGCCTTCGATGGGTTCGCCCATGAAGTGAAGCAAGCTTTGAGGCAAAGCGTTCCTTCTCCTTCTACGGAAGTTTGTGGTGTGTGCAAGAACTATGGGCACCCGGCCTATTTATGCCGTTCTGAATTTGCTAGAGAGCAATATATCACGAACGATGTCCGTCAAGAAGTGTATGCTGCTGAGGGAGAGCAAGTAGTTGGAGATGTGAACTACGGGCAAGGATATGGCAATATGAGGCCACAAAACCGTGGACCCCGAGGTGGGTACCAGAATCAAGGCAACCGTGGTTATCTTCATAACCCGGATCAATAAGCTTATGGGCCTAATCAAGATAGAAGTCGTCTCAGCTATGGGAACAATTGGTATGAAGGAGCACCGCCTTCTAATCCTACACCTCCACCTCAGGTTGCTAGTTCGGGACCACAAGGTGCATGGGTGCTTCCTTCACCTCTTGTCTCTTCTCTCAACGATCTTGTGTTGAAGACGAATAAGTTTATGGAGCATTACTATCGTAATGAAGCTACTAACAATCAGCGGTTTGAGAAGCTTGAGGCTAGTAGTAGCAACCTCCATAAGAAGTTGCAAGAGTTGATAGATCGGGGGGCTAGTAGAGAGCAAGGGAAGTTTCCCCGGAACACGGAGAAGGCTATGGCCATAACCGTGATGACTGATTTGCCCGTGGAGTTCACGGTTGTGAGAGACAATGCACGAGATGAGGTGCCAAGTTGTAAGATAACTGAAACTTGCAAGGTGAGTGAGGAGGTCGAGACTCCTAAGGTGGTTATGGAAGAGGAAGTTGTCGCACAATCTGATGCGATAGTTGAAGAGGTGAAAGAAAACTCATCGTCTGAGGATGAGATGGTGGATATGGTGGAAGTTCCCATCCAAGAGAGCTTCGATATTGAAATCGGCTTGGGGAAGAAGGACGGAATAGTGGCAACTCTAGACACGGGAGCGGGTGTGAATGTTATACCCTTGAACGTGTATGAAGAGTCGGGTTTGTCTGGCTTGAGACCTATGAAATGCATGGTGCAATTAGCGGATGGGTCCATGAAAAAGCCGTTGGGTGTGATTGAGAACTTGGCGGTGAGGGTTGCCGGTGTGGAGGTGAAGACTAATTTCATCGTTATGCCTACATCTTCTGCTAAGCTCAAAGATGTGGTTCTCTTGGGTAGAGCCTTCATCAACAAAGTGCGTATGGTCATAGACATGTATCGCCGAACATGTCACTTTGAGGTAAATGGCAAGCAACACACGTTGCGAGCCATTGTTGATTCATGTGCTTATGTTGATACTAACGAACTTGTAGGATTTTTTGGTCCACTTTATGTTCGTCAAGATGTGCAGGGAATTGATGCTTTGAGAGGCAATTGGAGGGGGAAGTCTAGTACCCAAGGTGAAATCAATTCCGCATGAGTTGTGACGAGTCGAGCCAACGACTTTTAAACGAAGGCGCTTCTCGGGAGGCAACCCGAGGTTGTAGGTACTTGCATATAGATTAGGAGCACGTTTAAAATTTTGTTTCGTTGATTAGACAAGGTTTTTGGGGTGAAAATGTAGCAAAAGTCGAAAAAAATGGATTTGGGAGCTTCAGGTCCCAAGCGAACCGCTTGGCGAGCCCAAGCGGTCCGCTTGGATTTCCAGTAAGAATTTCATTCTTACTGGAAATCCATGCGGAGCGCTTGGCACGCCCAAGCGGTCCGCTTGAATTTCCAGTAAGAATTTCATTCTTACTGGAAATCCAAGTGGAGCGCTTGGCAGTTCCCAAGCGGACCGCTTACCAAGCGCTTCCCTTGGGACGGCCCAAGCGCTTCACTTGGCTTTCCTTAAGAAAGCTAAGCGGGGCACTTGTGTATCAAAGCTCCCCACTTCGTTTTTATTCCTCCATTGCCGATTTAGCACCCCAAAAATCTCAATCTCTCTCAATTCTCCACCGATTCTTGCAATCTTGTGCATTTTACAAAGCCCATCACCCCCTCTATCATCTAAACCGATCAAATTTCACGTTTGAAGCATCCATAACAAGGAATCAAAGGTACCTCTCATGAACCCTAACTTTCTTGAATTTGGGAGTTTATCATAATTAGCTTCAATTGTGTTATGCATTGGTGAATTAGAGTTTGATGATGATTGTTGAGCATGTTTCTTACTAGATGTGATGTCTAAATTCGAATTTTACTCCTCTTGATTTATGATGAACTCTATTGCTCGAATTTTTGCTATATAATTCTTTAATGATTGTTAGCCTTGAATTTGAGTTATGTTATGATTATGGTGATGTTGTGATTGCATGAGAATGTGTTGGATTGGTTGGGTAATTCAATTGGAGAGTTTGTTTGCTTGGTTTAGATTCGTATGGATTTATCGTAACGAAGTGTTAAAGCTTCTAGATTTGTTCATATGAACTTTAGCAAGCCCTCAAACTCACCATGAGATTACTTGAGTGAGTATTGGAGTCTAGGAGTAAAGTCTAAGTCTCATTGTCTCTTGAAGTTATCTAATAAGATTATTCTAGGTACAATGGCATCAAGAAGAACCAAGAGATCAAGGGGAGAAGGGACCTCGAGTGCCCAACAAACGGCCACACCCGGCGAGTATCGCCAATCGGGGAGGGCAAGGCAATTCGAAGCGAGTTTCCATGTCCACAAGCACACGTACATTTCTGAGAGGAGCATTCGCTTCACGGCTGGTGAGAGCGAGTTGGATGGTGCCAGAGAGCTCAACAAGCTCATTACTGAGCGAGGGTGGAAGTACTATGGCGAGGTCATGCCAAATTGGGACCAAGCAGTAGTGGAGGACTTCTACATTGCCTTCACGGACTACAATGAACGGACCGGTGAGGTGCCCGTCCGCGGTGTTGGGGTCGAGTTTACTCCTTTAAGCATCACTAGCTTCATTATGCGATTGGATAGGCCACTGGCGCGGGATCCAAACCGCCAGCCTGCATCCAACGAGAGATTTGATCCCGCAGAGCTCTATGTCTACGACCGGGAGTCTGATCATTACCCCATGGAGATACTGAATGGCATTACCGTGGAAGATTTTGAATTGCCTGATGAACCACCTCGGATTTTGCGCCACAACGATCTCACATTCAAGGAAAGGATGATGTTGAAGTTCGTTCAAGCCAATCTGATTCCTAGCACACATGATTCCGAGGTTCAGTCCTATTACGGAGTCCTAGTCTATGCTCTCTTGCATGATTTGCCTCTCACTCCTGGCATCGTCATCTTCGAGGAATTCAAGCGCCGCCGTAATGCAAACCGGAAGCTTGCCTTTGGTAACTTGATCACGGGCATGTGCAAGGAGGCCGGAGTTCCCGACCTCGTACTGGACAAGAAGCCGAAGAAATCCATCAACATTGATACGTACAATGAGATGTACGGGACTTGGTGCACTCAGCAAGGAGAACCCATGCAACCAAGAGTTAGGCGCCATGTGACACCTCCTCCACCTCCACCTACGGCCGAACAAGGAAGCTTCGACTTCTCGGAGTTCAACCGGATCTTGGTCGATCAGTTTGGAAACTTCCAAACCACCATGTTGGAGGCTCAGTCGACCCAGCTTACCGAGCAATTCCGGGGATTTGAGGAGCGCGAAGTCAAGAGGTGGGAGGACTTCCGTGTGATGGAGGAGCAGCGTTGGGATGATTACCAGGGGCGTGTAGATCAGCGTTGGGAAGCCGCTCGAGTAGAGGAAACTAGGCGTTGGAGAGCCCACCAAGAGGAGATGATGAACCGCCATGATGCCCTAGCTCGCCGAATTTCGGGGTATCCTTCCTATGATCAGACCGGCGGTAGTGGGAGTGCCTTTCCTAACACCCCCTACGACCCCTTCTCCTAGAGACACCAACCAACAGAGGCCACATTTATCGGTAGTATTTTTATATTATCGTTATTTTGGCTTGTTTACTATTGTTGGTTGAAACTCTTTTCATTTCGATTTGGTTGTATGATGTTATGACTTATGACTCTTGTACTCTTCATTTGCTTTTGTAGTTGTGGCCTGTGTGCCTTTTGTCGTGATTAGTTTAGTCTAGTTTTTATCTTGGTGCCTTAGGTGATTTAAGATAGGAAATAACGTTGAAAATCTGGAAACAGAGCCAAGCGAAGCGCTTGGAAGGGCAGAGCGGTCCGCTTGAAATTCCAGAAAGTTTTGCAACTTCCTGGAAATTCAAGCGGAGCGCTTGGAACCTCCCAAGCGCTCCGCTTACCAAGCGGACCGCTTGGATCCAGCCAAGCGGTCCGCCAGGACCCTGGATCCAGATTTTCCTCGTTTTTTTTCATTCTTCTCACCTTTGCGCACCCGTTTTCACTTGTTTCTTGAGTCCTTTCAGGTACTACTCATATATAGTAGATTGGACACGAACCTTTATCTCAGGGAAGTGTACTTTCAATCCAATTTTTCCTTTTCATTCAACTTTCTTTGCTCGAGGACGAGCAAAAGTTTAGGTTTGGGGAGGGGGTATTGGATTTTCAGTACTATATGCTTGTGTGGTTTGTACATGCCTGATTTTACTCAATTTCATGTGATTTGTCGTGTTTTTTTCAAATTTTTTGCATGCATATCATCCATAGATTAGTTGTTGCACGTTGTTGTGTGTGGAGTTTATTGCCAAGTCTTTTGAACTTTTTTATTAAGTAGAATAAGTGTTTATGACCATTGATCACATGTTGCATCACTTTGCAAGTAGTTTGAGGCTTGTCTCGCTTGGTTTGTCACATTCGCATGTGCACTAGTTAAGCTTAGTAGTCTCGACATCACCTTGAGTGGTGTTTCTTCTGCTGCGGTTCACGATGGCCTTATAAAACGATGCATGTTAGAGTCTATGGTTGTAGCCCGTGTAATTATGTACGTAAGAGGCGACAAGTTCTTCACCTCGATTAGAGATTGCCAAATGCCTAGGAAGGAGGTAGTGTGAGGTGTGCGATTCCTTGTATTAAACCTATTCTATCGAATAGGTTTGGGGAGGGGGTTGCCTTATTGATCTTGTCTTTCGTCTTTGAGTCGTTGTAAAGTTTCCCTTTTTCTTTTTCTTTTTGTTTTGTGTGCCAACCTATTGTTTCGAATAGGTTTGGGGAGGTGTCTTTGTAAAAGAGTCTTTCCTTTTTCTTTTTCGTCTTTGTGCTCAAACCTATTCTCTCGAATAGGTTTGGGGAGGTGTTTTTGACACTTAGTACTATTGCTTGCCCCTATAAAAAAAAAGAAAGAGAAAAAGAAAAGAAGGAAAAAAAAGAGAAAAGAAAAAGAGAAAATATAAAAAAAAAAAAAAGAAGAAGAAAGAAAATAAAGAATAAGACCCAAAAGCAAAAGAAGGGTCGTTGCAAGCCAAAAGCAGTTTCGTAGTGTCAAGTGTCATGTAAATATTTGTTATTGTGAAGTTATCGAGTTGTAAATTCTATCTTTCGTTTCGTGTCGCCTTTGTCCAAGGCCTGTTCTTGACCACCCTCGTCTTGCTATTCAAGAAGTGGTTGAAGGAGACTCATTCGTTGAGAGTCTGGGTAGAATAGGGGAGTGTCTTCTCTTTCTAGGGAACCCTCCTTCGTTTGATGAGAGCCAGTATTGGTTCGCCCTCTTGATGAACGTATTTTTGACGCGTTCATCTTGTCTTTTTTACCTTCTTTTGCTATGTTCTAGCCTTGTTTTTTGGTTAGTTTTGTAGAATAGTGTCACGTTTTGTGTTTTCTGCATTTTCAGGCACTTAGGTACGAAACGGCGTTTTTGGAGCTAAAAACGAGCCTTTTTTATGGAAAAGATGGCCCCGTTGAAGTTCCCCAATCTCTGTGGCTTGTTCGTAAGTGTTTGAGCATCAATAATCATCGAGAAGGATGAGTCCAAGGCACCCGAGGGCCATGCGAGGGCAAAAGGATTGAGTTTGAAGACAAAAATCTGCCCAGGAGCCAAGCTAAGCGCCGGGAATAGTGAAGCGCTCCGCTTCATTTTCCAGGAGCTTTGGCACAGAAGCCAAGCGAAGCGCTTGGAGTGCCAAAGCGCTTCGCTTGACAAGCGCTCCGCTTGGCTTCTCCAAGCGGTCCGCTTGGCAGCGGTTACGTTTTTGGATTTTCCTTCTTAGATCTGATCTTTGGTCATTTTTTGAATATCTTTTGAACTGTAACTTCGTTTTGGAGAGCTCCTAAGCCCCAAAACTCATAGAAAACTCAGATTACATTGTATTTTAGCTTGGGATTCAAGGTTTTGATTGGGATTCATCATTTGTAATCATCTACGGAGAGGTTTTCTTTGATTTCCACCGATTAGTGACAGCTTTGGTGGTAACTTGTATCACTCTCTTGTCTTGTAGTTTGATATGATGTATTCTGATTATTATTCATATGAATTGATGTCTATGTTGATGAATATGAGTAGCTAAATCTTTTGTGTTGGTGGTAGAATGTAGAATATGCATGCTATGGGTTATGTTTATGCTTACATGAGATTGTGATTCAATCTTGCTGCAAATTCCTTCATATGATTCTTAGTTGCCTATAAAATATATTCGAATTTAGTATAGTGACAAACTCTTTGTCAATGAAAGCTATAGGATTGTATGTTAGAGATTTGCAGCATGCTAGATAAATGGTGTTGGTGACAAGCACCTCTAAAGTATTGATAGTGGTCTTTTATGATGTGTGTCTTAAAGTTGCCTAGACGAGTTGCTTAGCAGACTCGATCGAAGGTTTTACGCACTGAACTTGTGAGCATATTCGTAACCCATGCATGTGTATTTGATTTCTACCACCAACCGTTTTTCAAACTTGATTACATCAATCTGATTTCTCGTTGCTTTGTTCAAAGAAACCATTCTACAAACATTTGAACTCATTGACTGAAATTACTAGCAAAAACCTCAAACAAAGCCACGTTAGGTCCCGAGAGAACGACACTCGGGGACAACTTGCCATTGCACTCTAGTTTGTGTAGTGATAAGTGTTCTTAGGCTTTTAAACAAATTTAAATTGTGAAAAACGACATCATCAATTTGGCGCCGTTGCCAGGGACTTAACTCCTTTGGTTGGTGTTTTTGTTTTGGCTTTTTCAGCCAACATCTCTTCTTTGTCTCATTTCTGTTTTTGTTTCTTTTTGCTTGAGATACTCACTATCTTGTATTTCAGGTGAGTGCATGCCTAGAACTCGAACGGGTGGACCTATTATTGAACCTTTTGTAGACGAGATCGATCGTTTGTTTCAAAGGAGAAGGAGGAATTTGAATCTCGAGTTTGAAGGAGTAGCATCTAGAGCTTCCACTTCTGGTATTCGGGAAGAGTCTTCTTCTTATCTTTCGGAGCCAATTCTTGAATCTGTTTACTTGGAAGGTGAAATGGCGGAGAGACCCATACGTACACTTACTAAGCCTACGGTTGGGGCTAGAGGACCTGCAATTGTCCTCAATCATGCCACCAGGAACTTGGAGATCAAGAATCACATGTTCCAACAACTACCCAAATTCTATGGGATGGCTAATGAGGACGTGATTGAGTACTTGAATGAGCTCGAGAACTTTGTTCTCCATCTTGGGCGACCAGGAGCTGGTGTTACGGATGATGATCTCCGCATGAAGGTCTTTTCTATGGGGCTAGGCGATCGTGCAAAGGCTTGGCTCAATACTTCGGAGGCCGGGTCTTTGACAACATGGGATCTATGTTTTGATAAGTTCATGGAGCGTTACTACCCCGCTTCCAAGACAATGGCTATGAAGAGCCAAATTAGCTCCTTCGAGCAGAGGTACGATGAGCCTTTCCACGAGGCCTATGATCGTTTCATGGGGTTGCATCATCGATGCCCACATAACGGGTATGATAAAGGTCAGCTTCTCCAATTCTTTTACAATGGTTTACATCCTGAGATTCAATCTCAAGTGGATAGTATTTGTGGAGGTAGTATGGGGGAGTTGCTTCCTTCTCAAGCCCATGTGAAGCTGGACATGATGTACCGGAACTCCCAAAACAAGAATGTGAGGGCTCGTGTGCTCCAAAAGGAGCAAAAAGGTGAGGCCAAGGTAGTAGTGGAACAAAATGCCTTCGATGGGTTCGCCCATGAAGTGAAGCAATCTTTGAGGCAAAGCGTTCCTTCTCCTTCTACGGAAGTTTGTGTTGTATGCAAGAACTATGGGCACCCAGCCTACTTATGCCGTTCTGAATTTGCTAGAGAGAAATATATCACAAACGATGTCCGTCAAGAAGTATATGCTGCTGAGGGAGAGCAAGTAGTTGGAGATGTGAACTACGGGCAAGGTTATGGCAATATGAGGCCACAAAACCGTGGACCCCGAGGTGGGTACCAGAATCAAGGCAACCGTGGTTATCTTCATAACCCGGATCAAAATGCCTATGGGCCTAATCAAGATAGAAGTCGTCTCAGCTATGGGAACAATTGGTATGAAAGAGCACCGCCTTCTAATCCTACACCTCCGCCAGAGGTTGCTAGTTCGGGACCACAAGGTGGAGGGGTGCTTCCTTCACCTCTTGTCTCTTCTCTCAACGATCTTGTGTTGAAAACAAATAAGTTTATGGAGCATTACTATCGTAATGAAGCTACTAATAATCAGTGGTTTTAGAAGCTTGAGGCTAGTAGTAGCAACCTCCATAAGAAGTTGCAAGAGCTGATAGATCGGGGGGCTAGTAGAGAGCAAGGGAAGTTTCCCGGAAACACGGAGAAGGCTATGGCCATAACCGTGTTGACTAATTTGCCCGTGGAGATCACGGTTGTGAGAGACAATGCACTAGTTGAGGTGCCAAGTTGCAAGATAACTGAAACTTGCAAAGTGAGTGAGGAGCTTGAGACTCCTAAGGTAGTTGTGGAAGAGAAAGTGGTCGCACAATCTAATGTGATAGTGGAGGAAGTGAATGAATACTCATCGTCTGAGGATGAGTTGGTGGATATGGTGGAAGTGCCTATCCAAGAGAGCTTTGATGTGGAAATCGGCTTGGGTAAGAAGGATGGAATAGTGGCAACTCTAGACACGGGAGCGGGTGTGAATGTCATACCTTTGAACGTGTACGAAGAGTCGGGTTTGTCTGGCTTAAGACCAATGAAGTGCATGGTGCAATTGGCGGATGGGTCTATGAAGAAGCCATTGGGTGTGATCGAGAATCTAGTGGTAAGAGTCGCCGGTGTAGAGGTCAAGACGAACTTCATCGTCATGCCTACATCCTCCGCAAAGCTCAAGGATGTGGTTCTTTTGGGTAGAGCCTTCATCAACAAAGTACATATGGTGATAGACATGTACCGTCGTACATGTAGCTTCGAGGTAAATGGCAAGCAACATACGTTGCGAGCCATAATTAATTCATGTGTTTATGTTGATACTAACGAACTTGTAGGATTGTTTGGTCCTCTTTATGTTCGTCAAGATGTGCAGGGACTCTGTGCTTTGAAGAGCACTTGGACGGGGAAGTCTAGTACCCGATGCGAAATGGATCCCGCATGAGCTAAGACGAGTCGAGCCAACGACTTTTAAACGAGGGCGCTTCTCGGGAGGCAACCCGAGGTTGTAAGTACTTGCATATAGGTTAGAAGCACGTTTAAATTTTGTTTCGTTGTTTAGACAAGGTTTTTGGGGTGAAAATTTAGCAAAAGTAAAAAAAAATGGATTTTGGAGCTTCTGGTCCCAAGCGAACCGCTTGGAAAGCCCAAGCGGTCCGCTTGGATTTCCAGTAAGAATCTCATTCTTACTGGAAATCCAAGCGAAGCGCTTGGCACACCCAAGCGGTCCGCTTGAATTTCCAGTAAGAATGAAAATTCTTACTGGAAATCCAAGTGGAGCGCTTGGGAGTTCCCAAGCGGACCGCTTGCCAAGCGCTTCGCTTGGGACGCCCAAGCGCTTCGCTTGGCTTTCCTTAAGAAAGCTAAGCGGGGCACTTGTGTTTCAAAGCCCCCCACTTCGTTTTCTTCCTCCATTGCCGATTTAGCACCCAAAAATCTCAATCTCTCTCAATTCTCCATCAATTCTTGCAATCTTGTGCATTTTACAAAGCCCATCACCCCCTCTATCATCTAAACCGATCAAATTTCACGTTTGAAGCATCCATAACAAGGAATCAAAGGTACCTCTCATGAACCCTAACTTTCTTGAATTTGGGATTTTATCTTAATTAGCTTCAATTGTGTTATGAATTGGTGAATTAGAGTTTGATGATGATTGTTGGGCATGTTTCTTACTAGATGTGATGTCTAAATTCAAATTTTGCTCCTCTTGATTTATGATGAACTCTAGTGCTCGAATTTTTTCCATGTAATTGTTTGATGATTGTTAGCCTTGATTTTGAGCTATGTTATGATTATGGTGATGTTGTGATTGCATGAGAATGTGTTGGATTGGTTGGGTAATTTAATTGGAGAGTTTGTTTGCTTGGTTTAGATTCGTATGGATTTATCGTAACGAAGTGTTAAAGCTTATCGATTTGTTCATATGAACTTTAGCAAGCCTTCAAACTCACCATGAGATTACTTGAGTGAGTATTGGAGTCTAGGAGTCGAGTCTAAGTCTCATTGTCTCTTGAAGTTATCTAATAAGATTGTTCTAGGTACCATGGACACAAGATCCAAGAAGAAAGCAAGGAAGGATGGAGCTTCAACCTCCAAGGAGATTCCCCGTGATGAAAGCAACCGTGACCAATACAAAGAATAGGACGCATTGCGGAGGTTCCGATACAACTTCTATAGGGGAGGAGAACGGTCAGTGATTTGGGACCGTAGCATCTCCTTTACATCAAAGGATTTGGACGTACTAAAGGGGACAAAATATGAGAACAAGGGGTTTTTCTTTGATGTACCCTATGCACCCTATGCTCACCTTACCAGGCTTATAACGGCGAGGGGATGGATCTTCTATGGGAAAGAACTCTCCGGATGGGATAGGGATCTTGTCGAGGAGTTCCACATTGCCTTCGAGGACTATAATTATAAGGCCGAAGCAGTACCAATTCGTGGTGTGATGGTCCCTTTCTCACCATTGAGTATCACTAGTTTCATTATGGGACTAGAGGAACCCTTGCGGGAAGACAAGAATAAGGTAGCATACTATGTGAGTGATCCCTATGTGCACTATGTCTATGACCCAACGATTGAGAAGTTTCCGAGGAAGATAGCCGGGGTTCTGACAACCAAGGACTATAAGCCAAGGAAGATGCGTCTCGATAACACCTTGAAGTATAAAGATTTGCACTTGCACGCCCGCATGATCCTACCTTTCGTGGTACCTAATCTGATCCCGGGACTCATAACCGAAGAGATAACGCCAGAAGTCGGGATCTTAGTCTATTCCCTCATGGCGAACTTGCCCATTACTCCCGGGGACATCATCTTCCAGCAATTCGAGATTAAACGAGAACCCGGCCACCCACTAGTCTTCCCACATCTGATCACTGCTATGTGTGAGAAAGAAAATGTGCCAAACATCCGGCGCACCGAGGCATCGAGGGAACCAATCGACATAGAGACACACAATCTGATACTCCACCGCTTCGAATTAGAGCAAGGGTTCGAATCCGAGTGATTTTGCAGTGGTGGTACTCCTTTTTGATACTCTTAATTGATGTTAAGACTTTTGACTCTTGTACTCTTTATTTGCTTTTGTAGTTGTGGCCTGTGTGCCTTTTGTCGTGATTAGTTTAGTCTAGTTTTTGTCTTGGTGCCTTAGGTGATTAAGATAGGGAAAAAAAAAAACATTGAAAATCTGGAAACAGGGCCAAGCGAAGCGCTTGGAAGGGCCAAGCGGTCCACTTGAAATTCCAGGAAGTTTTGCAACTTCCTGGAAATTCAAGCGGAGCGCCTGGAGCCTCCCAAGCGCTCCGCTTGGCTCCCGCCAAGCGGTCCGCTTGGACCCTGTACCCAGATTTTCCTCGTTTTTTCCATTCTTCTCACCTTTGCGCACCCGTTTTCAATTGTTTCTTGAGTCCTTTCATGTACTACTCATATATAGGAGATTGGACACGAACCTTTATCTCAGGGAAGTGTACTTTCAATCCAATTTTTCCTTTTCATTCAACTTTTCTTTGCTCGAGGACGAGCAAAAGTTTAGGTTTGGGGAGGGGGTATTGGATTTTCAGTACTATATGCTTGTGTGGTTCGTACATGCCTGATTTTACTCAAGTTCATGTGATTTGTCGTGTTTTTTCAAATTTTTGCATGCATATCATCCCTAGATTAGTTGTTGCACGTTGTTGTGTGTGGAGTTTGTTGCCAAGTCTTTTGAACTTTTTTATTGAGTAGACTAAGAGTTTATGACCATTGATCATATGTTGCATCACTTTGCAAGTAGTTTGAGGCTTGTCTCGCTTGGTTTGTCACATTCGCATGTGCACTAGTTAAGCTTAGTAGTCTCGACATCACCTTGAGTGGTGTTTCTTCTGCTGCGGTTCACGATGGCCTTATAAAATGATGCATGTTAGAGTCTATGGTTGTAACCCGTGTAATTATGTACGTAAGAGGCGACAAGTTCTTCACCTCGATTAGAGATTGCCAAATGCCTAGGAAGGAGGTAGTATGAGGTGTGCGATTCCTTGTATTAAACCTATTCTATCGAATAGGTTTGGGGAGGGGGTTGCCTTATTTGATCTTGTCTTTCGTCTTTGAGTCGTTGTAAAGTTTCCTTTTTCTTTTTCTTTTTGTTTTGTGTCCCAACCTATTCTTTCGAATAGGTTTGGGGAGGTGTTTTTGACACATAGTACTGCTGCTTGCCCCTATATAAAAGAAAAAAAAAAGGAGAAAAAGAAAAGAAGAAAAAAAAAAGAGGAAAGAAAAAGAGAAAATAAATAAAAAAAAGAGAAGAAAGAAAATAAAGAATAAGACACAAAAAGCAAAAGAAGGGTCGTCGCAAGCCAAAAAGCAGTCTAGTAAAGTGTCAAGTGTCATGTAAATATTTGTTATTGTGAAGTTATCGAGTTGTAAATTCTATCTTTCGTTTCGTGTCGCCTTTTTCCAAGGCCTGTTCTTGACCACCCTCGTCTTGCTATTCAAGAAGTGGTTGAAAGAGGCTCATTCTTGAGAGTCTGGGTAGAATAGGGGAGTGTTATCTTTCTAAGGGAACCCTCCTTCGTTTGATGAGAGCCAGTATTAGTTCGCCCTCTCTTGAGGAAAAGTCTCGCTTGGTGAACAGTAGTAAGCCCTCGGTTTCATAGGCACGGGGCAATTGTAGTATGATAACATGCATCATTGTGTCGTCACTGACCAGGTCCAGGTAGAAGATGTTACGTGAGACTCCTTTGTTTAACCAAGTGCACTTGAGAATGTGTATATTCGCAATCGAGGCATACTTCAACCTATTTGCACGTCATGCTCATTTGGTTTTGTTCATAAGCATTTGGTAGATTCAATAGATTAGTTCACTTTACTTGGCATGAGACTCCTTTTGTGTTGCATTTAGGATAGTTTGTTGCTTGAGGACAAGCAAAGGTTTGGTTTGGGGAGTTTGATGAACGTATTTTTGACGCGTTCATCTTGTCTTTTTTACCTTCTTTTGCTATCTTCTAGCCTTGTTTTTTGGTTAGTTTTGTAGAATAGTGTCACGTTTTGTGTTTTCTGCATTTTCAGGCACTTAGGTACGAAACGGCGTTTTTGGAGCTAAAAACGAGCCTTTTTGATGGAAAATATGGCCCCGTTGAAGTTCCCCAATCTCCGTGGCTTGTTCGTAAGTGTTTGAGCATCAATAAGTATCGAGAAGGATGAGTCCAAGGCACCCGAGGGCCATGCGAGGGCAAAAGGATTGAGTTTGAAGACAAAAATCTGCCCAGGAGCCAAGCTAAGCGCCTGGAATAGTGAAGCGTTCCGCTTCATTTTCCAGGAGCTTTGGCACAGAAGCCAAGCGAAGCGCTTGGAGTGCCAAAGCGCTTCGCTTGCCAAGCGCTCCGCTTGGCTTCTCCAAGCGGTCCACTTGGCAGCGGTTACGTTTTCGGATTTTCCTTCTTAGATCTGATCTTTGGTCATTTTTTGAATATCTTTTGAACTGTAACTTCGTTTTGGAGAGCTCCTAAGCCCCAAAACTCAGAGAAAACTCAGATTACATTGTATTTTAGCTTGGGATTCAAGGTTTTGATTGGGATTCATCCTTTGTAATTGTTAGGAAACTTGTAATTTTGATGAGCAATTAACCATGCTAAATTAAGGAAAGTCCAGTAACTAGTACTCTTAAGGTCCATAGGAATTTAGAATTTTAAGGACATTGTAAAAGAGGAACGTTTGCTGATGACTTAGTTAGGTGATAGATAAGTTATTTCTTTTGCGTATGATGTATTTTATTTTCTGAAAGGAAAATAACTTATTGATGCTTAGCTTATAATGTATCTTATTTTCTGAAAAGAAAATAACCTATTAAGCATTTGCTGAAGACATACTTTGTTTATTACAAACAAATTATTGAAGCAAATAAGAAACCGCTCAAAATCTTGAAGACTTTTAAAGATCTGAAGACTTGAAGAATTTGAAGATATGAATACTAGAAGATTGCTGAAGACTGGTATCTACATAGGCACGTGTTGTTCAGAAAGTGGAATGTTCAGCAACAACATTGCATAAGTGAAAATCTGAAAGACAGAGTAGGTTGTGCTTGCTGAAACGGAGACTGACCACTTGCTGATAAACATATGTGACCTCTTGCTGAATGTATGTGAATTGGCGCTCCAATGTTACTGTTTGAATTCTATTCAAATGTGCATTTAATGCAAAGCATGCACGCGAAGGACATGAAGACTAGAAGACAAACAAAGTCGCTGCTGAAAGTACAAAAGCAAGATAGTGACATGTTAAGGAACAAAAGCCTTAGGATTTGAAATTCAAACGGCTCCTTACTTGCACTATAAATAGAGGTCATCCGGCAAAGAGTTGAAGTGTGTCAACAACGTGATCAGACTCTCACTTGTGCTTAAAACTCACAAACCTTCAAACACTCTTACTGCCATTGATCCGTTCCAAGACTTAAAGCTTGAAAAAGCTACTTGTGAAGAAGTAGAACAAACTCGGCTAAGAAATTAGTTAAGTGTTCTTTCTTTCGAACAAAAACAAGTCTTGACACCAGAAACAATCAAACTTGCTTACTGCAAAGTATTCCAAGTTGTGTTTCTTAGATTACTTGTTGTAACTGAATAAGTTATAATTAAGTTATCTCACCCCAAAACTCTCTAACTGAAAATACACCCTTTCAGGCGTGATATTCAGGGGGAACTTAATCGAGCATAGTTTTGCTGATTAAAAGTACCAAGTTTGGTGGAGAACAAGGTTGAGTTCTCTAGTTTAGGTTGGAGACAAAGCAAGTGTGCTTTGGTTTCTGTTGAATCTCTTTAGATAGGAGATTGTAAGGAACCTCAATCATATCTTAGTGGATTCAGTCCTAGAAAGGACGAAGTGGACTAGTTGAGAGATTACGCCACTCTCAGATACCACTATAAAAGTGTTTGTGTGATTTACTTACTGTATTTAGCTTTCAGCAAATTATATCTGTTTGTACACAGTCACTCACTTCACTTGCTGAAAACCTTTACTTACTGAAAGAGCACTTATTGTATCAAAGACTTCCGCTCTATGATTTTAAGTATCAGCAAACCAAGCTACTGAAAAGTAACTTACGCTTGCTGAGAAATTTAAGTATCAGCAAACTCATTACTGAAAAGTAATAAGTACTTGCTGAGAAAGTTTTAAACGACGAAAGGTTGAAAAGACTATTCACCCCCCCCCCTCTAGTCTTTTCTTGTTGTTTAAAGGGACCAACAAGTGGTATCAGAGCAGGAGGTTCTTTAACCTTCTGTACTGAACCTAGATCCCCTTAGGTGCTTTCCGTAAATCACTCTCACTTGATCAGTTTGGTAGTGCTTTGCTGACAGGATGTCTTTAGGAGATGCTCCCTTGCTGAAGCTGGAAAATTACGAGAAATGGCGAAACAACATGATGCTACATCTTGAGGCCATTAGAGATGAGATGGTCACCGTCATTAATGATGGACCTATCAAGATCACAAAGGTTGAAAGGAGTTTCCCTCATAGGACCACTGAAGCTGGAAAGGAAACCATCCAAGGCGAACCAACAGATACGGTTGTGCCAAAACCAAGAGAGGAATGGACTTCTAACGAAGCTAAGAGATTCCGTCTTGATGGCCAAGCTAGAAATATCATCATTCGATCAACTCCGGATACCATACAGTGCAAATTGTGGGGTGCTAAGACTTCAAAGGAAGCTTGGAAAATGGTTCAAGATCTTTGTGCTGGATCTGACAAGACCAAGGAAAACAAACTTGAAGTACTTAAGTTAAAGTTTCAAAACTTTAAGCAAGGTGCAAATGAGTCACTGGAAGACTTGGACTTCAGATTCACAACTCTTGTTAGTGAAATGGCAGCGTTGGGTGTTGGAAACCTTTATTCAGATTCTGAGAAAGTGAAAACTATCATCAGAAGTTTGAATCAAGAATGGATCCACACTCAGAATTTCTATTATAATCAAGGAATGCCAGACATTACACCAACATAGTTGTTCTCTCATCTTGCTACTGTCAATTATGAGACAAAGCAAAGAGAAAATGTGTTTGCTGAAAAATCGCAAAACATTGCTCTTGCTGCAAAGCCGTCATCTTCTGAAAAGAAGATTGATAAAGAGCCTGCTGATGAAAATGCTCTAGTTGTTAAAAACATGAAGAAATTCATCAGCAAGGAACTTGAAAGGCGAAAAGCAAAAGAGAAGCTGAAAAAGCATCTTGGTTACAACTACCATAAGTACAAGAATGATACTAGCTCGCTGAACAAGCAAGCTCAGCAAGCTACATCATCAGAAGAACCAGCAGTTGGAAATGATCTATGTTTTTACTGCAAAAAGCCTGGACACTTCAAAGCTAATTGCCCTTTGCTGAAAGGCAAATCTGCTGAAAAGAAGAAGAAGTTCAAAAGAGCTTTTATTGCTGAAGAAAAGAAGAAGCTTCAAGCAAAAATCGATGCATTGTGTATTGATACTAGCTCCGAAGACAGTGAGGATGAAAGTTCAGACACTGACGATGAAGAAGCCACTCTAGACGTGGAGATTGGCAAAGAAGTGTGTGGAATAGCTATGGAAGCTTATCCAGATGTGTCGAACTACGAATTCTGCCTCATGGCCGGTCAGGTAAACAACTCTACCTCTGACTCAGATTCAGAAAGTGAAGACGAGATTGACCTTGACAAGATTCAAGGTGAAATCGAAAGATTTGAGAAAACTCTCAGCAAAAAGCAAGAGAGACTACAACTTGTTGAAACTCTGACCAAGCAAACTACTGAAAAGTACGTTTTGCTGAAGGAAGAGACAGAAGAAAAGGATGCTGAAATAAGGCGTCTTAAGAAGTTGATTGCTGAGGCTGCAGAGAAAATTCTCAAATGGCATTAGAATTGGAAGAGTATCAGTCCTCAATTCTAAAATTACTTGCTGAAATCCAAGAAATGAAAAAGATGAAAATCAATTTCAAATCCTATGTGGAAGCAAGTAATACGCTGACTGAACTAAACTCTTATTTGAGAGATCCATCTCAGAAAGAAGGTTTAGGAGCAACGTGCGAAGGTGATAACGTAGAAATCTTGAGAAAAGATAAATCACCTATCTCCTTTGTACGTGCTACTGATAGTAGTCCTCCAGTAATCTATCAGTTTGGTCAAACTAAGGTTGCTGAAACATGCAATCAAGTACCTATGACCATAAAGCCCGCGGTTGCTACTCAAAGTAACAAGACTTTAAAAGGAAAACAGGTTGCTGATAAGCAAACTGGAAAGAAGAAGAATGCCGTGAAGCATTCCGCCAAACAAGTTGCTGAAAAGCAAGTTGTTAAGACTAAAGGCAAGATTACTAAAAGTAATCAGAAGTCCTTTGCTGACAAACCTGAATCAAGTAAGGTTGCTGAAGCTAAAGCTCAGCATCTCCGAAAAGTGGACTAGGTTTCAAAACCTAGCAAAGTCAACTTTTTCATGAGTATAAGCAAAGTCAGCAAAGATACTTCAAAGAGATGAACAAAATCAAGCCTAAGAGTTCTGAAAAGACTCCCAATGCTAGGACTAGAAGGAACCTTGCTAGAAAAGAACTTACTGAAAAGTATGTTCAGCAAAAAGGTCAACAGAGCAACACACCACATCAGAAAGTGGATTTGACCAGCTCGAGTCAAAAGTCTTTCAGCTCAAATCCTCCTAGTTCCTCAGCAAGTAGAAAACAAGTCAAAGTTGAAAAACTTCAGACTTGGGTTTCCACTGGACGCATTCTTGAACATGTTAATGGACATCCATCATTGGATAATTAACTTGTTTGCTCTTGATTGTGCAGACTGCAGCCACGGAGACAAACGATGCAATCTGGCACTTTGATAGTGGTTGTGGAAAGCACATGACGGGCAACAAGAATAACCTTATAAACTATAGACGATGGTCTAAAGGTCCAACAATAAGGTTTGCTGGTGGAGGCTCCGGATCTACAAAAGGCTATGGTGATGTGAAGTTAGGATGCATAACCATTTTTGGAGTTCTTTATGTCAAAAATCTTAAGTTTAATCTTTTCAGCATGAGTCAATTTGCTGACAAAGGATACTTCATCGAAATTAAAAGTGATGAATGTAAACTTGTAGATTTTGAGACTAAAAAGGTTATAATGATTGCAAGAAGATCAGGAGGCTTGTACACCGTTGATTGGTCTTCAGCAAACGTTGAAAAATGCCTTGTCTCAGATCATGATTGCCTTGCTGAAAAAGCATGGTTATGGCATAAACGAACAAGTCATCTAAACTTCAAGACGCTGAATAAGCTGTCTAAAAAGGCACTTGTAGTTGGATTACCTAGAGTTACTTTTAAGAAGGATGGTGTTTGCAATGCATGTCAGCAAGGAAAGCAAACCAAATCTTCTTTCAAGAACAAGGCAGTACCGTCAACTACAAAACCTTTACAACTCTTGCACATGGACTTGTTTGAATCTTCTTCAACAAGCTATGCTGGTAAGAAGTATGGTCTAGTCGTGGTAGATGACTATTCAAGATTCACTTGGGTAGTATTCATCAAGCACAAATCCGAAACTAAGACTGAAATACCTAACTTGCTGAATAAGCTTGAAGTCATGAAAAATGACAAGGTAAAAGTCATAAGGACAGACCATGGTACTGAGTTTGTAAACCAGTACATAACTGAATATTGTACCTCAAAAGGTATTCAACATCAGTTATCCTCAGTAAGAACGCCACAGCAAAACGGTGTTGCTGAACGGAAGAATCGTACCCTGAAAGAAGCCGCAAGAACAATGCTTGCTGACACTGAAATAAGTGAGGCTTATTAGGTTGAAGCGATTAATACCGCCTGCTATACTCAAAATAGATGTTTGATTACTAAGGAATACAACAAAACTCCTTATGAATTGTTTGTTGGAAGACCTCCTAACATTACTCATCTAAGAGTATTTGGTTGCAAGTGTTTCGTTCTTAACAATGGTAGAGAATACCTAAGAACATTTCAACCAAAAGCAGACGAAGTAATATTTCTTGGCTACTCCTTGCATAGTAAAGCTTATAGAGTTTACAACAAGAAGGCACAAAAGATTGAAGAATTTGTGCATGTTGTATTCTACGAAAAGTCACAAGGTGTGCCTGCTGAAGAAGAAATATCAGAATGTATGAAAAAGCTAATCATACATGAGCAAAGAACTGAATCTGATGCTAGGCAAATCAAGTCAATTGAACTAAATGATGATTCTGACAATGACTCTCCTCCCCCGAGTCATGACAAGATAAATATAGTTCACGACAAAGAATTTCCAGCAAAAGACGCGGTTGCTCCGGAAGTTGCTGAAATTACGCAATCTCCAGTGCCTGCTGATGAAATACCTCAATCCAGCAATGCTGAACAAGCAGTTGCTGACGAACAAATCTTAGCAGAGACACAAATTCCCAGTAGTACTGAACAAGTACATACTGAAGAGTCACATGCTGATGAGCAAACATATCCTGATCCAACGAACAGGAAACCTGTTAATAAATGGATTAGAGATCATCCCTCTACGGATATGATTGGCGATATTAATAAACGCCAAGTGAATAGATCCAAAGCTACTCACGGACTTGCTGAAGAAGCAACTGTCGTAGAAGTAGAATCATTGTTCTCTTACTTTGTGTCAGAAATTGAACCTAAAACCATAGAAGAAGCTTTGAAGCATTCTGAATGGATAAAGGCAATGCAAGAAGAATTGGATCAATTTGAAAGGAACAAAGTCTGGAAACTTGTGCCACTTGCTGAAGATAAGAAATCTATTGGTACAAAGTGGGTGTTCAGAACAAGCTGAGCGAGTCTGGTGAAGTAACAAGAAATAAAGCACGCTTAGTTGCTCAAGGTTACTGTCAGACTGAAGGATTGGACTATGATGAATCTTACGCTCCAGTTGCAAGATTGGATGCAATTAGGCTTTTCTTGGCCTTTGCTGCTCACAATGACTTCATTGTTTACCAAATGGATGTTAAAAGTGCATTCTTAAATGGTGAACTTGCTGAAGAAGTCTACCTAGAACAACCCCCTGGCTTTGAACTTCCCTCAGAAACCAAGATGGTATATAAGCTTCAGAAAGCTGTATATGGTCTAAAGCAAGCACCAAGAGCATGGTATGATACCTTGGCTAAGTTCTTGCTGGAAAATGGTTTCAAGAAAGGTGAAGTTGACAAAACTTATTTACCATGAACCATGATGGTAAATTAATCTTAGTTCAAATTTATGTGGATGACATAATTTTTGGATCTAAGGACAAGCAACTTTGTGATGATTTTGCCAAACTCATGACTAATAAGTTTGAAATGAGTATGATGGGAAAATTGAATTATTTCCTAGGATTGCAAGTCAAGCAACTCAAAGATGGAATATTCATAAATCAAGCAAAGTATGCGAAAGAAATGCTCATAAAGTTTAGGATCAAAGAGGATGAGAAACCTGAAAAGATCCCTATGAGTGTTGGTACCAAATTGGGCTATACTAAAGAGGACAAAAGTGTTGAAGAACACAAGTATAGGAAGCTCATTGGTTCCTTGTTGTATCTAACAGCAAGTAGACCTGACATTCAGTATGCTGTTTGTGTGTGTGCAAGATTCCAATCTGATCCAAGAGAATCACACTACAAAAAGGCAATCAAATACTGAAATATGTTAAAGGTACAGTCAATGTTGGATTATGGTATCCTAAAGATTCTGGACTTGAATTGGTTGGCTATTCTGATGCTGATCATGGTGGATCAACTCTTGATAGAAAAAGTACCTCTGGAACTTGTCAGTTTTTGGGTACTAGATTAATATCATGGTTCAGCAAGAAGCAAACGTGTGTCGCCAATTCATCTACTGAATCTGAATACATTGCAGCTGGTTGTTGCACAGCTCAAATCCTATGGATTCAGCAACAATTAAGAGATTATGGTATTTCTGCAAAGAAAACACCAATCTTTTGTGATAATACAAGTGCTATTGCAATTACGCAAAATCCTAAGTTTCACTCTAGGACCAAGCACATTGATATTAGACATCATTTCATTAGAGATCATGTGGAAAAAGGTGATATTGAGGTTGTGAAAGTAGGTACTGAAGATCAGCTTGCTGACATCTTTACCAAGCCCCTACCGGATAATAGGTTCGCAATGCTAAGGTATAACCTTGGATTGATTGAACTACCTCAATAAAGGATACACTTGGCAGAATGCTGAAACAGGTATTCAGCAAGCCAAAGTATTCCTGTCCAAAAGACCAAGTCACTGATTTCTTCTAAGAAATGATAAGTCACTACATGATTGCTGAAACAGGCATTCAGCAAGTAATTCCTTCAAAACGGGTATTTGTTAGGAAACTTGACCACTTGCTGAGACAGGCACTCAGTAAGAGAAAGAACTTAAGGATTGCTGAGACGGGTACTCAGACAATCAAAAGATACTGAAACAGGTATTCAAGTATCAAAGGAATTTTCTGAGACGGGAACTCAGAAAAAGAGCAAAGCTCATCTCTCAGATTTTACCAAAGGATGTCTCAAGTGCAAAAGAATTTACTGATACGGGAAATCAGAAATATCTTTTAAACTTAGAAAATATGAGATATCTAAGTAAGGGGGAACTTTCAGCAAGTATCTAGATTGTTAATTCAAACTCGCTGAAAAGATTCTTGTCTATTTCAGCAAGCAATCTATCCCTTATTACTCGGTAAAATCAATTTGTGACGTTAAGCTGGCACAGATAAACTCGCAATAATCATGACATGAAATTCAATCGTGGCCATTGATTAAAAGGAGTTACTAATCTAACGGCTAACAAAACAAAGAGAGAGAGTGCTCTGACGGTTTTAGTTAGTGGGCCACTACGCATTCAATGCAAAGGCTCCACTATCTCCAGTGTTTCTCTGTTTTACCCTTGCTGAGAGCTCAAATCGATTGAGTTTCTCACACACCAGAGACACTATATAAAGAAGGAGTTAGAGAAATGACAAAATTCTTTAACTCACATTTCCTTTCTCTGCAAATTCTAGCCTGAATCTACTGTACCTCCGGTCAAAAAGCAAACTATCTCTTTCGTACACTTTCTTGCTCTATATAAGAAATGGCTCCCAAGAGACAGTTATCTAAGTCCTCAAAATCGTCAAAGGTTGACAGTGCTGAAACACGCACTGCTCCGGTGACTACTCTGGCCCAAGACACAACGAAAGTTGTGTTGAAAAACGACCGAATCACTGTAAAACCTATGCCTCCGTCATATCTTGACACTGCAAAGTGTGAGATGTTGATGCAATGGGGAGGGTTTGCAAAAGAAAAGTACATTAGGTACTTTTATGAACAAGAACTTGATGACCAAAATGAAGAGGCGCTTGAGTTCATCAAGCAGCAAGGCCTCATGAACTTTATCTCTGCTCGCACTAAGCAAGTGAGCATGATTGATACAATGGAATTCTACAACAATGCAGAAATCCAGTCCCTTACAGACAGTAATGGAGTCACTGAAAAAGTGATCCTTACTTATGTTCAGAACACGCAAATCGTCCTGAAATGGACTGATTTAGCGGAGATTTTTCAGATTCCAACCACTGGAACTGAAGATGACGTCACTGCTCTGACGAAGAAATTGAAGCTTTCTACAGTGACGTCAGAAATGCAAAAATGAAGAAAGGCGAGATAGCTCCCGTGACTTGGACAAAGCACGTTAAGAGAAAGCATCTCTGCCATTCACTTGGTCTAGTAGCTCTGCTACTGATAAAGTTCTTGACTCCCAAGTTGGAGGAATTGACCAAGTAGGCCTGAGAAGATGGCCATTGCTGATGCATATCTATGAAAATAAATCGGAACTTAACTGGGCTAAGTACATTTTCAACAGGCTTGTTGATTGTGTTACTAAGTTTAAGGTAAAGGTAGAAGACAACAAGGTCTCACCTTCCTTTCCAGTTATGTATGGAATCAAGATATGCTATATCCTTGAACATTTCAGGATTCAGCTAAGAAACCCATTGCCAATCAAGAAATCTGTGTGCAATGTGGGAAGATCTTTCTACAAGCAGAATGTACCTAAGATTGCTGGAAAGAAAACAAGAAGACAACAACTGCAAATGTTGTCAGCACAAGCCAGCAAGAAAGGTATACAACAGCTGCAGATGTTACCACTCAGCAACTTAGAGATGAAACTGCTGTGGTGGTGGTAACACAAATGAAACTGCTGTAGAAAATCAACAAGGTACGTGTACAACACCGTTGCTGAAAAGGCAACAATAGATGACTCTGGGAAACTGGAGAAATCTAAAAAGAAAAAGAGGAAAGCTGATGATGACACTCAGACTGCAGCGTCATCAGCAAATCCCGTACCTAAGAGGAAACGGACAAGTAACAAAAGAAAGAAGACACTGGCTTCTCAGTCAGTCCCTAATGTCCAAGACTCCTCAGTCAATTCCCAGACAAATGCTGAAACGCATTTGCCAGTAGATGTTGCTGAAGTAATTACTGAAACATATCAGCAATGTTGAAGTGTTTGCGGAAGCCTTCAACAATCAACTTAACGTTGATAACTCTACTGAGAATAGACCACAAGGCAGTGGAAATGAAATTCCTGCCCAAGTCCCAGATATCTACATTGTAGATAATTTAGATGATCCAACTTGGAACCAGCAAGTGACATTGCTGCTGATCTGCAAAGAGCGGCACTTGCTGATGCTGCTGAAAAGATGGTTGCTGAACAAGCAACTCATCAAGTTGCTGAAACCCAGCTTGCTGAAGGACCAGTTGCTGAAATAGCAATGGTTCCAGTTCCTGAAGTTGCTGAAACTCAAGAAGCATTATTCAAAGACGCATCTCTTGATGCTGAGAATACTGGCCCAAGTTCACCCAAGACATCAATTGACAAAGTCCAGCTTGTACTGGAAGATTTAAGCAAACAAATGGAGTTGGAGATTGAAGAATCATCCAACAAGTCAATTGATCTCTTCATGACAAGCAGTGAGCTTAAAGGTCAAGATGCTTCTGCTCAACTTGTCATTTCAGAGACAAGGGAGATTGCTGAAACCGCACAGCTTTCTCAGATAGAGCAAAATCAGAAGTCTGCTGAAGAAACAGTCCAAGAAGCTGAAGAAACTGTTAATGCTGAAAGGACTGAGCCACAACCTGTCCTTCCTCAGCAGGTAGTTAATTCAACCATCAGTAAAACTTCAAATTCTGAAAATTGTTCTTTTGCTAAAATTATTCTTTCTCTACAGACTTCTCAAGATGCAAGTCAGATGGTTGCTGAAGCCTCTGCACCAGAACCAACACTCCCTGCTCAGCAGGTAGTTAATAATTTTGGTATAAAAACTAAGTTTGACAGCTTAGTACTTGTGTCTAATTTTAATTTATTTCAGGATGAACAAATGGAGGATGCTACTCAAGCTCCTCATGGAATGGAAATTGTACTACATGAGCTTGCTGACTCTCAGCAGGTAAATCATGTTTCAGATATAAACTCTAAAACAATTCTCCAAACCAATCCTGATCTAAATAAAATTCTTTTTCAGGCTCAAAAGGAGACCACTGAAGTGGTACTCATCACTGAAGATCAGCAAGTAAGTTCTGAAGAACTTTACTTGAACTTCAAGAGGACAACTTTGTCAAGAGTTGCTAAGTCCGTCAGCAACTGGCAAAGGTACAGGAGAATGGATTTCTCAGATCTTCACCTTCATCTCTCAAATGAGAAAAAGAGATCTTCACTGTTAAAGCTCGAAACATTTGTCCACTCCATCCTTCCTGAAGAAATGACATATTCTCAGCAAATGAGCTCAAATCTGATTGCTCAAATCAGAGAGAATATGAAGGCCAAATTTAAGAGTGCCTCTCCAGCTGAACAAGCTGTGATGCTCAAAGGTCTTTTTGTTCCTGTGGTGGCTGATCCCCACAAATTAACTGAGGAAGAGGAAGTGACAAGTGTTGCTTTGTATAAGCACGTTGAGCTAGTCATTCTGACAGATGATGAAGAAGAAGAAGAAGATGAGAACATTCCCACTGATCCCAGTGATGATGAAGGGAAAGATTCTAAGGACAAGAAAACGACGATGATGACAATCAAGGTCCAAGTCCTGGTGCTGGTGGATTGAAGTTAACAGTTGCTGAAAATACTCAATCTGACAATCAGCAAGCTGAACAACAACAATCTCAGCAAGAATCTCAACCTCCTCCTGCTGCTGCTGAAAATCAAGCACCTGTACAAGGTGCTGATACTGAAGAAGAATACGCCAGAAAAAGGGCTGCCTTGAAAAATGGCAAAAGTCCAGTTTCTGATGCCAAGGTTACTGAAGAAAAACTTGAAGATGAGGATGAAGAAGATGAAGATTACCAACGAGCTCTACAAAACAGTCTCGTGATCCATGCAAGGCATACGCAGGATCTGGAAATTGGTGAATCTTCAAGACCAAAATCAAAGGAAGTTCCATCCCTTCCACTTACTACTGGCGAAACTCCAGTTATTGAGTCTCAAACGTTGCCTTCAGCAACTACTCAATTAAAACTAACTACTGGCGAAACTCCAGTAATTGAGCCACAAACTCAATTGAACAACAACTATCTACTGGTGAAACTCCAGTCGTTGAGTCTGAAGCGTTGCCATCAGCAACCACTCAACAAAAGGAGTGAAGCTACTGACAAAGGTAAAAGTTGCTCAACTTGATGAATCTGAGATGATGACGACTTGTCAGAAAATGATGATGAACAATCAAAGCGAGACCCAAAAGTCGTTCAGATTCCTCCTCCTATTACATCAACTTATGAAGGAGATTCATTAAGAGCCGAGCTGCTTTTACGAGATGATCAGTTTGCTACTGAACTTAAGCTCACTCCTTGACACCTCATTTAGTGCCGTTCCCAAGAGTTGAGGAGTTTACTCCCAGAATTCTAGCACTAAAGCAAGTCCATGATGCCTGCAAAGCTGAAGATGAGGCATTGCTTGCTGAGAGCCCACTTGACATTGGAAAAATATTGGCTACAGTGCTGAGACGCACTACAACTTTGACAATAGCTCAAAAGACATCAGTCTTTATCACAAGAGCTATGAAGAAGATGTAAGTCAAGCGCTCAACTTGCAAAGAATGCTCTTGTCAAGGCTCAGACTATTATGGATGAGAAGGCCGCAACAGAGAAAGACATGAAGAGAACATGATGAATATTCAAAAAGAGTTGTCAACAATGAACTCTGACCAACAGGCAATCATCATGAAGTATAACAGTCTCAACACTCTTGCTGAAAATTGCAATGAGTTTTTTCTCTCTGCACATCACTCCGATGTTGCAATCCATGTCTAAGGGGGAAAAGAAGAATACTAGAAAAAAATCAAACCTCCTCCTGCTGCTGATGCGCCTTTTGCCCATAGAACCGCTTGCTGAAAAGAGCAAAGTTCTAAAAGCAAGCAGAATCTGAGTTAAATTCAGCAAGTACCAAAAAGAGAAAAACCGCTGCTGAAACTCAAGATTTCTGTCACACTGAAAGTCATCACAATCTGAATGAAGATGATGAAGAAGATGATGACAATCAAACAATAGCTCAAGCCATAAGAGCTAGACCCTTAACAGCCATAACTCCGTCTGGCCACTCAAAGCATTTCTCGTCTGACTCTTCAGCAAGAGATCAAGACAATGCTAAAACAAGAAAAGAAGGCAAAGACAGGAAGAGAAAGGCTGGCCAGCATTGCTATTGGGGCATTGATATACAAGACCATCAATGAGGGAAACCACTCAGAAT